>CM035171.1:125177285-125660131 GCA_020205615.1 Panax quinquefolius | reverse complement strand
TTGTATTAGTAAGTTGTATTTGAATTCTGTACCATGTATCTGGCGACCCAAGATGGGTGATGTATACCTAATTTTGGGGGCGTCACACTCCACATGCGGCTGATTGTTTATTGATGATTTCTTAGATGCCTAGGGCTTTACAATAGATAGTATTTATAACTACTAATCATATTCCAACCCTACTTCACATTATGTCTCAATTACCCATAATGTCCCTCATTAATAAACAACTTTGTCTGACGTCTGTGAGGGCTTCGCCCCCGACCTTCTCGTCAACCTCGATGGGTTAGTCGTTAAACCGCTACGCTCATGCTTCTGTTCGGGACCTTCTACCGAGTCTCGGCTCCACTAGGCTCCGCACTAGCCTTTTTCAGCGGCTCCCATATTATGAGTCACAAGTTTCCAACAAGTGGTTAGACATGTACGGACAATCCGACTTATTATAGAGCGGATACATAGACTTATTTGCTGGAAAACACATCATACCTCTCCATACTTATTCTCCGTTGATTGGACTACGACTTACGGGTAACCAATTGAACTTCCCGTCCACTCTATGGATTTGCATTTACTAGATTTATCCAAAACCACTGCAATATGATACAAACAGGAGTCTCGGCCCAGTTGGTAATATTAACCAACACCTAATTCATATCAATGAAGAATTGGAAAATAATGAGGAACAAATTAACATGGAGATTACAGAAAATGAGGTAGGTGATCAAATGGAACTAGAGGAGGATGAGCTGGAAGGGTAAAACAGGGGCAGAAAAGGAAACAAATAGCTCATTCGGTAGTTTGTTAGGTGATGTTAGCTTTCAATTCAAGGGTTGATAAGTAACTGATGAATTATCTAGAATCTTGTACTAGTAAGCCTATAAGTATCTTCTCTTGGGGTTGAAGTTAATCATGAATTAAGTAATATATCTTTCTATTCTATTTTCTTTCTAAATACCCCCAATATAACCCAGAACAAAGAACTTTCAATTAAACAGACACATCAAATCGAATTACAACAAGATATTACAAATTCAATCAAACAAAAAAGAACCACATCCATAGACCCATAAACAAACCCTTTTCATCTCACATATAAAAGATGAGATTTAGATAATTTTCCAAGTAGAAGGGCAAGCCCCGCCAAGCCATTTTTTGGTGGGTCAATGCTATATACCGAAAAATTCAAATTTTCTATGTTTCATCCCTATCGAAATCGACTCTGATTTTACAACAAAAATGTGACGCCCCCAAAATTAGGTATACGTCACCCATCTTGGGTCGCCACTTACATGGTACATAAATTCAAATACAACTTACTAACCTAAGCGTCATATGCAATCTGACATAAAAACCGTGAGTTTGAATACAAATATTGTCTACTAGATATTATACAAACTCAAAAGGAGTCCTCATTACAACTATTATCACACTATTTCACGAATAGTGAGGACTACTAATCTTATCCTCTGGACCATTACTTACGTTCCCCGACTAAATCCACATTTATGTTCTCATTTCACGAAGAAACGGGAAAGAAAGGTGAGCTCAACTAGCCCGATAAGAAATATTATGACTAAGATAATGCGAGAATAAATTATCATTAGCCTTCAACGATGTTAAACCGATAAAATACAATAGACAACCGGTTTAATCTGCGGCGAATAAGCAATCCATTAAAAGAGTCAAGTAGAGAATAAAGTCTACTATCTTTAGGTTTTAAAGGTTTTCATCAATTTCTATCATTTGAGACTCGACAAATAATAAACCACCACATCTAATCATCCACGTACCTACGGTCAAGGATTTTCATCAAATTATCAATGGTCATGGTATACCGAATCACCCCAGGTCATAATCATACCAAAAACTATCCATCATTTGCATTACAGAATATCGAGGACTTTTGTCACATCATTTATATCAAGTCATGATTATCTTAAGAATGATCCTCGGTCATAATCATACTAAGTTCATCTATGCACGTAAGCCAAAGATAACATAATATAACATGAGGATGATGACAATGACATAGTAATTCAATAAAACAAGTTCAAGAATTATTTAATCCATGAATTATTAACGTCCAAATTGTCAACACGATAATCTTTGTTTAGTAGAAAAAATTCAATAATGATCGTAAGAATATTTCCATGAAAGATCTTTGGATGAAACGCAAATATCGAGGATATTCTACTAATTTCATGGAGTATAAAGTCAAAGTTTTAACCAATTGGGTATAATAAAGAATGGAATAACAAAAGAAATCACCATGCATGCGGTGCTTGCGATGTATGTTATTCCAATGAATAATAATAATAACGGAACGAGTCGTGTGAAATTCACATAATCGCGGGATGTTCCAACAGAATAATAAAGATGGAACGGATCCGTGTAAAACACACAGATAGGATATTCCAATGAGAATGATAAAGATTTTAACCAAGTCCTGTAAAACACATGAGCATGATGTTCCAACGAATAATAAAATCGGAACCAGTCAGGTGTAAAACACACGAGACAGGATGTTCCAATGAGAATAATAGAAGAATGTCACCAAGTATAGAATAAATGGCGTATACAAAGTTATTCAGCGAGAATAATAAGCGATGGAATAACATAAGGATTTCACCAAGTATAGGGTATCTGCGTATCAAAGTTATGTATAGGGTATGCCACTTTTACGAGTTATTCAACAATGAATAATAATGAATGGAATAACGAAGTTCTCTTCAAGAAGAAAGAATAACACTCCTTCTAGTAAAAAAAGAACCTGAATATAGAAGTAGTGAAGTAGCGAATACTCTTCTTCTTTCTATAACTTTCTCTATATAAACTCTACTATAATTTCTCTCTACAGAGTTTCAATGAATTAAATAAGAAAATAATGAAGAAAATGAGCTTCTATTTATAGGAAAATGGAATGCATAAGAATTAATCCATGAATCGGTCCCGATTGATTTACTTTAATCGACGATTCATATTTAAAGAAAAATCTTTTAAATAAAATATAATATATTCTATTTATATAAAAACATTTTACTATCGCAAACACTATGCAATACTATGCAAAACACTATGCATAATAAAATATAATATATTCTATTTATAGAATAACTTTAATAAAGTATTCTATTTTATATAAAAGATGTTTCGTTTTTATTACGTTAATAATACTGAATAAAACAAAACATCATTATCGCTTATAATAATTCATATTATTAATCGTGAATAATGGAATCAAACCGAGTGAAACTTCTCACATAAGATCGATAATCAATACTGGTGTCTACTCTTATCAACCACCACACGTATTCATCGTCTTTTTTACTACTGAGTAGTTTAATAATAACTACTCAGTAAAACTTCCGCCGTTATTTTAATAAAATATTTTTGTCGCTTTTCTCGATCCGACAATAATTACATTATTAGGGTCCACCAATGATTGAGTAGTTATGCGAATATTCCTATTCTCTAAACCAAATATTCCACCCAATCGAATATAATATAACCACTTGCATACTTTGCAAAATTTATAAATACTACCCACAACTATAATATTATCTCAAATTCACACCATAATATTAAAAAATTATTTTGACAAAATTTAAATCTTTATTGATAAAATCTGGGGTCTCACAAAAAAACTATAGAAAAATTTGTCCATAAGATTTAGGGAGAGAGAGAAAGAAGAAGTGTTGTTGAGAGAGAAGGGAGAGATGTGTCCAACTCAAAGTTTTTATCTTCTTCCGATTAATGGTGGTGCACAGGATCGGAGAGAAAAACAGAGGAAGGAGTTGGAGAAGGAGAATGAGATGGGAGAAAGAGAAAATAGAGAAAAGAAAAGAAAAGAAAAAATTATAGGGAATTGTTAAATTCACAATATTTTTTTTATTTTCACAACAAAAGTGTCGCTATAGGTGTATACCGACGGTGAAAACCGTCGCCATAAGATTTATAGCGACACTTTTGTTGTGAAAATAACAATTTTTATTGTGGATTTAACAATTTCCTAAATTATATTCTTATCACGTGTCGATCATCACATTGCTCTGTTAGTTTAATTGGCATGTCTATTAATGGGAGGGACATAAATGAGCCAAGTTTTATAACGTTAAGGAAACTTTAAAAAAAAAAAAAAGTTTGTGTTAAGTGGGGCTTCGTATAAAATTATAAGGGTTTTTTAACAACTTTGTCCCTTTTATCTTTAAGTAAAACAATAATAATAATATTTTTCGTTCCACACACAGAATACCATTTCATGTTTTTTATAATTGATAAGCGAAATCCTAAAGTTTAAAGTTGATGTCAATTTATTTTATTGAAATTAAGTTTAAAGTCTTAATTGAAAGTTTTGAATGTTAGAGTTTGTAAGTAGAGAAAAAAGAGAGTTTGAAGGCTATGAATTTTGTATTTGGTTACTTTAAACACGATGAGCTCTTAACCAAGTCGATTTAAGGTGTTGGAACTTTTAGTTTAGTTTAGTTTAGTTCTTTGTGTGCTACTCAGCTAGATGGTAAGATACGATGTCTCTATTGTTGGGAAAATTACGCCAAAAATAATCTATATTTCAAGAATTATTTTTTCGTCTTTGTGCAATTAAATATGAAATTAACAAAACTAATTATGAGAACAAAAATAACAAATAACCATCCACAAGCAAGACACCAAATTTACATGAAAAACCCTCTAAAATTAAGAGGTAAAAACCACGAGTCAAACTCCGAATCTCCACTATATCACTAATAATGGGCTTACAATAATCCTCTCAAGTTTTATGCCCTAAAACTTGAGGTTACACAATAAATTGAGATAATACAAATTTACCTTTAGTTAGGTTGAGAAACCTAATTAACTTCACCACCAAAAAACACCCCAAGCAATAAAATCTTCAAGCTTTTAATTGAACGGAGATGATGACGGATACCCACGAACAACAAACAGTAATTCTCTCAATTTATTCTTTTGGTATCTTCTTACTACCAATTAACCCAATTTCTAATTAGATTAATATCAAGTCAACCCACTTACTTGCTCATAAAAAAAATCAATTTTTTTCTATCTTGAATTCTATCTCATGAGTAAAGACCCACACCCAACATCTATATCCCATAGATGGTAGATCTCTCTCTCTCTACATCACATATACCAATCCTAACTATATATATAATATGGGCCTATTCTCCCGCTTGTTAATTTTTTATTTATTTTCTCTTTTTAATAATAGTAGAGTAAAATAACACAATGTCTTTAATATTTTAATATAATTTTGTTCATACTCGTACGTGTAACATGGAAGTATACAGTAGAGTGAATTTTTAAAAGAATTTATGATTATAATACTAGTAATAGTAGGAGTGGTGCTATACAGCTGAATTTGGTTAGAAATGAGTGGTATTCTCTACAAAACAGTAGCAACAGAGTATGCAAAAATTGCTGATACTGTTGAAGCCATTAGAAAGTTTGAAGCCTGTTCACTTCAGCTATGAATCCGATATAGGTTTAGATTCAAAGAATTTGGCAACAGCCTGATAGAGATTCTCTTCCTCGAAGGGCTTTGAGACGTAACCATCCATTCCACGTTTCAGGCACTCGTCGTATGTGGCATGGATAACATCAGCTGTCATGGCTAATATCGGCAAATGCCATTCCGCCTTTTTTGCACTTCCATCAACACTGCTGTATCTTCCATTCATCAGCTCGTTTGCCTTGCTCTCCAACATCCGGATACGACCAGTAGCCTCAAACCTGCAACAATAAACGAGGAATGAAAATCTTGAATACAATTGATTAAATTTAGTTTAAAAATCTGGCAGTACGCATCAATTCACAATATTTGACAACATACCCATCCATTTCTGGCATTTGAATATCCATGAAGCAAGCATCAAAATTGTGTGGCAACTGGAGCAATGCAAGAGCATCTTTGCCACTCTCAGCACACTCCACATCAGCGCCAAACTTCTTGAGTGCACCAGCAGCAACTCTGCGGTTTACCCTATTGTCATCAACCACCAATATCTTCTTGCCACAAAGCAGACTACGAAGGAAAGAAGATCCATTAAGCATGTCTTTCCCTTGCTGTGCTTTCTTTCCCGTTCCCAACACCTGTTGTAGGCATGCTGCCACCATACTTGCTCTCAGAGGTTTCATAATCACAGTATCGGCAAAACCTGCTGCTTTTGCATTGTCAAACTCAGCACTGGTAATATTGGTTGCAAGAAGGATCATCTTGGGCATGTTATACATGTGGCCATTTCGTTTCCATTCTAATGTTCTTAGTATCAAGCAGCCATCCTCACCATATAACCATGAATCCTTCTCAATGAGAATCATGTCTGGCTGCCAGTTGGTTCTGCCATAATAAACAAGTAGTAGTCCAAGTCAGGAAGTGGAAGTGTGGAACTACATAAATTCTATGAATTATAAATCGTTACTTCTTTCATTAGTGTCTTGGATATTCAGACTCGAGAAAATTTCTTTGAACTTGTCCTGTGGGAATAAAGTGTGCACATATTGCCCATAAAACTAAACTTGCAAATTTCTCTGCATACTAGATTACCCTTGGTATGATTTTCATTGTATAAATAGCTTGGAGGGTTGGGGCTTGGGCTCTTAGATTTGTAAAGGAGTCGGGCGCTTGAGACAATATTTAGACACGTTTACTTAACAAGACAAGATTATATCTAGAGAAAGATGCAAAAGAAAGGAGAGCATAAGGTTAAATACTTACTTAGATCTCATGGAACCATTTTTTCCAGATACTGTGGCTGCCATCTTGATGCTACTTACAATTTCAACAAGGATACCAAGTCTCTTTAAATGGTATCTTGTTATAGCAGCTCTAAGTGGTTTCCCATCCACTAAAATTGCTTTCAATCCTTTAAATGTCGTAGGAAGATCACCGGAGAGAGACTTTTTCATATCACCAGTTGCAATTTTCTGGCACCTTCTAAACACAGCAGTGAATGAAAATGTACTTCCTATTTGGGGACGGCTAATGAAGTTTATCTGACCACCCATCAACTCAACTAGACACTTGCTAATACTCAATCCAATTCCAGTTCCACCATAATTTCTAGAGGTTGAACTGTCTGCCTGCATGAATGGCGTGAACACTCTCTTTTGTGCGCACAAGGGGATTCCAATCCCTGTATCCTCAACTGATACCATCAACGTGACATTCTGAAATGTTTCATCAGGGGTAATCACTTTATTAGAAGCATTGCACCTGAATTCTTCATCAACAATTAAATTCTTAAAGGTGTCCCAACTATTCCTGTCATCCGCAGCTTCACAACCACTTAAAGTTCTAAACTGATTGCCACTAGATAAAACTACACCTTCAGATCCTACATTCGAGAAGATGTCAGCTTTCGATGCCAGTACAACTTGAGCATGTTCAGCGAGATGGACTTGAACAAAAATGTGTCCTTGTTCTGTAAACTGTCATAAGGTGGATCTAATGAGAATTAGACTATATAAGGATATTAAATTGAGAGCAAGACTTAGGTTGGAAAACTATCTAACATATTCAAAGTGTGTATTTTGTTTCAAGCAAAAAGAAGAAGGGAAAAGAGATTCACGAGGCAGTGCAAGAGTAGCAAGGCTCTGCATAAGTTCACTTACCTTGACAGAATTGCCCACGAGATTTGTGATCACCTGTCGGAATCTTCCTGGATCTCCCATAACAATTTCTGGAACTTTATCAGATACAAACACGGCTAACTTCACTTCCCCAATCGCAGAGGAGATTTGATATAAAGTACATCATGAAGATCACCGGACATTGACCCAAAACCCACAAATTAGGGTGGTCAGAAAAGAAAAAAACAGAAGCAAAACAAGAAAACTTCATGTACATGTATGTTGAATCAAATGCCAGTTCAACACAAGTCAGAAGTTAACGTTGGCTTTACTACTCAAGTAAAATAAATCAAATGTATAACTGCTCAGTAGATCTTACCTCAATACCTTTGTGCCTAGACTTCTCGGAGAATAAGGAGAGAACATCATCTAGTATGGAGCGGAGGTCAAATGGGACAGCCTCCAGCTCTAACTTTCCGGCTTCAATCTTCGCGCTATCAAGGACTTCATTTATTAAGGTTATTAGTGCCTTTCCACAAGCCTGAGCAGTTTGACCATAGTCCCTTTGAGTTGAGCTCAAATCTGTATCGAGAAGCAATGCAAGCATTCCTGCAATAAGATATATAATTTAATTGGAATCTCTAAATAAAGAATTGTATAAGTTCCTTTTACTCCCTTCCACCAAAAAAGAACGAAAGGATTTAGAACAAACCAAGGATGCCATTCATTGGAGTTCGAATTTCATGTGAAACAGTAGCTAGAAACTGGCACAGAAAAAAGAGGGAAATTTAGGTCAAAAGGTTTTAGTTTGATAAAAGCAATCAATTGGAGTTCACAAAAACAAGTGGTGATACGGAACCTGGGATTTGGCAACGTCGGCAGCTTCTGCTAGCACTTTCAGTTGCTGCATTTGGTGGAAATCATCTTCAACTTTAACAATGTGAATCCCTGCACTATATATCATGTAGCCAACTAATAAACCAATGACAAATAATAGGAATGCAGTGGTGATTGCTGTCCATGATGTTGGTGCCTTCTGAAGATACCTGCTTAGGACCCAGAAAGTAAGAATTCAAGAATGAGACTTTAACATCTACTTTCTTTAGTTTTAAAAAGGGTTGAACTATTAAATTATTTCTTATAATATAAGAAAGAATAATAAAGTGTGCTCACCGACATATCATTTGGTGTTTTCGGAATGGATCCCCAAAGTCAAGCATGCTCACACGTTTAAGGGAAATGTCACCATCTTGATATTCACGTCCATACATGATCAGGGGATTAGAAGAATTAGTGATATCATATACATTCACAACTATTGCCTGGTTCCCAGCAAGCTGGCCAAGTAGATTTTCAACAAGGGACTCAACATCAAAGGCTCCACCAATGTATCTGTTTTGGATAAGAACTAAATTAGCCTTGTGGAGCAATTCTCCTCGAACAATCCTCATCAAGGAAAAGTATGAACAAATAATAGGAACCCTATACACCCTTTTAAACTCAAACATGGCAGAATTCAAGCATTTACAAAGATAATGCAAAGAAAACACGACATATCTAGCCCCATAAAGTATATGTAGAAAAGATATTCCCATCAGGTACAATTTTCAGAGCATATAAAAACACAGGCAAAGATTGATATTACTCCTATGAAGCATGGAAAAGACAACAACACGTTTGGACATGTCAATAAAGATATATGCACAAATACACATTTCCTATTTATTAAGCTAAATTATATATTAAAACATATTTTAACTAGTAACTCCGATATCACCGCTCCAGCATCAAGGTCAAATGTGAACATCATTTGAACTCACAAGCATTGAAAGTGTTGTAGGGTAACTTATCAAAAACTGAAGTAGGCATACTTGACCTATAAAAATATTATTATTATATATTTCCAGAAACCCTTAACCACTAGGAGTTTATTGGGACAAGGGAATAAAGATTTCAGCTCAAAAAGTAAATATTATGGAACTGTTAAGTTGGGTTACATTGCACATTCAGATGACGCTTGATAGAGATTAAAAGTTCTCATGCCTTCTGCTGTTAGGTGGAATAAATGAAATGGATAGCAAGCATCTCCATGTGCACAAAATGTGATAGACTAGTCAACTGATATTTTCTTTTGATTTTGCAACTTGACTACAACAATGTAATTATCATAAAGCGTGCAGGTACAAGGGGCTCCTGGAGATGCAAGGGATACAAAGGCATGTGTTTTCCTGATCACCCCCTTTTTCTGGCTCTTAATAAAATCCTACATATTAAAAGAAATTGAATTGTTCCATGAGCTCGCTTTATGTTACAACCTCCAATCATTCGATTTGTCAGCAGGAGAAAAATCCAAGCTCAGAAAACAACATTATTGTTCAAATTTTACATACTACAACTTGTTCTTCTAGCAGCGACAACCCACAAATTTTCTTTTATCCTAGTTTATAGGACTCCTTCAATTGCATATGGGACATTGACCCGTAATACTCTATATGGGGCATTGTAAACTCTACTTCATCGAAAGCGAATCAAAAGAATCTTCAGAAGTTCTGCAAAACTTCTCCAAATACAAAGTAAAGAGTAAATGTTAAGAATGAATAACATACCCTGCAGTTGCTTCAATTCTCTGTTCCACAGATGGATTTGGCGCAAGCTTGAATTTGTAAACAGGAAATGTCAATACAACCCCAAGATGATGAGAACCCAACAATCGGAAGGGGCTTGTAAGAACTGCTTTCCCAGTAGCCCTAGCCCTCAATATGTTTTCACGGTCCTCCTGCATCAAATAGAGAACACATAAAAGTTGAAATGAAATACCCATTAAATCTAATCTTGAGAATTTAGAACTTCACAAATAAAACTAAGAAAATAGAGAAATGAATGACTTAGCAAAAGATTATATTGAATAAATGAACCTAATTACCTCTCCTGACATCATATCAAGTGATTCAATGTAGGAAACTGTTTCTTGAGAGAAAATCACAGGGGCATACTCATCCCTAAAAGGTGAAGGCTCTCTCTCCATTGTTCTTATTGTCCAACCATGTTGCTTTTCAAATTCTTCCCTTTCTCCGTTCACAACCCGTTGTGCATATGCCACCCCACTCAACAGTGGCCTCTCAAAAGCTGTCCTGGCTGTGTACTCGGCAAAAGTTTCCTAAATTGCCAAAAGTGAGCAGAGAAAACAAAAGAACAGTCAATACAAAGAAAAAATACCACCCAAAATAGAAACCCTAAAAGATTATATAAGCCCAAACCTGATCAATTGCTGATGGGATCTTGTAATAATGAAAAGTGGAGACCAAAACTGCAAGTGCATGAACATGATTTACACTAACATTGAATTGATCTTGCAGCATTCTAGCCCTTTGATCACACATGCTCACAAGAACTTCCTTCCTTCTTTCCTTGTTTTCAGCATCCATCCTATTATAGATTACTCTGCTAACAAAGGCCATTAACATGATCCAGAGCAGTAGAATTTTGGGGAGCCATGCTTTGTTGATAAATGTGTACTTTCTTTTTGTACCAAATTGATCATTTAATCTCACAGCCACCAAATGGTGGCCTTGCATCTTAAAACCCATCAACACAAAACTTCTTCCTCTGGTTCTCTTACTTCTTCTTCTTCCTCTCTTTCCCAGCTCATATCCAGGCTAAAAGACAAAGATGCAAGCAAATATATCACTTTTTCAAAGGAAAGGGGATTTTTTCAGAATTACTTTTTATGTAATAGGAAGAAAAAGGTTAGTACTCATCCAAGGACTAAATTATCATTGCAGCATTGTTTTGCGTGATAATACTAATTATTATCACAACCCCAAAACCACCAAGAAGAAATTAGTAACAAACAAACGTTATCCCCCTATTCTTTCTCTCTCCACAATTCATAATATAAAACCCCAAAAGAGTGATTTCTCAATTCCCTCGTGGAACAAGCATGGCTTGCTACTTCTCTCAAAAGATGGACAAAGCCCACATTCCAAAGGAACCCTCTCTCTCTCTCTCTCTCTCTCTCTCTCCCTTCAATGGGGTTTCTGGATTTGAATGGAATAAAAAATGAGACCTCTAATCATGTACTCTCTCTCTCTGCCTGCAAGCGTGAAGTTAATTTGAAGAGTCCAGACAAAGAAGAGCACGTTCACTGTTCTCTCTGTTTAACATACATAAATTAATTAAAATCACCATTGACCAGCAAAGCAAAAATACATAAACTAAAAACCCATGAGAGAGAGAGAAAGAGAGAGAGAAGGACCAACCTGTTTTTGGGTACAATGAACTGTACATGGGTTGTTTTTTATCTTTGATCTCAACTCGCAATCTTCTTGTGTTGGGTACAAAATAATTTATTTATAAAATAAAAAAATATTCAGACATGTCTTGTTTACCTTAACTTCTTATAGCAACTGAATCGAATTTGAGGATTTTTGCAGATACGCTCTTGTCCCCCAAGAAAATATAAACTATTCTCCTTCTCTCTTTATGGGTCTTGTTTATTTCAACTTCTTGTTCACCAGTATTAGAGCTCTGCCTCAAACTGTCTGCTTTCTGAGGATGAAAGCTTAGATTTTTTTAAATTATTCACAAAAATGTGTAAGTTGAGATCAGAAGAAAAAGTTGCAGAGGGAGATGTTTGTGTATATTTATGTGGAAATTTGAAAGACAGCAAGAAAGGAAGTGAGGAGAGAGAAAAGGAGGAATTGAGTATTTGAGTTGTCTGAAACTAAAAAAGCTCAATTGTTTTTTTCTTCCTTTTTTCCTTTTTAATTTAGCGATTTATTCTCCATTATATAATTTAAATAATAACACATCACTATCACATATCTTTGCGATTATGACTGGGAGACAATGCGTAGATCTCATTCTCATATTAATTACTACTTGTACTAATTAATAACCCAATTGACCAATTTCTTATGAGCCTAATAATCATATTTTACCCCATCTAATTAAAGGTTTATGTTCTAATTTTTAGTAGAATTCCAATGTTTATGGACATAACTTTGGTGAGATATTAACCAAATAGTGAAGATTGAGGTACCCTGATATTTTATTTTATTTTTTATTTTTTTTTATGTTAAACTTGTTTATAAATTTATTTATTTTAACTTTTAGTGAGGTTGGATTAATTTTTGATATTGTACGATATACTTGAATTATAAAGTTATATTATATCAAGTAAAATTCACAATACTACAATTGTTTAAGTGTCGGTTTTAAAACTCAAGTTGTGATATGCAAAAACGAGTAAATCTAAAATGCACATATGAAATTTATCGTATTATATTTCTCAAAAATGAGACTTTAAAAAAAATAAGATCAAATAAAATCAATCTTCTCATACGAGCTAGGTCATCTATATATAAAATAATTTATTCACGCGTGTGACATTAAATAGTACATTTGGGCGGTTAGTTTAAAGTAATAATAATTTTTTTAAGATCAAATAAATTCATACCAAATTTAAAATGTTATAAATTATTTTAAAAATCAAAATATATCTCATTATAAATAAGAGGGAGTAGTGGTTGGGTAATTAGAATCCTTTTTCCTAATTTCCAGTTGGGCAATGAGAATCCCTTTTCCTAACATCAAATACCGTTTAGATGGTTAGTTTTAGAGTTAATATAATTAGGATGAAGGTAACAAGAACAATTAGGAATAGGAATAGGAATAGGAATAGGAATAGGAATAGGAATTGATTTGATTTGATGATACATGTTTGCTAGTTGGTTATGTTGTGATATAGCGAATCTCTTGGAATTGAATTGTTTAAATAACAGTAGGAAATGTTAGTTTGTCCAATATTCGGATATCTTTGGCCGGAATAAGGAGAAGATTGCATGGGGACCATCACAATTCACACACACCCCAATCACCATTGCTTTCTTTGTCCTCTACCAAATACCAAATACCAAATACCTACGCATATCATTAAAGTTAAATTAATATTATCATATCATTTTGTTTTTCAGGGAATATTTTTCAATGCATTCAAAATTTAAAAATAAATAAATTATATGACAAAAAATAGCGCTAATAAGCAAGTATAACTACCTTTTTTATCTTTCCAAACGGATGTGAATACGAATACTATTTCTTTAGTATTAGATAATATTGACACGGTTATCATATATTTTAATGAATTTTCAGACTCCAACTTATATTGTTTCTGCCTGAAAATAAGACTCTTATCTAAGGTTTTTAATTCTTTGTACATATATTTTCATTAATCAATACCACAACTAAAATTCATGTTTTAGCCCTTTTGAATTTAGTTATAAAAACATGTTTTCACATACACAAAAAGAAGAAAAATAAATCAAATAAAATTATTATTTTTAATAAGACTACGTAATTTTGATATTTAATAGTAAGGTTATGTTTGTTTTTTAAGAATTATAATAATTTCAAAATTATAATTATAATTACAAGACTATTAAATTATTTTATAATTTTTAAACTAATAGTTTTAATTCTAAATTTAAAATAAATAAATTATTTAAAATTAATATTTTTATTTCAAGTATAATCCTGATAAACATAGTTTAAATGTCTCTCTCTTCTTCTTACAATGCAATCTTCTTCTTACTATGCAATAAATATTAAGTACTTTCCCTCTACTTCCCCTCTTGACTCCGATTTCTTAAGTTCCCTAGTATGGAATATGTCATTGAAGTTAACACTTTCTCTATTTTTATTTTTTTAAATTAATTTGTCAAAATTCTATTGTTGGGCCATAATTCTTTAGACATGTTGAGGTGAGTCTTGAAAGTATTAGGTCGGTTCATTGGACCAAATAATTGGGTGGGCAGAAAAAATCGATTCATCTGAGATAAACCGGGACTTTGGAGATATAAAGCAAGGATGACACACGATGAAAGGTAACTAATTTATTATTGCTCTAAAGTCACTAGATATTTATTCCTCCATTGTTAACCTTGTGATCGCCGATACTGACTCTCACGCCGGAGCTGTAACGCCCCCAAAATAGGTATTCAACACCCATTCTGAGTCACCAAATACATGGTACATGTTAACGCCAAGATTCTCTGCCGCGTCCCAATCACGTAAGACGCCCTGATCCTGCACAGTAAACACGATAAATACCTCAAGCTTGACGGCGGTTCCGTCGGGGGATAGCTCAGGCGTGAGAGTCAGTAAACGTGTTCACAAGGTTAACAAAATGGAGGCCGTAATATCTATTGTATTGAGAGAGAGAGATAATAATTCCTTTTTGTATATCTAATTATGAACGAATAAGTGTATGAGAACATACCTCTCCGTGATGACTTCCTTGCTAAGCTATATCCTATCCTCCTGGATTACAGTGCCACCCACTATTGCCTGACACACCCCCTTGATCTGATGGGATCCACCGACTGCATATAGTTTATCCACTGCTTTTTGGTCACTGTTCCCACCGCCGGCCGGTTATAATCCCATCCACATTAATGCATGGCAGGTTCTCTAGTCAACCGTCATGCTTTTTCATCATTGCAAGTCAAAATAATAGATATTAAAATGTCCAAAGGATCGACCCATTTGAATGAGCAGGTCTATAAGTCAAAATGGAAATAATAGGACAACTGGGCTCAAAGACTTTCATGGTTCAATAATAAAGGCCCAATAGATTAATTAAAAGAGTAAGCCCAATATACCCGGCCCAATGGGAGAAAATATCATGACCCAACATTGCCCCCTAGTTTTTTGTTGAACAGAATGTTTAATAGAAAACTAAAAATAGTCCATGATATTTTATTGAAAATCAATAATAAGAAGTAATTGAAATGTACCCGGTTATTGCTCACGAAATGAGATGAAAGGAGATCAAAGGCCCAAATCTAAAAGGCCCTATCTATTAAATATCCGGACCCGAGATCGGACGCTTCCCATTCAAATTCCAAATTATCACTAACATTTAATGTAGCGACCTTGAACAGCGTATGGCAAATCGATATAAAGGATAACTTTACCAAATTTGGCGGTTTTACTGTTCATTTGAAATTGACGTCTTACAAACTTTACGATCCTTCTCTGCAAATCGTCACAAATGACTTCTCCTGACTCTGAACAAAGTTCCCCATACTAGTAACACCAATCACGGTGGTTCCACCAAACCCCAACCCTCGTGGAAGGAACTACTGGCCTTGAATCCTAAGTCGAAAACTCCAAAACCCCCTCGAATACTACGAGAATGCGGACCACTTTTCTCATGCCAACACTCCTTCCATCATGGCGAGGTTGAACTAAAGAGGTTCGATCTCGGTTCCACATTCCGGATACCAGCGCGATCGAGGTACCCGATGCGGTGAAAAAGATGTACCAACGGCTTTGAAGGTTGGGCGGTAGTCCGGTGACCTTCTTTGAGAGAAGGGGTTCGTTTTCCCTACACATCTTTATAGTGACTCTCTTTGGGGTTTACGGGTGTGGGATTTTCACGATTGGTGCCAAACTCCTACATTCACATTACGGCCTTCGTGGCCTTCGCCATGAAGTTAGGCGTCGAGCCCTCCTGGACTTCTTCTTCTTTTGTCATAAAATAAATACAATCCGAGGAGAAGGGTTGAAGCCCTTATGAAGCATTCTCCGAAGTGCGGAGAAAAATTCGATGAAGCGTTCACCGGTGAACACCCTTGACAATAGGGGATGGCACGAGAAATGGTTCTTCGTCAAAGGCCCCGAGATTTCTTCTTTACAATGGCTGGCGGTAGCGAAAAGATATCTGCGACTTGGAGACATTTACGAAGAGCGGGAAGTGGAAATGATGGAACTATTCGACAACTTCCCTAAGGAAGAGTGGAAATCGGACTCCTCTCGAAGCGAGGCATGGTTATATGACCGTAAGTGTAAATAACGACTCATTTCACATATATATATATTTTTGAAAATATTGTATGATATGTAATTTTAACATAGAATTGTTTGATTTATCAAATTATCTTTGATCGAATAGAGCTCCTTAGAAATAAAGGAGTTCGAAGATTTTTATCAGGAAGTCTTGAGCGGCGAGACTATACCAACGAAGCTTACTCCAGTCGAACCAACCCCAAAAATTCATACGGATGAATTTCAAACGGAGGAAGAAGCGAAGAAGAGTTCATCATACGAAGAGACCCTTCACCCTCGACGAAGAAGAGAGAGCCACCCGAAAACCAGTCGACCTTCTTGCATCACCCCTCCCCGAATCCACACGAAATAAAACCAACCCCAGAACCATTCCTCGATCGGTGAGGTTTACTTGATCGCATACGATCGAAGAAATATACTTCGGACCAAAAATTAAAACAAAAATAACCCTCTAGCTGTCGAAAGAACTCGGGGTGCCTCGGTCTTGGTCATCCCACCCTTACGTGCCCCACAGCAGAAATCTGATTGAAGAGGGCGGTGACCGGGGCGAAGGGATTCCGGCTATTATCCGGAAGAGGAAACACACTCGATAGCCATCCAGGAGTTCTGCTACGCTTCAACACCCAAAGGACTCACCCCAAATAAATCTCCCTGGCTGAAACCATACATGCAGACCCTACCCCTCCCGAGCAGCCCACTCTCTCTCTCACGAAAGCCGAGACTCTCCCCGAACGACTGGTCCCTCGGTCGGAGTTACCATCTTGAGGTACAGGGGATCTCAGACCACATGGCCCGGGTTCATGCCCAACTTCCCCTTGACCTCTTGAACTTTCGTTCGAACAACTTGGCGACCATCGGTTCGATGATCATCTGAGCCAAATCTTCTCGATGAGGGGATGAGCTATTTGGCTAAGGTAAATAACAATCTCTTCTTCCTATATATCTCTGTTTTCCTTTGAATATTTGGACATTTGACTTGAATATTTTGAAAATATCTTGAGGCTAATCTTTGTCTTGAGACGGCTGCGTCAAGAGACACATAAATAAATGGGAATGAGGAAGATTTCATGAGACAAGAGATAAATATGTTGAAATCGACCTTGGGCCAGAGAGAGCCGGTCGTGAAGATGCTTTTCATACCATCAACGGTCTTCAAACGAAATTAGATCGGGCTAGGATAGATTTGAAGACATCGATGTGAATTAAGGGCTCTGAGGGATGGGTTGGTCAGATCCGGCCCGACCAACAAACTTTGGCCAGACACGAGCAGCTTTGGTTTGGTTGAAGAAAACTTACTCTGAAGGCAAAAATGAGGAGTTTTCTTGACCCAACCCGGAAAGCTTTCAATCATCTGACTTAGTGAAATTTGAGGAGCGAAGGCTCAAGATGAAGCCTGAAAGCATAAGGCCAACGTCAAAGCGTCCTGGCTCATACAAAATAAAGGATCTTGAGGGACGGGGTCCTCTTCGGCCGAAGAGTTCCAGGAGCGATTTAGGACTACGAGGGACTCGGACGAACTTAATCTTTGAGATCGTGAAGGTATATTCGGAGGGTATGAAGATTAGAAGCGAGGAAAAGAAAAGCTATCGGTTTTCAATTTGGACCCGGCATTGCTTTCAACTCAGATGATGAAGGCGGGGCACAGAATGTCTATCTGTTTTTGTTACATGTAATAATTTAACTACTTTAAGCTTTTTATGTTCATGTAATTAATTTATGATTGACTTGAATGAATGAGCGTTTTATATTATTAATAAATCTTTAACTATCTTGATTATGACTTACATTTTGATCAATTTCTTGTCGATAATTCAAGATCGATAAAATTTGAACCCAACTAGTGAATCGGATATGGCGTATAACAATTAATTTATGAAATGAAGTGAATTGAATTTTACTGACGAGGATTGACTTAAGCTGAATTGAATGAACCCGAACTCAACACTTAAACAAAATAAAGTAATATATACTCATCGTGATGCAGAAGAGTGAGATCGATCGTGTGTGAGGAGTAAATTTGGTGATCCTCCTTACACCATCGAAATCTTAGGACTTACCACTCGGGGTATAACAAGTATATAAGGACCAAGATATAAGGATCAATAGTGACCATTGACTTACCACCCTGATAAGATCAATATAGGATCATAAGGACCTTAGGCTACCATCGAATGGTCAGCGAGTCCTACCATACCTCCTTACACCATAGTGACCTTAGGACAAATAAGACCAGGATCAATTATGAAAAAGTAACCTTTTATTAATAACGAACAATCGTATGCTGACTTTTGATGGCGACTTAATCTTTATTGAAAATATTTAGAAGCTTGCCAAGCGTACGAAGTATTCTTGATCTCGGAACCATCGAGTGCCTTTAATCGATAAGTACTTGGCTTTGGTACTTCGATCACTTCATATGGCCCTTCCCAGTTCGGCATTAGCTTTCCTGTGTTTTGAGGCGTAGAAGCTTGGCTTCTCTACAGATGAAGTCTCTACTTGAATCTCGAAGTTTGACCCCTTTGTTGTAATGTTTGGCCACCCTTCGTTGATAAGCGGACCAATTTAAGCAAAACTTCCTCTCTCGACTTCGTCTAGCAGGTCCAAGTTAACTCTCGATCCTTCGTCGTTGTAGATTTCTTTGAATTGACTTACAAAGACTTGGAGATCCGATTTTGGCTGGGGACTAAGGCATCGATACCATAGGCCAATCGGAAGGCGAATCCCGTAGTAGTCCTTGGTGTAGTTCGGTATGCCCATATGCGCTTTCAGCCATTCTTACGGCCATCTCCCTTAGCTTCATCCATCTCGCTTGATTCCGTTCAACGGCGTCTGTTGGTCACCTCGACTTGCCCATTCGATTGTGGATGAGCCACGAAGTCTTCTTGTGTTGAATCCCGGATCATTCAAAATTCTTCAAATTTTGAACCCACAGTAGGCGTCCAGTTGTCCGATATCAACACCTAGGGATCCCGAAAGCGAAACACCGCAGACTCCTTTATAAACTTTAGGCACTCTGTTTACGTTATTGGCCAAGTGGTTTTGCCTCTACCCACTTAGTCGTATAATCAATAGCAGCAACTATAATGAAGCTAACGACCTTTAGCTTTAGAGTAATTGGTCCCCAATATATCCACCCCAGACGGTGAAGGGTATAGGAGATAAAATCGAGTATAGCTCTTCCGGTGGTGATAATGGATGAACTATTGGTGACATTTTTCACATTTCTTGGCGTCTTCTGTAGCTTCTTTGAAAATTGTAGGCCAATAGTATCCTTGTCGAAATACTTTATGAGCGAAAGACTTGGCGACCCGTATGATCACTGCAAAATACCTTCATGAACCTCCAGAAGAGCATACTTTTGGCGGACGGAACCAAACATTTCAACAACGGTGAAGAAAATGCCAATCGATAGAGATCCCCATCAATAAGACTAAAATTGGCACTCTTGTACTTAATCTTCTTTGCCCGACATCGATCCAGAAGGAAGGACGCCATCTGCGCGAATACTTTCGATGTAGGGGTCATCCAACGACTAGATCGCTCGATACATCAACGCTTCGTCTTTGAGCACTTGGTTACTGCAAAACTTCCAAATATACCGATCCATGAAAAACATACGCATCTGTAGTGGCGACTTTGACAATGCGTCGGCAATAGAATTGTCATTCGCTCTATACTCTGAAACTTCATCTGAAGCGAAATATTGAAGTTGGTCTCTTAATTAGCGGATATTTGATCATTCGGGTCCCACGAGCTTCGTAATCTCCGACAATTGTTTAACGACCAACCGAGAATCACTATAGATAATCAATTGTTGGACTTGAGACTCTTCGCCAATCGGACACTTTCTAACACCGCCGTATTCGAATTCATTGTTCGTCGCTTTAAACGAGAATCGATGGCTCTTGGACCTTGAACCCTTCCGACTTATTAAGATAATTCTGCTCCACTAACGATCGTCGTGGAGATCTATCTACATCTGACGTCCACGCCGACCTATTTGAAGAACGACCAACGCCCGTCGGAAGATTCGACTTAAGCGACTCACGCATCTGCCGGTGAGCGAGCATTCTACCATAAAATCGGCCAGGGCTGGCCTTTAATGGCGATTCGAAGATGATACTCGATAAAAATTGGGATAACTCCATAGTCCCACGCTTTGATGCGCACGAGACCTCTAGCTTGCCCATTACCTTCTTGATGGGTGATCCGTGTAGAGCGACCGAGAAGTCGACCTTGAAAATATTGCGAAGCTTTCTCTGCAGCAATTATTAAAGCAAAAACAAATTTCTCAATATTTGGATACTGGTTTGACATCTCGTGGGGCGTGGTCGACATAATAGGCCGGATGCTTCTTCCCACCGATCTCCCGAACCAACACTTCTCCAACCGCCAATGAACTTGCTGCGAGGTATAAATATAAGGTCTCTGCTTTGGTGAGGGCTTTACCAATAAAGGAAGCGGAAAGACGAGATATGTCTTTATGCCTTGGAAGCGTCTTCACACTCCAGAAGTCCTTTGGAGCGTCTTCGCATTCTTCGGTCCTTTCAATGTGTCGAAAAAGGAAGGCATCTTTCCGCAGATTTGGCGGCGAACCTCCTCAAAGCGCAATCCTACCGATTCGAATATTGGGCGTCCTTGAATGACGAGGAGTCTTCATGTCGAAATGGCTGGATCTTCTCGGATTGGCCTCGATGCCCTACGGTGACGGGTAACCTAGAAACTTTCCGGCCGCCGGTAGAAAAGTACATTTGGTAGGATTGAGTCTCAATTAGCGATAACGAGCGATCTGAAAGCATTCCTCCGGTCATCCAAATGCTTATGAATCTGCATACTCTTTACGGTCATGTCATCTACATAAACTTCCATATTCCTCCCCAAATTACTTTATCGAAGATGAAGTTCATCATCCTTTGGTAGGTAGCTCCAAAGCGTTATGAGGCCAAAAGTCATTTTTTGTAGGCATACACCGAGCGGTGTGTAATGAAACATTTGTCTTTGGAATGTCTTCTTTGCGTATGGATATTTGATGATAACTTTGAAAAAGCATCCATAAAACTTAGTAATCATACCCAAAGTGGCATCGATGAAATTTGATCGATATGGGCGGAGGATAAAGTCCTTCTTGACAAGCCTTGTTGAGATCGGTGTAGTCGATGCAAACCCTCGCCACTTTCCATTCTATACGCACCATCACCACATTTCTTATCCATTACGGGTAATCAATCTAAGTAGATGAAGTCGACAAATTAGTAATTTATGACCTCTCATCTATGATCTTACGTCATTTCTGAAGCAAATATCCGCCTCTTCGTGATTTAATCTGCTTCTTGAAGGATCTATCTCGATTTATGCTCGTGAACTTTATAATAACTCGGGGCATGTCTTGTGGCTCCCGTACAAAAATATCGGCATAACATCGTAAAGAGTTCCATAAGGTTAAATCAGAAGAGGTTACGGTAGACTGAACCAATCCTCGGCTTTATCTTGTCCGGCTTTCAGATGACCCACTCAATCTCCTCCGAGTCCCTCCAATGAGGATCACCAATGGTTACGAGTGCTTTCTCGGTGAAGGTTCAATCTCGATTGCCATCGTCTTTTTACGTTTCTTGACCCCATTTCGGATGAAATAACTTGACATTAGATAACATCGCTTTGGCGGTCTAAGTCACCCACCACTCTCTACTCCGTGCGTGGTAGAAATTTGATTTTGAAATGTGGGATGGAGGATCTGACTTGAAGAAATTTGTCAGCGTAGAATCTTCGAATGGCGTTGTAAGTAGAATCCACATGCACAACATAAAATTTACCGTTATCTCTACTGCTGAGGGGTCGTCTTAGAAGATAGCAAGGGAGTTCAATAGTGCTGCAACTTTGGCCAGGGGTCGTTCTTAAAAGCAGTATAGAGGAGCCTCTGTCCAGGCCTCCATTTTGTGCCCATCGAGATGCATCCTCACGATAAGCATGGGCATAAAGAATGTCCACAGAAGATCCGTTATCTATCATCGTGCGTTTCACATCCACCGAAACTCTCTTGCTTTGTGATCACCAATGCCCTTCATGCGGTTCGATGGGCTCAGAAGGATAATCCGCATCCGTAAATGATATGGCGGTTCTGGAAAAGGTCATCGATCTTTAAGGTAGCATCATCAACGACATGAGCGAATCAAGATAAGCCCTTCTCTTCTTCCCTACTAACTTTCCAGCGGACCCACGGTTATTACATCAACGACTTGCCTTGGTGGTGATGCTTGGAGCATTTTGAATGGGTGGTGCTTGAGCCGTTTGAGCAGTGCGATTGATAATCTGCGACCTGGCGGTCCTTCTCGACCACATCTCTTGAATCGACCAATGGCCGCTTTTAATCTTGCTCTCCACAAAATCCTTTAAATTACAACACTTTCATTAGTGTCGCTGACCCGGTGACTTGATGATAACCACAATATTCTGAGGGTTGCCATGTCCGTCCTGTAATTATCACGAGGTGGCTCGAAGAAAGGTTTGGTTTACGATCGATCCAAAATTATCGACCTTTCAAGTATTCAATTGGGTGTAGACCTTATTGACCTTGAGGGTAAAAAGCAGTGTCTGACTAACGCGCCATGCGAGTTATTATCTTCTTGAACTACCTTTTGCTCCTTGGTTGTACCCCCACTCTTCTCGATCGACATCGGTCTTGGGAACCTCTACCTCCTTTAATTGGCTCGAGAGAAGGATTTTTCGGACTATTCATAGCCTCTTCTACAACAATATAGCCTTACGCCTTTGTCGAAAGGTTTACTGCTGAAACTTTTCGGATGGTGAAACATCAACTTCTTTACCAATTTCTCCGATTTAACGGATCTAGCCTATTCGGAACAAACCAACGACTTGGAGATCATTAAGATCGGATACTGACCGACCGCTTCCACTAAATCTCTTCACATATTGGCTAAAGACTTCATTGGTGAAGCTACTTGGGATCATCTGTCTTTAAAGAGCACATGGCTTTCCCTTCTTGATTGCTTCCAAAACGCGTCGTGAAACTTATCCTGGCTTCGGTCCACGAGGAAATCGAATTCGATGGTAAAGTCCCCATCCAACATCTTGCGTCTTTTCTCAGCGTCGTAAAAAAGTGTGACACTTGGCGACATCGGTGAAGTCATAGTAATCCATCGGTAGGTTGAAACGCTTAACTATGGTCATAGGATCTCCGGACCCATCGTAGCTTTCCATCTGAGGCAACTTTTGGTAATATCGCCTTCTTCTTGAGAATATCGGAGGAAAAAAGAGCGCCTTCTTTCGGAGTGTCCTTCACTGTTGGACCTCGACCCGACTATTTTCGAGTTCTTCAACTCCTTTGCGGAAAATCAACACCTTGGTTGCGATGAGATCTCCTTTTCTGGCGACGTTAGACCTTGGAATGGATCGACCCTCCCTGCCGATCCCACGCCGCCTTGTGGGACTTCTTGATCTACTTAGGGTGTATAATCTCATCCTCGTGATGAGAAACGGTTGTCTTGAAGTACTCTCTCTTGGTCTCTCATGCGATTTCTCTTGACCTTCTTCATCTATCATCATCTACGTGATCACGGTGAACCAGCGACCATCGATTGCCTTCTTGAGGCTAAGGGTGTTACTGCTTTCTTGATCTCCTCTATTGTGAGAAATCGATCCTGAGACACATGCGTAGAATGTTCCGGTTCCTTACCCTTGAGTGGGGTATCTCCTTATACTACTTACTCTTCGGAATGAACATGGCTAGATGCTTCGTCCCTCGACTCATCCACCAAGCATCATTTGGGTATATCTTCCTTTGTTTTAACGGAACCTCTAAAGCCTTATCTGCTTGTCTGCCATCCTCACCAACTTGGCGGCTCTGTCTTCTTGACCACTTGGCGATGAGTCACGGTCGGTGAGCCTTCTACACCGTCCACGATCGGGATCACGCCCTTATCGGCGTTAAAACCAACTTCCGTGCGGCTCCACCGGGGAGCTTGAGGACGAAGTTCTCTGAGATTATGTTTAGAGGCCGTGCTTTCATGAGAACTTTTAGAAGGACCCAGGGCGATCCTTCTTTGAAATCTGAGGCGGTGATGAACTAACGACCATCGCCCTTCCTTACGGTGTACCATCTACTCCTCATCATCTTAGAAATAAGTTAAACAATTGTGATTGAAAGCCCTCCTTCTAGCGCCGATGTTAACGCCCGAGATTCTCTGTCGCGTCCCAATCACGTAAGGCATACGATCCTGCACTGATAAACACGATAAATACCTCGAAGCTTGTGACGGTTCCGTCGAGAGGATAGCTTCGGCGTGAGAGTCGATGGCGTGTTCACAGGTTAACAAAATGGAGGCCGTAATATCTATTGTATTGAGAGAGAGATAATAATTCCTTTGTGTATATCTAATTATGAGCGAATAAGTGTATGAGAACATACCTCTCGTGATGACTTCTTGCTAAGCTATATCCTCTCCTCTCACGGATTACGATTCCACCTTATTACGACACACCCCTTGATCGATGGGATCCACCGATGCGCATATAGTTTATCCACTGCTTTTTGGTCCTTTGTTTTTCCACGGCGTAGTAGGTTATAATCCCATCCACATTAATGCATGGCGGGTTCTCTAGTCAACCGTCATGCTTTTTCATCATTCTGAAGTCAAAATAATAGATATTAAAATGTCGAAGGATCGACCCACTTTGGGCCAGGCCGGTCTATAAGTCAAAATGGAAATAATAGGACAATGGGCTCAAAGACTTTCATGGTTCGATAATAAAGGCCCGATAGATTAATTAAAAGAGTAAGCCCAATATATACGCCCGATGGGAGAAAATATCATGACCCAACAATACGAGAAAGCAAACTACAACTTCAATAATACAATTGTCGTGCAAAAATACGACAACACATCTGTGAGTTTAAATACAAATATTGTCTTACAGACAATATCCACACTCAAATAAGTCCTCATTACAATTATTCAAACACTATTTTACGAAATAATGAGGATTGCTAAAACATCTTTCTAGAACCATCACTCCGTACCCCAGAATTAGTTTTTTGCTATGTTCTCATCTCCTTGAAAAATGGAACAAAAAGGAAAGGGTGAAACTTTCAACTAGCCCGATAAAGAATATTATGACTAAGATAATATCTGATAAATTATCGTTAGTCTTCAACGAGAAAAATTTGATAAAATATAATGAGACAAACAAGTTTTAGATCAACAACTGCAATGGAAAGCCCTAAGACCCGACTTTTATAAATAAAGATGAATTTTCTATAAATATTATTTTTGAATATTATGGAATAATTTGATATAATGTTATAGTTGTGGGTAATAATTATAAATTTTGCAAAGTATCTGCAGTGGTTATATTATATTCGATTGGTCGGGAATATTAGGTTTAGCGAGGGAATATTAAATACAACGGTTCAATCATTGTGGACCCCACAACAGAATTATTGTCGGATTGAAAATGACAAAAATATTTTATTGAAATAACGGCGGAAGTTTTACTGGTTGATCTTTGTTGAACTACTCGGTAGTAAAAATGCGATGTCATCGTGTGGTTGCATAGTAGTAGCACACGGTATTGATTATTGATCTTATGTGAGAAGTCACTCGTTTGATTCCATTATTGTCGATTAATAATATGAATTATTATAGCGATAATGACGTTTTATTTATTCGTTATTATTAACGTAATAAAAGCGAAACATCTTTATATAAAATGAAATACTTTATTAAAGTTATTACATAAATAAAATATATTATATTTTATTATGCATAGTGTTTTGCGTAGTATTTTGCATAGTGTTACATAGTGTTTGCATAGTAAAATATTTTTATATAAATAGAATATATTATATTTTATTTAAAAGATTTTGCTTTAAATATGAATTTGTCGAGTTAAAAATAAATCAATACTGAATGATTCATGGATTAATTACTATGCATTCTATTTTCCTATAAATAGAAGCTCATTCCTTCATTATTTTCTTACTAATTCATTGAAACTCTAGAGAAAAACTATAGAGAGAAGAAGAAAAGTATTCTACTACTTCCCTTTGCCAATATTGATTCTTCTACAGGTAGGGAATATTATTTGTTGTACCGTAAGGGTGTTATTCTTTTGTATTCATGAAGAACTTCTTTTGTTATTCCATTCTTATTTATTACATTGGAATAACCTATATCTGTGAATCCCCTATACTTTCGGTGATCTTCTTCTTTTTATTCCATTCTTATTATTATTACATTGGAACATCACATACATGTGTTTTTACATCGGACTGGTTAAAATTTTATTATTACATTGGAACATCCGATACATGTGTGTTTTGCAGGACTTGGTTAAAATCTTTATCATTACATTGGAATATCCTATCGTGTGTTTTACACGGATGCAGTTCCATCTTTATTATTACATTGGAACATTACATCCGTGTGAATTTCACGACTGGTTCCGTTATTATTATTACTGTGGAATAACACATACATCAAATCTGCGTGCGTGGTGATTTCTTTTGTTATTCCATTCTTTATTATACCCGGTTGGTTAAAACTTTGACTTATATACTCCATGAAATTAGTAGAATATCCTTGATATTTGCGTTTCATCGATATCTTTTCATGGAAATATTCTTACGATCATTCTTGAATTTTACTCTACTGAAAGCGATATCGTGTTGACAATTTGGATGTTATTAGTTCTGAATAACTTAATTCTTGAACTTGTTTTATTGAATTCTTATATCATTGTCATCATCCTCATGTTTATATTTTTTTTTAAGTCATACATGGCACATAGAAGCATGGATGGACTTGGTATGATTATGACCGAGGATTATTGATTGTAATCATGGCCGTAATGTTACAAATGATGTGGTAAAAGTCCTCGATTGGTAGTAGTGCATTGATGGGCCGATTGTTGACATGATCATGACCATTAATGAATACCTGACTATTCTTGGCCCATAGTGCGGGAATAATTGTGGTAATGATACTTAAAGAATATCCTTGGCCGTAGTGCGGGGTGATTCGATGATGTGGATTATTTATTAAAGTGAGTCTCAAATTTATAACAGATGATGAAAAACCTTTTAAATCATAAAAAGATAGTAGATTTTATTTTCTACTTGACTCTTTTAATGGATTGCTTGTTTCGTCATGCAGTTAAACTTGATGTTTATTATATTTTATCGGTTTAACAATGTTGAAGGCTATTGATAATTTATTACGCATTATCTTAGTCATATATTTCTTCTTGGGCTAGTTGAGCTCACCCTTTCTTTCCTTTGTTCTCTTGAGGAAATGAGAACATAGGCTGGGACGAGTCGAGGAGCGGAGTAATGGTCGGAGGATAGCATTAGTAGTCCTCACTTATTACGTGAAATAGTGTGATAATAATTATAATGAGGACTCCTTTTGAGTTTGTATAATATCTAGTAAACTGATATTTGTATTCAAACTGACCCGACTTTTATAAATAAAGATGAATTTTTTCTATAAATATTATTTTTGAATATTATGGAATAAATTTGATATAATGTTATAGTTGTGGGTAATATTTATAAATTTTGCAAAGTATGCAAGTTGTTATAAAATATTAGTTTGGTGGGGAATATTCTTTTTTTTGTTAGGGAATATTAAATGCAATGACTCAAATCATTGGTGGACCCCTAGCGAAATTATTATCGGATTGAAAAGCGACAAAATATTTTATAAAAATAACGGCGGGAGGTATTCTGAATTTAAAAGCTGTTGAACTACCGGTGGTAAAAAATGCGATGTCTGGCGTGGTTGCGTAGTAGCGCACGGTATTGATTATTGATCTTTACGTGAAGTCACTTTCATATGCTCGATTATTACTTTCGATAATTCTTTGCATCATATCTCTTATATTATTGATTCATTATTGTCACGATATCATACATATAATATGTTATAGTATTAAATCAATAATTGAGGCGACAAGTTATAAATGATTAATAATTGTTGAAAGATTAAATATGTGTTGATGAAAAAAAAATGATTTGTGGTAAGTTTGATTATTTTATGGGGGGCTCGTATGTAATCATCTAAGAGTCTCTTAAATCGATAGTATTTACCTTCGTCGATAGTAATTACCTTAATCCTTTGTAGTAATTACCTTGTGAATAGTATTTACCTTAAATCGATAGTAATTACCTTCGTCGATAGTAATTACCCTTACCGTCGATAGTAATTACCCTTGTGAATAGTATTTACCTTACGTCGATAGTATTTACCTTCGTTAATAGTAATTACCTTTACGGACGTCGAACCCACTTGTCGTTTCACATTCTGAGCGTCGAACCACTTGTCGTTTCACATTCTGAGTGTCGAACCACTTGTCGTTTCACATTCTGAGCGTCGAACCACTTTTCTTTTCACATCATTAGTCGTCGAGCCACTTGCCTTTTCACACGGCGGTCTTAAGCTAGAAATCTTCTATAAATAGAGGCTGAGGGCTTCATTATTTTCACGAATTCATTCAAGCTATAGAGAGAAAGTATAGAGAATAAGAGAAAGAAGAAGAGTATTTTATTCTTACTGCTTCTTTGCGATATTCAATCTCTACCAAATGTAAGGGGTGTTATTCTTTCTTATTAATGAAGAAAGCTGTTGTTATTCCATTGCTTATTATTACATTGGAATAACTTTTGTATCGTGTGTTTTACCTATACTTGGTGACATTCTTCTATTATTACATTGGAACATCACATGCATGTGTTTTTTACAGGACTGGTTAAAATCTTTATTATTATTACATTTTGGAACATCACATGCATGTGTTTTTTACGGGACTGGTTAAAATCTTTATTATTATTACATTTGGAACATCACATGCATGTGTTTTACACAGGACTGGTTAAAATCTTTATTATTATTACATTTGGAACATCACATGCATGTGTTTTTCTGGATGGACACTGGTTCCATTCTTTATTATTACATTTGGAACATCACATGCATGCGTTTCTCACGGGACTGGTTCCGTTATTTATTATTACATTGGAATAACACATGCATGCTTGATCTATCGCGTGCATGGTGATTTCTTTTGTTATTCCATTCTTTATTATACCCGGTTGGTTAAAACTTTGACTTATATACTCCATGAAATTAGTGGAATATCCTTGATATTTGCGTTTCATCGATATCTTTTCATGGAAATATTCTTACGATCATTCTTGAATTTTACTCTACTAAAGCGATGTCGTGTTGATAATTTGGGCGTTAATAATTCTGGATAAAATAATTCTTGAACTTGTTTTATTGAATTCTTATATCATTGTCATCATCATCCTCATGTTTTTATATTATGTTGAAAGTCATACATGGCTTTGTAGTGCGTAGATGGACTTGGTATGATTATGACCGAGAGACTATTGATTGTAATCATGGCCAGTAATATTACAAATGATGTGATAAAAATCCTCGATGGTAGTAGTGCATTGGTGGGCGATTGTTGGCATGATCATGACCATTAATGAATACACAAATATTCTTGGCAGTGAGTGCGTGAATAATTGTGGTGCGTGATCTTAAAAGAATATCCTTGGCCGTAGTAGTGCGGGGGTGATTCGATGATGTGGAATATTTATTAAAAGTGAGTCTCGGCTATAATGATGATGAAAAACCTTTTAAAACCTAAAAGATAGTAGACTTTATTTTCTACTTGACTCTTTTAATGGATTGCTTATTAATTGCGATTAAAGCGGTTTATCATTGTATTTTATCGGTTTAACATTGTTGAAGACTATTGATAATTTATTACGCATTATCTTAGTCATAATATTTCTTCTTGGGCTAGTTGAGCTCACCCTTTCTTTCCTTTTATTCTCTTGAAATGAGAATATAAATTGGGGACGAGTCGGAAGCAGTGATGGTCTGAAGATAGCATTAGTAGTCCTCACTTTACGTGAAATAGTGTGATAATAATTATAATGAGGACTTTTTTTTGAGTTTGTATAATATCTAGTAGGCGATATATTTGTATTTAAACTCACGATTTATGTATTATTATACCACAGACAGTTATGTTAATAAGTTGTATTTAAATTACATACCATGTAAGTGGCGACCCAAGATGGGTGATGTATACCTAATTTTGGGGCGTCACGGTTAATATCGAGCTTAGGGATATGATCCACAGGCTAAGATGTGAGAATAGTACTAGGAGGGAGGCAGGGAATACCTTATTTAGTATGACTACTAAGTTTATGTCTTTTTTTATTGGTTGGTGGAAGATAGGGATAATTTGTTACATGTCGATTAACCTTTTGTTTTGTGGCGATGTCTGAAAATGACATCGAGAATGTTGAGAATAGCATGGGCCTTGACGATCGTTGATTCACCACATGCTCGATAATCGGGGATAATGTGCATCGGAAAGGCGACAATCCTCATGCAAACAACAACCTTGACCAAATGATGAATGATCGAATGTTGGAGGCTTTATGCGATTTATCTGACAATGAGAGCGCGACTCTGTCCAAAAGCGTGGGTGGAAACACGGAAAACTCTCGGTGATCACGCTAAACAATTCAAGGAGGCTGGGACCACCGGGAGTTTAAGGGAGAGCAAAACCACTTACGGCGGAAGCATGGATAAAAGCAGATTACCAAGATATTTGATGTCTTGGGATGCTCAGAGAAGCAAAAGTTCCCTTACTTGCCTTTATGTTGCGGCGGAGGCGGATTCTTGGTGGGAATCGGTAAAAGCGTACTCGACTTCTTTGTCTTGAAGATATCTTGGGAGAAGTTCGGGAGGCATTCAGCGACAAATACTTTCACGAAAGTATTAGCCACATGAAGGAGGTGGAGTTTATCAAGTTGGAACAAAACAATATGGCCAGTGTAATACATGATACGAGGCAAAATTTGCGGAGTTATCACGGTTTCGTCCCACTTGGTGGATAATGAAGAGAATGGCGCGAATGTTTTAAGAGGTTTGAAGCGGGAATCGTCGACATCTTATTTCTCGTAAAGCGTGTTTGTATTGGATGTTGTAAATAGGGCTCGATTAGTGGAGCAGCGATAATGAGTCAACCTGACTAAAAGAAGCGGTAAGCAAAATTATAATACCGGCGAGTAGTCGTGAGCGGTGACAACAAGCGTGGAGGAATCAGCGGGCGGATATATAACCACCACCGGTGGTAATCGGGGCCAAAACAATAAGAATGGACATTTCAAAAGCGGAGATTCATGATGATGGAAAAGGCGTCGGCACCGCACCCGTTGTTAAGGAAGGAAAAGACCACTGTCGTATGCTTCAAATGCGGAGGAGAGGACACATCGATCAAAGCTGCGTCAAATGCGTCAAAAAGCGTGTTATAATTGTGGAAGAGAAGGTCAACTTAGCTCGATTTTGTCGTTTCTGAAGACAAATTCAACTAGGATGGAGACACCAAAGGCCGTCCCGGAAAATTCAAAAGCCGGTAGTCTGAGGAGGCGTTTGTTGTGACCTCCCAAAGCGAGAATCCGAATGAGGTCATCACGGGTAAAACTTCATAAAACTCTAATGAAATCATACTTTATTTGATCTGGGTTCTACCCATTCTTTTATTTCTCTACTTGCGCTCATCGATTAAATTTGACTCAGGAGAAATTAGACTTTGACTTATCTGTGGAAACTCAGTTGGGAGAAACCTTCATTACATCCATTTGTTTATAAGTCTTGTTTGGTTCAAATCGGTACCCTCACATTACACATCGATCTTATTTCATTAAAAATACTTGCATTTGGCGTGATTACAAGGATTGATTGGTTAACTACTTATCATACAAAAAATTGATTGTTTTAAATAAGGTTGTTAGCTTTCATATTCTAATCAACCTATTATCTTGAATTCAAGCGACCAAACCATTAAAATCAATCACGGTCATCTCGAAGCCATAAAAGCTATTAGTTTATTGAAAAGCGGATGTCGAAGCTTTCTTAGCTCATATCATGATTTAAACAAAAATAAATCGGTTTTGAGCGATATTTCTATTGTTAATAAATTTCTGGCGTATTCCCAGAAGAACTTCTGGCCTACCCCGGGCGTGAAATTGAATTTTGTATCGACCTTGAACGGTACAAAACCTATTTCCAAAGCCCATGTCGAATAGCTCTATTGAACTTGAGGAGTTAAAGACCCAATGCGAGGAATTGTTAGACATTGGCTTTATTAAGTCTAGTACTTCTCCTTGGGGTGCTCTGTTACATTAAAGAAGAAGAAAGATGGGAGTATCGCGACTTTGTATTGATTATCGGGGAGTTGAATCATGTCACCATCAAAAATAGGTATCCATTGCCCGCGTATTGATGACTGTTTGACCCGATTGCAAGGAGCAAAATTCTTTTCAAAGATTGATCTTAGTTAGGATATCACCAATTGAAGATTAGAACCGTGACATTCAAAAGGCGGCTTCCGAAACTTCGATGCGGGCATTATGAATTCTAGTCATGTCCTTTGGATTGACTAATGCTCTAACGCCTTCATGGATATGATGAGCCAAGTATTCGAGGAATATTTAGATCACTTTGTGGTGCGTCTTTATTGATGACATCCTTATTTATTCAAAAAGCGTGAAGATCATGAAAGCAACACTTGAAGTGACACTCCAAAAGCTTAATTGAATATAAGCTTTATGCGAGTTGAAGAAATGTGAGTTACGGCTTGAAGAAGTAGCATTCCTTGGGCGCGTGGTATCAAGTCGTGGAATATCTGTTGACCAATGAAAGATTGAAGCTATTGAAAGTAGGAACAACCTAAATCGATGGCCAAAAATCGTAGCTTTCTCGGTTTAAATTTGGTTATTATCGGAGATTAAATGGAAGGATTTTCTCGAATCGCTACTCCGATATTTCGGTGACTCGGAAGATCTGAAAGTTCGGTTGGAAGCGAAGAATGTGAGAAGAGTTTTCAAGAACTTCGAGAGAGACTTATTTATTTTGTTACGTGAATACCATCGGCTCGGAGGATTTGTCATCTCTGATGATGCTTGAGCAAAGGGTTGGGATGTGTTCTTATGCAACATGGAAAAGTTATAGCTTTATGCCTCGCGACAACTCGAAAGAATATGAGAGGAATTATCCTACTCGTGATCTAGAGTTAGCGGTTTGTTATCTTCTTGCTTAAAATTTGGAGGCATTACTTGTATGGGGAGAAAGTGGAGATCTTCTGGGATCGTAAAAAGCCTCAAATATTTCTTCACTCAAAAGGAACTCGACATGCGACAACGGCGTTGGCTTGAAGCTGTTGAAAGATTATGATCGTACCATCGATACCATCACGGAAAAGCGAGCGTGGTAGGTGGCGCGTTGAGTAGAAAATCATATGCAAATCTGAGTGCGATATTGTCGTATGAAGGCCCCATTTGTGTGACTTGCAAAGGATGGAGATAGAGTTAAAGACTCGAGGGACGCGTGTGATGATAAGCGAGTATCTGAGTAGAACCAGAACTTTAATCGATAAAGTTAAAAATTGCTCGAGCTTCTGACACAGGTGATGATCGTATGAGGAAAAAGTGCAAGAAGGTGCTATCTTAGGAAGCAAGAATCGATGAAGAAGGAATACTTGAGTCGACTCCGGACTTTGTGTTCTAACGACCACGATTTAAAGTATAATATCATGATGGGCGCCTGACACACCATTTGCAATCCATCACAGGAGTACCAAAATGTATCGTGATATTAAATCGTACATTTTGGTGGAAGCAATATGAAGAGAGAGATAGCGTTTGTTTATCTCGAGGTGTCTACAACTGTCAGCGAGTTAAGCGGAGCATCAAGTACCAAAAGGTCCATTGCAACCACTTGAAATTCGAAATGGAAGTGGGAGCACATTACCATGGATTTAGATTCTGGGGTCTTCTAAGGTTTCTCGGCGTTGATGCGATTTGGGTCATTGTTGATAGATTGACCAAATCTGCTCATTTCTTCTGGAAATCTGAGAAACTTATACACTTGAGCGTCTTGCTCGTATGTACATAAGCGAGATTGTAAGGCGCATGGTATCTTAGGTATCCATAGTTTACGATCGAGACCAAGATTCACTTCGATTTTGGGTTAGTTTGCAAAAAGCTATGAGCGCAGACTTACGATTTAGCTTCGGCATATCATCCTCGAGACGACGACGGACGATCGGAGAGGACTATTCAAACTCTTGAAGATCTATTAAGACTACTGTGTCCTTGATTTCAGGGAGTTGGGACAAGTTCTTACCATTGGTGGAGTTTTCCTATAACAGCGATTATCAAGCAAGTATTGGCATGGCTCCATTCGAGCGTTGTATGGAAGAAAGTGTCGTTCTCGATTATCTTTGGGATGAGGTGGGTGAAACAACGTTGTTGGGGCCGGGAGTTGATGCGTATGACTACGGAAAAAGATTGAAACGATCAAATGCGTATAAAAACCTCACAAAATCGACAAAAGTTATCTTGATCTTCGTGAAAGGGCGTGGAATTCGATATAGGAGATCGTGTGTTGTTAAGAGTTGCTCCATGGAAAGGAGTTACAAGATTTGGAAAGAGAGAAAAACTTAATCCTCGATTCATCGGTCCATTTTAATCCTCGATCGGTAGGAGCGTGGCTATATAGACTAAACTTTCTGCTTGAATATATGTCTAAATGTTCATAACGTTTTTCACATATCTATATTACGTAAATAAATGAAAGACCGAACCATATTATTGAGTTAGAGCCAGGGACGAAATAGCGGAAGATTTGGCGTATGAAGAGGTTCTGTTCAAATTTTGGATAAGAAGGAACATATTCTACGCTCGAGTTATACCTCAAAATCGAAGTTTTGTGGAGGAACCACGATGTTGAGAAATGACTTGGGAGTTAGAATCTGAAATGAAATCAAGGTATCCTTACCTCTTGACATACCAGTCGTACCCTAATTTTGAGAGGAAATTTCATAAGAAGGGGAGGTTGTAAGACCCACTTTTTATAAATAAAGATGAATTTTTCTATAAATATTATTTTTGAATATTATGGAATAAATTTGATATAATGTTATAGTTGTGGGTAATATTTATAAATTTTGCAAAGTATGCAAGTTGTTATAAAATATTAGTTTTGTGGGGAATATTCTTTTTTTGTTAGGGAATATTAAATACAATGACTCAATCATTGGTGGACCCCACAGCGAATTATTGTCGGATTGAAAAAGCGACAAAATATTTTATAAAAATAACGGCGGAGGTATTCTGATTAAAAGCTGTTGAACTACCGGTGGTAAAAAATGCGATGTCTGGCGTGGTTGCGTAGTAGCACGGTATTGATTATTGATCTTTACGTGAAAGTCAACTTCGGTATGCTCGATTATTACTTCTGATAATTCTTTGCATCATATCTCTTATATTATTGATTCAATTATTGTCACGCGTATCATACATATAATATGTTATAGTATTAAATCAATAATTGAGGCGACAAGTTATAAATGATTAATAATTGTTGAAAGATTAAATATGTGTTGATGAAAAAAAAATGATTTGTGGTAAGTTTGATTATTTTATGGGGGCTCATATGTCATCATCTAAGAGTCTCTTAAATCGATAGTATTTACCTTCGTCGATAGTAATTACCTTACGTCGATAGTAATTACCTTGTCGAATAGTATTTACCTTAAATCGATAGTAATTACCTTTGTCGATAAGTAATTACCTTTGTGAATAGTAATTACCTTGTCGATAGTAATTACCTTTGTCGAATAGTATTTACCTTAAATCGATAGTATTTACCTTACGTTAATAGTAATTACCTTTACGTTAGACGTCGAACCTTAATAGTAATTCACATTCTGATGAACCACTTGTCGTTTCACATTCTGATGTCGAACCACTTGTCGTTTCACATTCTGAGCGTCGAACCACTTTTCTTTTCACATCATTAGTCGTCGAGCCCTTGCCTTTTCACACGGCGGTCTTAAGCTAGAAATCTTCTATAAATAGAGGCTGAGGCTTCATTATTTTTCACGAATTCATTCAAGCTATAGAGAGAAAAGTATAGAGAGAATAAGAGAAAGAAGAAGAGTATTTTATTCTTACTGCTTCTTTGCGATATTCAATCTCTACCAAATGTAAGGGGTGTTATTCTTTCTTATTCATGAAGAAAAGCTGCATTGTTATTCCATTGCTTATTATTACATTGGAATAACTTTTGTATCATCTGTGGTTTACCTATATACTTGGTGACATTCTTCTATTATTACATTTGGAACATCACATGCATGTGTTTTTTACAGGACTGGTTAAAATCTTTATTATTATTACATTGGAACATCACATGCATGTGTTTTTACAGGACTGGTTAAAATCTTTATTATTATTACATTGGAACATCACATGCATGTGTTTTACAGGACTGGTTCCAATCTTTATTATTATTACATTGGAACATCACATGCATGTGTTTTCACGGGGACTGGTTCCATTCTTTATTATTACATTTGGAACATCACATGCATGCGTTTTTGGCGGACTGGTTCCGATTATTTATTATTACATTGGAATAACTTTTGCATGCGATCTCTATCGCATGCATGGTGATTTCTTTTGTTATTCCATTCTTTATTATACCCGGTTGGTTAAAACTTTGACTTATACTCCATGAAATTAGTGGAATATCCTTGATATTTGCGTTTCATCGATATCTTTTCATGGAAATATTCTTGATCATTCTTGAATTTTACTCTACAAAAGCGATGTCGTGTTGATAATTTGGGCGTTAATAATTCTGGATAAAATAATTCTTGAACTTGTTTTATTGAATTCTTATATCATTGTCATCATCCTCGTGTTTATATTATTTGTTGAAAGTCATACATGGCACATAGTGCATAGATGGACTTGGTATGATTATGACGAGAGACTATTGATTGTAATCATGGCCAGTAATGTTACAAATGATGTGATAAAAATCCTCGATGGTAGTAGTGCATTGGTGGGCGATTGTTGGCATGATCATGACCATTAATGAATACACAAATATTCTTGGCGTGTGAGTGCGTGAATAATTGTGGTGCGTTGATCTTAAAGAATATCCTTGGCCGTAGTGCGGGGGTGATTCGATGATGTGGAATATTTATTAAAAGTGAGTCTCGGCTATAACGATGATGAAAAACCTTTTAAAACCTAAAAGATAGTAGACTTTATTTTCTACTTGACTCTTTTAATGGATTGCTTATTCATTGCGATTAAAGGTTGGTTGTATATTATTGTATTTTATCGGTTTAACATTGTTGAAGACTATTGATAATTTATTACGCATTATCTTAGTCGTAATATTTCTTCTTGGGCTAGTTGAGCTCACCCTTTCTTTCTTTTTTCTCTTGAGGAAATGAGAATATAAATTTGGGACGAGTCGGAAAGCAGTGATGGTCACGAAGATAGCATTAGTAGTCCTCACTATACGTGAAATAGTGTGATAATAATTATAATGAGGACTTTTTTTTGAGTTTGTATAATATCTAGTAGGCGATATTTGTATTTAAACTCACGGTTTATATCGTATTATACCAGCACATTTATGTTATGTAAAGTTGTATTTAAATTACATTACCATGTAAGTGGCGACCCAGATGGGTGATGTATACCGACCCAGATGGGTGATGTATATACCTAATTTTGTTAGTTTGGTGGGAATATTTTTTTTGTTAGGGAATATTAAATACGATAAACGATCATTGGTGGACCCCATGTGCGAAATTATTATCGGATTGAAAAAGCGACAAAAATATTTTATAAAAATAACGGCGGAGGTATTCTGATTAAAAGCTGTTGAACTACGGTGGTAAAAGTTTTTAATGTCTGGCGTTAGTTGCGTAGTAGCGCTGCGGTATTGATTATTGATCTTCTGACGAAAGTCAACTTTATCGGTATGCTTTCGATTATTACTCTGATAATTGTTGCATCATATCTCTTATATTATTGATTCATTTATTGTCACGATTATCATCACATATAATATGTTATAGTATTAAATCGATAATTGAGGCGACAAGTTATAAATGATTAATAATTGTTGAAAGATTAAATATGTGTTGATGAAAAAAAATGATTTGTGGTAAGTTTGATTATTTTATGGGGGCTCGTATGTAATCATCTAAAGTCTCTTAAATCGATAGTATTTACCTTCGTCGATAAAGTAATTACCTTCGTCGATAGTAATTACCCTTGTGAATAGTATTTACCTTAAATCGATAGTAATTACCTTAAATCGATAGTAATTACCCTTGTGAATAATATTTACCTTCGTCGATAGTATTTACCTTCGTTAATAGTAATTACCTTTACGATAGACGTCTTTAAACCACTTGTCGTTTCACATTCTGAGACTTGAACCAACTTGTCGTTTCACATTCTGAGCGTCGAACCACTTGTGCGTTTCACATTCTGAGCGTCGAACCACTTTTCTTTTCACATCATTAATCGTCGAAAGCCACTTGCCTTTTCACGGCGGTGCTTTAAGCTATAAATCTTCTATAAATAGAGGCTGAGGGCTTCATTATTTTCACGAATTCATTGAGCTATAGAGAGAAAGTATAGAGAGAATAAGAGAAAAATAGAAGAAGAGTATTTTATTCTTACTTCTTATCTTTGCGATATTCAATCTCTACCAAATGTAAGGGTGTTATTCTTTCTTATTAATGAAGAAAGCATTGTTATTCCATTGCTTATTATTACTGTTGGAATAACTTTGTGTCTGTGATTTACCTATCTTGGTGACATTCTTTTATTATTACATTGGAACATCACATGCATGTGTTTTACCAGGACTGGTTCGTCTTTATTATTATTATTATGTTGAACATTACATGCATGTGTTTTTTTGTTGAACATCACATGCGTGTGTTTTACAGGACACAGTTCCATCTTTATTATTATTACATTGGAACATCACATGCATGTGTTTTTCTGGGGACTGGTTCCATTCTTTATTATTACATTGGAACATCACATGCATGCGTTTCACACGGACTGGTTAAGATTATTTATTATTACATTGGAATAACACATGCTGTGCGATCTATCGCATGCGTGGTGATTTCTTTTGTTATTCCATTCTTTATTATACCCAGGTTGGTTAAAACTTTGACTTATACTCCATGAAATTAGTGGAATATCCTTGATATTTGCGTTTCATCGATATCTTTTCATGGAAATATTCTTGATCATTCTTGAATTTTACTCTACAAAAGCGATGTCGTGTTGATAATTTGGATGTTAATAATTCTGGATAAAATCATTCTTGAACTTGTTTTATTGAATTCTTATATCATTGTCATCATCCTCATGTTTATATTATGTTGAAAGTCAAATACGTGGCACATAGTGCATAGATGGACTTGGTATGATTATGACGAGAGACTATTGGTTGTAATCATGGCCCAGTAATGTTACAAATGATGTGATAAAAATCCTCGATGGTAGTAGTGCATTGATGGGCGATTGTTGGCATGATCATGACCATTAATGAATACCAAATATTCTTGGCCCGTAGTGCGTGAATAATTGTGGTGGTGATCTTAAAAATAATATCCTTGGCCGTAGTGCGGGGTGATTCGATGATGTGGAATATTTATTAAAAGTGAGTCTCGGCTATATTGATGATGAAAAACCTTTTAAAACCTAAAAGATAGTAGACTTTATTTTCTACTTGACTCTTTTAATGGATTTCTTATTAAGCTGCTGATTAAAGCTGGTTGTACATTGTATTTTATCGGTTTAACATTGTTGAAGACTATTGATAATTTATTACGCATTATCTTAGTCGTAATATTTCTTCTTGGGCTAGTTGAGCTCACCTTTTCTTTCAACTTTATTCTCTTGAGGAAATGAGAATATAGGCTGGGGCGAGTCGGGGAAGCAGTGATGGTCTGAAGATAGCATTAGTAGTCCTCATTTAATACATGAAATAGTGTGATAATAATTGTAATGAGGACTTTTTTTGAGTTTGTATAATATCTAGTAGGCGATATTTGTATTTAAACTCACGATTTATGTCGTATTGTACCGCAGCAGTTATGTTAATAAGTTGTATTTAAATTACGTACCATGTAAGTGGCGACCCAAGATGGGTGATGTATACCTAATTTTGGGGGCGTCACATCATATCTACATTCAAAAGGCGGCTTTGAACTTCGATGCAGGCTATGAATTCTAGTCATATCGCTTTGGATTGACTAATGCTCCTCTTTGCTTGCTTCGTGGATATGATGAGCAGAGTATTGAGGAATATTTAGATCACTTTGTGGTATGATCTTTATTGATAAACATCCTTATTTATTCCAAAAATAGTGAAGATCTGCGTGGCGAAGTGAAACGGCACATTATCCAAAATACGTGATATAAGCTTTATGCAAAAAATGGGAGTGAATTGATAAGCTTTCTTATGCGCAATCATTCACTGAAGAAATGGGAGTTACGGCATAGGATGAAGATGCATTCTTTCAGTAGCATTATCTTGTGGAAGGGATTTTCGTGGTATCGAAAAATTGAAAGTTTATTGGGAAGCGAAGAATTTCTTTTAGAACAGTTTTCAACTCGATCTTGAACATTATTTAGCGATGCGTGTTACGTAATACCTTTCTCGGTTTATTCTGGTTATTATCGGAAAATTTGGGATGTGTTCTGAATGCATGTCATGGAAGGATTTTCTCGAATGATTTGACTCCTTATGACTCGGTGACTCGAAAAGAATCTGAAAATTCGAAGTTGTATGATGAAGAAATCTTGTGATAATTAAATATCCTTGAGTATTTCTTAAGCTCGAGAACTTCATTAAGAGGCGACTTATTTTTTAAATCATAGATGAAGATTATATGCGTACGTTGGCTTACTGATACCATAATTAGGTATCGTCACCCATCTTGGGTGCGCCACTTACATGGTACATAAATTCAAATCTGACTTACTAATATAAGCGTAGTATGCAATCGACATAAAGCGTGAGTTTGAATACAAATATTGTCTACTAGATATTATCTGAAACTCGAAAGGTCCTCATTACAACTATTATCACCTTATTTCACGAGAATAGTGAGGACTACTAATGCTTTATCCTGCGGACCATTACTCAGTTCCCAGGCTAAATCCCGGCTATGTTCTCATTTCACGAAGAAACGGTGAAAGAAAAGGTGAGCTCAACTAGCCCGATGAAATATTATGACTAAGATAATGCGAATAATAAATTATCATTAGCCTTGACGATGTTAAGCGATAAAATACAATAAACAACCCGGTTTAAGCTGCGACGGAATATCTGATCCATTAAAAAAGTCAGTAGAAAATAAAATCTACTATCTTTTAGGTTTTAAAGGTTTTCATCAATTTTTTTATCATTTGAGACTCGACAATAAATAAACCACCATATCTAATCATCCACATACCACGGTCGAGGATTTTCATCAAATTATCAATGGTCGTGACTATCTTAGAATCACCCACAGTCATAATCATACCAAAAACTATCCATCAACTTGCATTACGAACCCTTTGAGGACTTTTATCACATCATTTATAACAAGCCGTGATTATCTTAGAATGATCCTGGTCATAATCATACTAAGTTCATCTATGCTTGCGTAAGCGAAGATAACATAATATAACATGAGGATGATGACAATGACATAATAATTCAATAAAACAAGTTCAAAATTAATTTATCTAGGAATTATTAACGTCCAATTGTCGACAAGATCTTTGTTTTGTAGAGTAAAATTCAAGAATGATCGGAAGAATATTTCCATGAAAAGATCTTTGGATGAAGCCTTGAAATATCGAGGATATTCCACTAATTTCATGGAGTATAGAAGTCAAAGTTTTAACTTATTTGGGTATAATAAAGAATGGAATAACAAAAGAAATCACCGTGCATGCGGTACTTGCGCATAGAGCGAGTTATTCAACGAATAATAATAACGGAACGGTCGGGTGAAATTCACCGCAAGCGGGATGATCAACGAGAATAATAAATCTTTGAATAATAAACAATGGAACCGGTCGGTGTGTAAAACACACTGAGCGGGATATTCAGCGAGAATAATAAATGCGGAATAATAAGCAATGGAACCGGTCGGTGTAAAACACACAGAGACGAGGATATTCAACGAGAATAATAAAGAATGGAATAACGAAGAAGAAGATCACCAAGTATAGGGGATTAAGCGTATCTGAGTTATTCAATGAGAATAAATAAGAATGGAATAATATAAGTTTCACCAAGTATAGGGTATCTGGCGTATCGAGGTTATGTATAGGGTATGCCACTTTTACGAGTTATTCAACGAAATAATAATGAATGGAATAACGAAGTTCTCTTCATGAATAAGAAAGAATAACACCCACTACGAATTACAACAAATAATATTCCTACCTTAGAAAAGCGAATATTGGATATCAAAGTAGTGTAGTAGCGAATACTCTTCTTCTTTCTCTCTATAGATTTTCTCTCTATAAACTTCTCTATAATTTCTCTCTCTAGAGTTTGATGAATTAATTAAAAAAAATAATGAAGGAATGAGCTTATTTATAGGAAAATAGAATGCGTAGTAATTAATCCATGAGCGGTCCAGTTGATTTACTTTAATCGGCGGTCCATATTTAAAAGCAAAATCTTTTAAATAAAATATAATATATTCTATTTATATAAAAACATTTTACTATCTGAAAACCTTATGCGACCTTATGCAAAACAACATCTGAAACTTTATATCGTAATAAAAATATAATATATTATATTTATAGAATAACTTTAATAAAGTATTACATTTTATATAAAAAGATGTTTACATTTTATTACGTTAATAATCTGAATAAAACAAAAGCGTCGTTATCATTATAATAATTCATATTATTAATCGTGATAATGGAATCAAAGCGGTGACTTCTCACATAAGCATCGATAATCGAATCTGGTGTGTTTCTTATGCGACCACCGTATTCTTTGTACTTTTACTACTTAGGAAGTAGTTCAGCGATATCAGCGGTAAAACTTCGTAGTTATTTCAATAAAATATTTTTGTCGTTTTCTCGATCAAAATAATTACATTGTGGGGTCCACCATGATTGGTAGTTATGCGAATATTCCTGCTAAATAAGATATTCCCAGAGCCAATCGAATATAATATAACCACTTGCATACTTTGCAAAATTTATAAATACTACCCACAACTAATATTATCTCAAATTCACACCATAATATTAAAAATTATTTAAACAAAATTTAAATCTTTATTGATAAAATCACGGGGTCTCTGATCTCCCCTCCTTATGGAATTTAAGCCCTCGAAATTAGAATTGCGTACACAGTATGATAAGAGGTGAGGATACCTTGAATACCTTTATCGTTAAAAATTATTAAATTCATCTTATGATCAATCGAAGATATTCATTATCAATTCATCTTTTGCTTCTGGGCCGAAGATATACAAGCTATAAAACCAATAATCTTTGAGGCCTTGACTTAATAGTATCACGACCACGAATTATCCATGCACTTTGTTTGGCGAGGATATTAGTGTTTTTTCAATCTGATCGTGATTATCTTAAATAATCCTTGGTAATCATACCAAGTCTATCGATACTTTCTGACGAAGATGACTTTTACCACATCCATGAATTAATATTTCATTCTTTGAGACTCATTTCGATAATTAATTCATATCATCGAATCATCCACCTTTTCTGAGGCGAGGATATTCATTAGTATCACGACCACGAATTATCCATACACTACGACGAAGATAATCGTGTATTCATTAGTATCCACGACCACAAATTATCCATACTTTTCTGACGAAAGATAATCGTGTATTCATTAGTATCCGACCACAAATTATCCATACCTTCTGGCGAAGATAATTGTGTATTCATTAGTATCACGACCACAAATTATCCATGCACTACGGCGAAGATAATCGTGTATTCATTAGTATCCGACCACAAATTATCCATGCACTTTCGTGCGAAAGATAATCGTGTATTCATTAGTATCACGACCACAAATTATCCATACCTACTGACGAAAATAATCGTGTATTCATTAGTATCCGACCACAAATTATCCATACACTTTCGACGAAGATAATAATCGTGTATTCATTAGTATCACGACCACGAATTATCCATACACTACTGACGAAGATAATCGTGTATTCATTAGTATCACGACCACAAATTATCCATACACTTCTGACGGCGAAGATAATCGTGTTTTCAATTACGGTTATGATTATCTGTTTTCAAAATCAATCCACAGGTCATAATCATACCAAGTCCATCTATACTTTCTACGAGCCCACGAGATGACTTTCAACGTAATATAAACATGAGGATAATGATATAAAGAATCGATCGAATGAGATAAAGGATAAATATTAAACATTTATAATATAATTTATCCGAGGATTCAAGAATATCCCCATGTTATCAATCATTAATAATCTCATAATCTAATATCATTAATATTACAACAATATTTTAATCACTTCTTAAATTTATAAACAATTTATCTCGATTGTTTACGCTTTACCATATAATGCATTTAATCATTCAAAATGCCATACTCATAAGATATCATCACCAATTATCAAATCCTCATCAAAAAATATGCATATACTACATATAGGATCTCAATGGCCATAAAATCCTATTTTTTCAACTTTGTTACTTCACATAACATATTTAACTCATATGTTTGTAACTAAACTATTTTCATGAAAAATACCAAATCAGTCCCAAAAATATTTCTTTTAAGGGATTTAGCATAATATAGTCCCATAATGAAAATATATTTTTCTCGAATTTTTAAAATTCATTTACTATTTTTCAAAATCAATTTCTAATTAATTCCTTAAAAATTAGCTACCTCAAGTTTAACTCCAAAAATTCCCAAATCTTGGCGGGACCTTACACATGTTAACGTGAGCCTCGGTTTAAATTTCATGGTCATGGAGTTATAGAACTCGGTTATAGCGTTTTAAATCGGAAAAACCTAAATATTGAAATAGTAGTCATAACTTGCTCATTTTAAGTCGAGAATGAGCTCATTTTTGGACAGGAGGTACTTTATACCATATACTTTCATGTCCCAAAAGGCCAGAATTTTTCTCATAATTTAAGTGGCCAAAACAGCCCTCTAAAATCATGGCGGCGACTGACTTTTTGGTTTTTTGCAGCTTTGCACTCCTTTGCTAAAATCAGTCCACACAAAATCTACAACACCTTTTCCAGTAATTCCACTTGGATTAGTTAGGTAACTCATAGATCTAACTCTAGGACTTGACCACATTCAAAAATTCAAAATATAATAGGAGATATGGTCGATTGAATTTCATATTCGTTTTTCACCAAAATCGATTTTCAACTCTTTGTGATTTCTAAGAAACTTTCATGTTTTCACATACTAACCAACATAACTCATTATAACACTTACTAATACCACGTATACCCATGATTTTCATTAGTCCAATGCTTTTATTATGACTTTCATCATAATCCACGTAAGCAGATCCTTTTAGTTGAAGAAATATTTGAGGTTTAAGAAATGGGTTTTTTATCTTTGGGGTTATACAAAATTCGATTTCACGCTCTAAGTAGGCTAAGAAGTCTTCAAGAATCGCCGAAAATTTATTAATAATAGAAATATCATTCAAAGCTGTGACTCTCATCCAACTTGGATAGTACGTCACATTGATACCAAGCTATGACTTACATCCTTTAACTGAGATAGCACCTCACAATGATACCTATAAACTTGCCATCTTCATTCACGATGTTGCCTCTGAGAAAATAAAGCTTGGTGCATTCCACACAAGGAAGTCAACAACGAAAGGTTCGGGGCTCTTTACTTATGGCTGATATGATGATGATTAACTTTAGGGTTTGGTTACTTTGAATTAGGTATATGAGGTTGTTATAAATATAAAAGCTAACAACCTTACGAAAAGCATGATGAGTAGCTAACCAATTGATTCCTAAAATCACATCAAAGGCAAATATTTTCAAAAAGATAAGATCGACGAATTAGCGTGAAAATGTTTATTTGAATTAAACAAGATTTAAAAATAGTAAGCGATAGCGAAGGCTCCTACTTAGCGAAGTTTCAACCAATAAGTCAAAGTTTAACTTCTTGGTCAAATTCAAGCGTTGAACACAACTAGGTGAAATAAAAGAGTGGGTAGAAGCGGTATCTAACACGGTATAGACTTATGAGCTTATGATTAACTTACGTGATAATTTTATTCGGGTTCCTCGTCACGAGAAAAAAAAAAGCTCTCTCTTAAACTCTACAGGCTTTGGTTTATGCAGGACGACCTTTGGTGCCTCCATCCTAGTTGAATTTGTCTTGATGGCGACAAAATCGAGCTAAGTGACCTTCTCTTCCCAATTATAACATGCTTTGGATGCCGGCGTAAGCGCGATTCGGATGATGTGTCCCTCTCCTCGCATTTGAAGCATATAATAGGTGGTCCTTCTCCTTCCTTAACAACGGGTCTTTGGTCTTGGCGTCTTTCCATCATTGTTGAATCTCCTTTTCTTGAAATGTCCATTCTTATTATTTTGGCCACGATTACCACAAAAAGTGGTTACCATATCGGCTTTGTTGATTCCCTCACGCTTGTTGTCATAACCTTGATGACTTCTCTCATTTGGTATTATAATTTTTGCGGTTGCTCTCTTTTAGTTCGCGTTGACTCGTTATCGCGCTCCACTAAGCGAGCCTATTTACAACATCTGAATAAAAACACGGTTTATGAGAAATAAGATGTTGGCGTATCTACGGCTTCAAACCTCTTAAAAACATTAGCGCCATTCTCTCTTCATTATCCACCAGTGGGGCCTTGGCCGTGATAACTCATAAAATTTTGCCTCGTATTGCGACACGGTCGTATTGTTTTGTTCAACTTGATAAACTCCACCTCCTTCATTATGGCGAATACTTTCGGGAAAGTATTTGTCGTTGAAACGACTCTGGAACTTCTCCCGAAGATATCTTGATCTGATGAGTTGAGTCGTTTCTGGAATTCCCACCGATGTCTGCCTCTCAAAGCGCACATAAAAAAGCGGAAAAGGAACCTTTTGCTCCTCGGAGCATCCCAGACATCAAATATCTTGGTAATCTGCTTTATCCATGCTTCAGCGAAGTGGTTTTGGCTCTCCCTTAAACTCCGGTGGTCCCGCTCCTTGAATTGTTTAGCGGTGGCCGCTTGAGAGTTTTCAAGTGTTTCCACCTACGTTTTGGGCGAGAATCGCTTTACTTTGATGTTGCATGAATTCTAAAAACCTTTTAAGCGTCTGTCGTTCGTCGATTGATCGGTGTTGTTGTTTACGGGAGGATTATCGCCATCTGTTGCACATTGCACGATTATTGATCATGGAGAATCAGCGGTCTCACATGCTCCATTCTTATTCTCAACATTCTCGGATGCCATTTTCAAACAACTTTGCCACAAAAAATAAGGGTTAATTGACATACGACATATTATCACTATACTCGTGAGCCAATCAAATACCAAATAAACTTAGGTAGGTCATACTTGGCGAAGAGTATTCCCGTCTCTCCCCTCTGGTACTATTCTCACATCTTAGCGGGGATCGTATCCTAAGCTACGATACTGCTGTGGCGCCCCCAAAATTAGGTATCGTCACCCGTCTTGGGTCGCCACTTACATGGTACATAAATTCAATCTACTTACTTAATATATATATAGGTATGCAATCGACGTATAAGCGTGAGTTTGAATACAAATATTGTCTACTAGATATTATACAAACTCGAAAGGTCCTCATTACAACTATTATCACACTATTTCACGAAATAGTGAGGACTACTAATGCTATCCTCTGGACCATTACTCCGTTCCCAGGCTAAGTCCCGGCTATGTTCTCATTTCACGAAGAAAGCGGTGAAAGAAAGGGTGAGCTCAACTAGCCCGATGAAATATTATGACTAAGATAATGCGAAATAAATTATCATTAGCCTTGAACAGTGTTAAGCGATAAAATACAATAGACAACCGGTTTAAGCTGCGGTGAATATCTGATCCATTAAAAAGTCAGTAGAAAATAAAATCTACTATCTTTTAGGTTTTAAAGGTTTTCATCAATTTTTTTATCATTTGAGACTCGACAATAAATAAACCACCATATCTAATCATCCACATACCACGGTCGAGGATTTTCATCAAATTATCAATGGTTAAATGACTGACTATCTTAGAATCACCCACAGTCATAATCATACCAAAAACTATCCATCCAACTTTGCATTCACGAATACTTTGAGGACTTTTATCACATCATTTATAACAAGCCGTGATTATCTTAGAATGATCCACAGTGTCATAATCATACTAAGTTCATCTCTTGCGTAAGCGAAGATAACATAATATAACATGAGGATGATGACAATGACATAATAATTCAATAAAACAAGTTCAAAATTAATTTATCTAGGAATTATTAACGTCAATTTGTCAACGAAATCTTTGTTTTGTAGAGTAAAATTCAAGAATGATCGGAAGAATATTTCCATGAAAGATCTTTGGATGAAACGCGAATATCGAGGATATTCCACTAATTTCATGGAGTATAGAAGTCAAAGTTTTAACCAATTTGGGTATAATAAAGAATGGAATAACAAAAGAAATCACCGTAAATGCGGTACTTGGCGCGCATGAGCGAGTTATTCAACGAGAATAATAATAACGGAACGAGTCGGTGAAATTCACAAGCGGGATGATCAACAGAATAATAAATCTTTGAATAATAAACAATGGAACCGAATCGGTGTAAAACACACGAGACGGGATATTCAACGAGAATAATAAATGCGGAATAATAAGCAATGGAACCGAATCGGTGTAAAACACCTGAGCGGGGATATTCAACGAATAATAATAAAGAATGGAATAACGAGAAGAAGATCACCAAGTATAGGGGATTAAGCGTATCTGAGTTATTCAACGAGAATAAATAAGAATGGAATAATATAAGGATTTCACAAGTATAGGGTATCTCTGGCGTATCTGAGTTATGTATAGGGTATACCACTTTTACGAGTTATTCAGCGAATAATAATGAATGGAATAACGAAGTTCTCTTCATGAATAAGAAGAATAACACCCCTTTACGAATTACAACAAATAATATTCCCTACCTTAGAAGAAACGAATATTATCAAAGTGAAGTAGCGAGAATACTCTTCTTCTTTTCTCTCTATAGATTTTCTCTCTATAAACTTCTCTACATAATTTCTCTCTCTAGAGTTTTTAATTGAATTAAATAAGAAAATAATGAAGGAATGAGCTTATTTATAGGAAAATAGAATGCATAGTAATTAATCCATGAGCGGTCCAGATTGATTTACTTTAATCGGCGGTCCATATTTAAAAGCAAAATCTTTTAAATAAAATATAATATATTCTATTTATATAAAAACATTTTACTATGCAAAAACTATATGACACTATATCTGAAAAACCTTTATCTGAAACAACATGCGACACTATGCGTAATAAAATATAATATATTACATTTATAGAATAACTTTAATAAAGTATTACATTTTATATAAAAAGATGTTTACATTTTATTACGTTAATAATACGAATAAAACAAAAGCGTCGTTATCATTATAATAATTCATATTATTAATCGTGATAATGGAATCAAAGGTGACTTCTCACATAAGCATCGATAATCGATCTGGTGTCTTCTTATGCGACCACGTATTCTTTGTACTTTTACTAGAGTAGTTCAGCGATATCAGCGGTAAAACTTCCGTAGTTATTTCATAAAATATTTTTGTCGTTTTCTCGATCAAAATGATAATTACATTATGGGGTCCACCAATGATTGGTAGTTGTCTGAATATTCCTGCTAAATAGAATATTCCCAGACCAATCGAATATAATATAACCACTTGCACTTTGCATACTTTGCAAAATTTATAAATCTACCCATGACTATAATATTATCTTAAATTCACACCATAATATTAAAAATTATTTAAACAAAAATTTAAATCTTTATTGATAAAATGTGAAACAACGTTGTTGGGACGAGTTGAAATGCGTATGACTACGGAAAAGATTGAAGCGATCCGAATGAACGTATAAAAACCTCACAAAATCGACAAAAGAGTTATCTTGATCTTCAGTGAAAGGGCGTGGAATTCGATATAGGAGATCATGTGTTGTTAAAGTTGCTCCATGGAAAGGAGTTACAAGATTTGGAAAGAAAAAAAACTTAATCCTCGATTCATCGGTCCATTTTAATCCTCGATCGAGTAGGGCGTAGCTATATGGACTACGTTTCTGCGAAATATGTCTACGTGTTCATAACGTTTTTCACGTATCCATATTACGTAAATATGTGAAAGACCCGAACCATATTATTGAGTTAGAACCAGGACAAAATAGCGGAAGATTTGGCGTATGAAGAGTTCTGTTCAAATTTTGGATAAGAAGGAACATATTCTACGCTCGAGGGTTATACCTCAGTCAGTTTTGTGGAAGAACCACGATGTTGAGAAATGACTTAGGAGTTAGAATCTAAAATGAAATCAAGGTATCCTTACCTCTTGACATACCAGTCGTACCCTAATTTCGAAGCGAAATTTCATAAGAAGGGAGTTGTAAGACCCCGGCTTTATAAATAAAGATGAATTTTACATAAATATTATTTTTGAATATTATGGAATAATTTGATATAATGTTATAGTTGTGGGTAATATTTATAAATTTTGCAAAAGTATCTGAGTGGTTATATTATATTCGATTGGTGAGGGAATATTAGGTTTAGCGGGGAATATTAAATACAATGACTCAATCATTGGTGGACCTGACAAAATTATTGTCGGATTGAAAAGCGACAAAAATATTTTATTGAAATAACGGAAGTTTCTACGGGTTGATCTTTGTTAAACTACTCGGTAGTAAAAAAATGCGATGTCGTGTGGTTGCGTAGTAGCGCGCGGTATTGATTATTGATCTTTATGTGAAAGTCACTCGGTTTGATTCCATTATTAGTCGATTAATAATATGAATTATTATAGCGATAATGACGTTTTGTTTTATTATTATTATTAGCGTAATAAAATAGAAACATCTTTTATATAAAAGCGAATACTTTATTAAAGTTATTACATAAATAAAATATATTATGTTTTATTATGCATAGTGTTTTGCGTAGTGTTTTGCGTAGTGTTGCATAGTGTTTGCATAGTAAAATATTTTTATATAAATAGAATATATTATATTTTATTTAAAAGATTTTGCTTTAAATATGGATAAAATCAGTTAAAGTAAATCAATCTGGACGTTCATGGATTAATTACTATGCATTATTTTTCCTATAAATAGAAACTCGTTCCTTCATTATTTTCTTTACAAATTCACTTGAAACTACAGAGAAAAACTATAGAGAGAAAGAAAAAATGATACCTTTACTTCACTTTGCGATATTCAGTTCTTCTTAAGATAGAGAATATTATTTGTTGTACCGTAAAAGTGTTATTCTTTTGTATTCATGAAGAGAACTTCTTTTGTTATTCCATTCTTATTTATTACATTTGGAATAACTTTGTATCTGTGAATCCCCTATACTTGGTGATCTTCTTCTTTTATTCCATTCTTATTATTACATTTGGAACATCACATGCGTGTGTTTTACAGGACTGGTTAAAATCTTTATTATTCATTGGAACATCCGTGCATGTGTGTGTTTTACCGGACTGGTTCCATCTTTATCATTCTGTTGGAATATCTATCGTGTGTTTTACAGGATGCAGTTCCATCTTTATTATTATTTGGAACATCACATGTCGGTTGTGAATTTCACGACACGGTTCCGTTATTATTATTACATTGGAATAACACATGCATCAAGTCTGCGCATGCGTGGTGATTTCTTTTGTTATTCCATTCTTTATTATACCCAGTTGGTTAAAACTTTGACTTCTATACTCCATGAAATTAGTAGAATATCCTTGATATTTGCGTTTCATCCAATATCTTTTCATGGAAATATTCTTGATCATTCTTGAATTTTACTCTACAAAAGCGATTATCATGTTGTGATTTGGATGTTATTAGTTCATGAATAACTTAATTCTTGAACTTGTTTTATTGAATTCTTATATCATTGTCATCATCCTCATATTTATATTTTTTTTTTTTAAAAGTCGTATGTGGCTTTTAGAGGCATGGATGGACTTGGTATGATTATGACCGAGGATTATTCGGTTATGTAATCATGGCCGTAATGTTACAAATGATGTGGTAAAAAGTCCTCGATGGTAGTAGTGCATTGATGGGCGATTGTTGGCATGATCATGACCATTAATGAATACTACAACTATTCTTGGCCCGTAGTGCGAGGAATAATTGTAGTGCGTGATCTTAAAGAATATCCTTGGCCAGTAGTGCGGGGTGATTCGATGATGTGGATTATTTATTAAAAGTGAGTCTCGGTTATAACGATGATGAAAACCTTTTAAATCATAAAAGATAGTAGATTTTATTTTCTACTTGACTCTTTTAATGGATTGCTTGTTCAATTGCGATTAAACTTGATGTTTATTATATTTTATCGGTTTAACAATGTTGAAACTATTGATAATTTATTACTGCATTATCTTAGTCATAATATTTCTTATTGGGCTAGATTGAGCTCACCTTTTCTTTCATTACTCTTGAGAAAATGAGAACATAAATTGGGACGAGTCGGGGAATGGAGTAATGGTCGGAGGATAGCATTAGTAGTCCTCACTTTGATACGTGAAATAGTGTGATAATAATTGTAATGAGGACTCCTTTTGAGTTTGTATAATATCTAGTAGACAATATTTGTATTCAAACTTCTCACGATTTATGTCGATTATTATACCTACAGCAGTTATATTAATAAGTTGTATTTAAATTACATACCATGTATCGACTACCAAGATGGGTGATGTATACCTAATTTTGGGGCGTCCACGAAGCTTGACAATCCATTAGAAGAGTCAGTAGAAAAATTCTACTATCTTCTAAGATTTAAAAGTTCATTATCAATATTTTATCCTGTAACAACAATCAATATACATCTTTAATCAATATTCATCTTTGCACTACATGCGAAAGATATTCATTTTATATCACCAGTTGGTCATTATTCATCTCTTACACTTGTTCATCTTCATACTACAGACCCAAAGATATTCATCGATTAATCATTCATCTTTGCCTTCTGGACCAAAGATATTCATAATATCATCATTTTGGGTTGAGGATGATGAAAAATATTTTAAAAAAGCGAATCTAGTGAAGACGGAAGGACAAATAGTAAGGATTAAGTATAGCAGTTTATCGAAGATCAATAATACTCCATAATAACTAATTTTGAAGTAAAATTCAAGAATAAAGATCAAAACATGGATCTGATCAAAGATAGTAACCATAATAGACATCTTAGGCAAAAGAAGAAAATTTCATTTTTAAATTGAATAGTCTTAGTGATAAGTGAATAGTCTTGAGTATCGTGAATAGTAACCCCAGAGCACAAAAAATGTTCCAAATTAGATAAAAGTTCATACCAATATTTTGGTATAATGATATTGAAGAAAATATCATTTTAAGAAGAATATAACACCCTTTACCTCGAAAATATCGATCTTACGATGGGAATATCGGTATAAAATTTGAAGAAAACTTGCAGCGATGAATAGAAACTCTCAAAATATCTAAATACTCACAAAATACACTCGATAATCTAGAGAGAAAGAAAAGCTTATGTTTACGGTGTTATTTTCAATTAACTTAGCCCTCTATTTATAGGAAAATTTTTAGCAGACTTGACTGCAACTTTGATGGCTTTACTATTCTTATTCCCACCCACCACATTTGAAATAAAATTTAGCACATTTCTTCACCAACCACAAGTGGGGCCCACTCGATTCTAGAATTTTCCACCAAAATGCTAAATTCGGATACTTGACAATTTACGAACCGGTCACCTCTTAAAATTCATAACAAATCATACGTTCGGTTTTAACGGTTCAAAATTTATGGACATATACTCAACTTATATATGTATAACATATCCAAAAATTACAACGATCCAGCGGTCAGATTAAAAATTATAACTCACTCAATATATCTCAAAAACAGTGGTTTAATTTTTAATACCTCCATTTCGACAAAAATACTGATAAAACACATCAACATTAACTCCTTCATTTTTAACCACAATAAATATATCCAACATTTATATCCACATAAAATAAATATTTTCTTATCATATGAATCAATAATTAATTATTTATAAATAATATTACGAGAATCATATTTATAATGACGAATAGATTTCTCGGGAAAGAGGGGCTTTTCAATAAGAATTTCTCCTTCTTGCCATGATTAGGTGAACAAACCTCTCCTTATGAAACTTTCTAGACATTGCCAATAATGCTATCTAATAATATTATTCAAATAATATGAATTATTGATCGATAATGGGAAATCTTGTGCGGTGATAATTATTGAAACAAATGATAATATAAAATATCAACGTATGACAATTATTGAATCGATAAAATAAAATATTGAGCGATAACTCATTGTAACAATTATTGAGTAGTGCCTTCTTACGTAAGGATCGATAATTCATCAATCTTGTGCATCCACAGCATTATTCGTATTTTTAACCACCGGGTATTCAATGATTGTTAACCTTGTAACAACTACTGTAGTAATTTATAAAAACTTCAAACTTGTCGTTTTCTTTTATCCGACAATTATTACATTATGGGGCCCACAATGGCTACTTGAGTCGTCACGAATATTCCCAACAACAAGAATATTCCACGACCAAAGCGAATATTCCCTGACAATGATGATTATTTTATAACCACTTGCATATTTTGCAAAATTTGCACATTTCACCCATAACGAGAATTATATCAAATTAATACCTTATTATTCATAATAATAATTAGAGGAAATTCAATTTTATTTATAAAGTTGGGGTCTTACAACCTCCCTCCTTATGAAATTTAGATCCTCGAAATTGATATCGTACTGGTGTTTGAAAAGGTGAGGATACCTCGCTTTAATTTACGATTCAAACTCCCGGTCATTTCTTGATAACATGGTTTCTCCATAAAACCTTAACTTGTGGTATAACCTTGATGCGTAGGACATGCTTCTTTCATATCGAAGATCTTAACAAGTACTTCTTACGTCGTTAAATCTTGGTATCTCGTCTGGTTCTAACGATAATATGGTTTAGTCTTTCACATATTTAGGAAACATGGATATGTGAAAACATTATGAACACGAGACGTACTTGGAGGTAATCTTTGAGTCTATAGGCCACATTCCTATTCGATTGAGAATCTCGAATGGACCAACAAATCGTGGATTGAGCTTTCCTCTCTTCCCAAATCTTGTAACTCCACTTCCATGGTGCGACACATAACAATACATGATCCCCGATATTAAATTCCACGTATTTTCGATGAAGATCTGCATAACTCTTTTATCGATCTTGTCTTGGTTTATATCGTTGTCGAATCATTTGGATCTTTTATGTAGTCATGCGTACTTAATTTCGGTCCCAACAACGTTCTTCTCTACCTCGTCCCGGATATCTTTGGAAGCGACACTTTTGTCCATCTGATGCTTCAAATGGAGCCACACCTTTACTTGTCGATAAGCTTTGTTGTTGTAGGAGAATTCCACCGATGGCAATACTTATCGACTTTCTTTAAAATCTAGGACACAAAGTCTTAATAGATCTTGAGGGTTTGAATAGTCCTCTCGATTGTCGAATCCATTTGAGGATGGTATGCGAGCCCAGATAAATAAATCCGTGCCCGTAGCTTTCTACAAAGCTAACCCAAAATCGTGAAGTGAATCTTGGGTCACGATCCGAAATTATGGATCTTGGCATGCCATGCGATCTCACAATCTCATTCACGTGCATGCGAGCGAAGGCGTTCCACGGAGCCACACCTTTACTTGTCGATAAGCTGTTGTTGTGGGAGAATTCCACCAGATGGCAAATACTTATCCCAACTTTCTTTAAAATCTAGGACCACAAAGTCTTAATAGATCTTCAAGGTTTGAATAGTCCTCTCGATTGTCCGTCCATTTGAGGATGGTATCTTGAAGCCCAGAATCGTAAATCCGTGCCCATAGCTTTCTGGCTAACCCAAAATCGTGAAGTGAATCTTGGGTCGCGATCCGAAATTATGGATCTTGGCATGCCATGCAATCTCACAATCTAATTCACGTGCATATGCGAGCAAGGCGTTCGAGGAATAAGTCTCACGTATCGGTAAGAAATGGGCGGACTTGGTTAATCTATCAACAATAACCCAAATCGCATCATGCCTTGAGAAACTTTGGGAAGACACATGCTTGAAATCCATAGTAATGTGTTCCCCACTTCTATTTGGAATCTCAAGTATTGTAATGGAGCCTTTGGCATAATGCTCCACCTTTACCGTTGACAAGTTAAACACCTCGAGATAAACTTGCGATCTCTCTCTTCGTATTGTTCCACCAAAATGAATGTAGAATATCATGATACATTTTGGTACTCCGGGATGGATTACAAGCGAGGGTGTTATGTGACTCCATCATGATTACATGCTTCAATCGAGAATCGTTAGGAACCTGAAAGTGCAGAGTTGAATCTAAGTATTCCTTCTTTATCGATTCTCGTTTCTAGAATAGCTCCTTCTTGCACTTTTTTCTTCATACGTATCGGCTCGAATTAAGTAGCAGAAGCGAAACTAAACTTTATCGATTAAAGTCGGTTCTACTTTCGTATATTTGCCATCATTATGTGGGTCCACAGGTCTTTAATTCTACCTCCATCCTTTACCTGAGTGATCTGAGAATGGGCCTTTGCATTATGAATATCGCACTTGTACTTTCGCGTATGATCTTCTACTCAATCAATTAAATTACTACGTTTGCTTTTCCAAGATGATATTGAATAGTGTGATCGTAATCTTTCAATAGTTCAAGCCAACGTCGTTCTTGCGTGTTGAGTTCTTTTGGGTGAAGAAATATTTGAGACTTTTATGGTCAGTATAAATCTCCACTTTCTCCCCATCTGAGTAGTGTCTCCAAATTTTCAACCTTGAATCATTGCTTTGCTTGACTCTAGATCATCGATAGGATAATTCCTCTCATATTCTTTGAGTTGTCGTGAGGCATAGGCTATGACTTTCCCATGTTGCATGAGAAGCGTCTAGCTGTGGCGCCCCAAAATAGGTATACATCACCCATTCTGAGGTTGTCAATACATGAGTGCGAAACAACTTCTGACTTTATTATTACAACAATAAAGCTGTGAGTTTGAATACAAATATTATCTTACAGAACGATATCTATACTCAAATAGATCCTCATCACATTTATTGATACATTATTTTACAAAATGGTGAGGACTACTAAACAACTCTCTCTAGAACCTTCATTCCATTACCCAGGCTAAATACTACGTATATTCTCGCCTCACGAGAAAAATGGAACAAAAAGGAAAAGGGTGAGCTCAACTAGCTCGATAAAAGAATATTATGACTAAGATAATATCTGACAAATTATCGTTAGTCTTCAGCGAGGAAAAATCTAATAGAATCTGATGAAACAACAAATTTTAAATCAATATTATTGAAATAATAATTCATTAGAAGAGTTAAGTAGAGAATGCAAACTACTATCTTACATGTATAAATTTAAAAGTTCATCGTCTATCTTTTATCCACATAACATCAATCGATATACATCGTAATCAAATATTCATCTTTGCCTTACTGAGGCGAAGATATTCATCGATTAATTAAGTATTCGTTTAAACACACTGTTCATCTTTTGCACTATGGGCGAAAGATATTAATCGATCGTCGTATTCATCTCTTTTGTTCATCTTTGCCTATAGGCCAAAGATATTCTTGAAAATCATTCATCTTTGCCTTCTGAGGCGAAGATATTCAATAATATCATCATTTAAGGCGAGGATGATGAAAATATTTTTAAAAAAAAGCGAATCCGATGAAACAAAATGGCAAGGATTAAGGATTTAGGATTAGTACTTTGTTTTATCCATGTTTAAAAATACCTCAAAAATAATCATAGTGGTGTAAAATTCAAGAATGATCAAAACATGGATCTGATCAAAGCTAGTATCCGAATAGATATTTTAGACGAAAAGAAGAAATTTTATTTTTTAGATGAATAGTCTTGGTATCGTGAATAGTCTTAGTATCGTGAATAATAACTCAAACACCAAAAGATAGAAATTCCACAAAAAAACATCTTCACGCTTAATGAATAGTACTTGTGAATAGTAACTTTCGTGAATAGTAACTTTCGTGAATAGTAACTTCGTGAATAATAACTTGGTGAATAGTAACTCAGAGCATGAAAAAGTTCCAAATTTGATAAAAAGTTACAACCAATATTTGACATAATGACATTGAAGAAATAATATCATTTGAGGAAAAAATAACATCCACTTACCTCAAAATAACCGCAAATCTTTACATTGAATTTGGATATAGTCTTGTGAAACTTACTTTGAATAACAACTCTCAAAATATCAAAATACTCACAAAATATCGCTCGATAATCTAGAGAAAGAAAATTTGTTTACGGTGTAATTTTCAATTCTAACCTAAGCGCCTATTTATAGGAAAATGCTTAGAAACATGAAAGGAGACTAAATAATAAAATATTATTATTCTTTATTCTTCTTTCACGCCACCTCAATTGTCAAGCCAACCATTTTGAAAATCAAACACCTGCCATCTTGGAAAAATAGCGACCCACATGTGTTAAAACACAAGTGGGTCCCACCCTTATTAATAAAAATTATTTTATTTTTGAAACTTCAACAATTCATAGAAAAAAGACGGTTATCGAGAAAATCACGAATTTTATGTCCATTCTTGCTTTGAAATCGAATTCTCTACAACTTTCTGAGAAGAAATTTTTCCAAATTCCAAGCGAAAAATGACCAAAATCGGCGTCTGGATAAGTTTTCTAATTTCCTTCTCTTCCTTTCTCTTTCTTCCTTTCCCATAATTCTCCACTAACTCTCTCTCTTCCCCCTTTTTCTTCTCTTACCCCACCACTTCTTCCACACACACACACAAAATCGTACGTATATATATATATATATATATATATATATATATATATATATATATACATTAAAATATTTACAATTATTAAATGATTCCAATTCTATCTTCTCTCTTCCACCTCATCTATTTATAACCCATGAATTTATTGTAAAAATATCACCATCAATATATTATTAAAATAATATATTTAAATGAATTATTTTATCGGAAAAAGATAAAATATTAATTTTCAACAATTGTCGTTTTAAAATTTTTCTCCATACATATCCATATAAAATCAATATTTTCCTCATCATATGAATCAATAATTAATTATTCACAAATAATATTCTGAGAATCACAATATTGTGACCCAAGGCGGTTCCTGAAAGGGGGCTTTCGATAAGGATTTCTCTTCTTGGCAGCAATTGATTAGGTGACCAAACCTCTCCTTGAAGCGAACTTTCTAGACATTGCGATAATGTTTTCTAATATTATTATTAGGATAATATGAATTATTGCTCCGATAATGGAAAATCTTGTGTAATGATAATTATTGAAACAACGACAATATAAAATATCAACCACAATTATTGAATCGATAAAATAAAATCTTGAGCGATAATTCTTTGTAACAATTATTGAGTAATGCCTTGCTTACGTAAGAATCGATAATTGGTGCAATCTGATAATCTTCTTGTTCACAATGGCGTGATTAGTGTGTTTTAACCACCAAGTATTCCAACGATATTACTTGTAACAACTACTGGCAGTTATTTTTAAACAACTTATATTTGTCGTTTTCCTCATCCAATCGCTTTCAGTTATGGGGCCCACACATGGGCTTTGGTAAATGCGAATATTCCCAGAAGCGATCATGAATATTTTACGACCAAAGCGAATATTCCCAAGCAACAATGAATATTTTATAACCCTTTACTTTATTTTGAAATATTTGCGTATTTAACCCTAACTATCCACATTAATCAAATCAACCCTTACTTATTTCAAAATAATAAATAGAAAATTAAATTTCATTAATAATAAGTTGGGGTCTTACACTAACCCTTTGCTGAAGCATCGTTTGTATATAACAAATCCATCCGTACTGCGGATGGTATTGCGAAGCAGTCTTGCGGCGGAGTCTCTCTTGAGCTCTTGGAAACTCTTCTCGCATTCCTCGCTCCATACAATTTTGTATCTTTAAAAGTCGGTTGAGTTAGCGGAGTAGCAATTGAGAAAATCCTTCCACGAATCTCCGATAATAACCCGGCTAAGTCGAGCTTCATGCCTTGATCCATGGAAACTTTGGTTGCTCCCGACTTTGTCTTGCTTGATCTTGGCCGGATCAACAGATACTCCATGTTTTGACACCACGTGCCCAAGGAATGCTACTTCCTCGAGCGAACTTCGCATTTCTTCAACTTGACATAAAGTTTGTTTTCACGAAGCTTTTCAAGTATTAGCTTCAAATGGTGCTTCATGATCTTCACGTCTTTTGGAATAAATGAGGATGTCATCATAAAGACAACAACGAGGCCCGATCAAATATTCTTTGAATACTCGGTTCATCATATCCATGAAAGCAATGAGGAGCATTAGTCGATCCAAAAGACGTGACTAAAATTCATAATGCCGTCTTAGGGAGTTACGAAGGCGGTCTTTGGAATATCCTCGGTTTTAATCTTGGTGATGATATCCGAGCGAAGATCGATCTTTGAAAAGAATTGTGCTCCTTGCGGTTGGTCGAACAGGTCATCAATGCGAGGTGGCGGATACCTATTCTTGATGGTGACATGGTTTAATTCTCGGTAGTCAATACTGAAATCGCATACTCCGTCTTTCTTCTTTCTGAATAAAGCAGGGCACCCCCCGAGGAGATGTCTTGGGGCCAGAATGAAACCTATGTCTAACAATTCCTGTAGTTGGACTTTTAACTCCTAAAGTTCAATAGGAGCCATTCGATATGGGGTTTAGAAATGGGTTTTGTACGGCTCAAAGGTCGATAAAGAATTGACATCACGTTAAAGGGTAGGTAGGAAGTTCTTGAAAATACATCGAAATTCTCTAACAACAGAAATATTATTCAAATCGACTTGTCTTTGTTCAAATCCATAACATGGGCTAAGAAAGCATGACATCCATTTTCAATAAGCGAATAGCTTTATGGCTTGATATGATAGTGGTGATTTTAGTGATTTAGTTGTTTGAATTAGTATAACGAGTTGGTTAGGAATATAAAACTATGACCTTACGAAAACAATCAATTTTGGCATGATGGTGGTTAACCAATCAATTCCTAAAATCACATCAAAAGCAAGTATCTGTCAAGAGATAAGATCAACGAGTAATGTGATAGTGCCAACTTGGATTAAGCAAGATTTATAAGCGATGGATGTAGCGAAAGTTTCACCCAACGGAGTCTCCACCGATAAATCAAAAGTCTAATTTCTCGGTCAAGTTTAAGCGTTGAGCACAAGCAGGAGAGATAAAGAATGGGTAGAAGCAGGTATCTAGTAAGGTATAAACTTGGCGGGGAGTTCAAGATTAGCTTACCGTAATTACCTCGTTCGGGTTCCTCACGTTTTAGCCATCACGACAAACGCTCTTCCGAGGAACCGTGATTTCGACTTATCAGGAATGACCCTTGAGTCACCATCCCAGATTGAACTTGGTTTCGCTATAGAACAATCCCGAGCTATCGGCCTTCCTTTCCACATTGTAACATACCTTGGATTGTTGTGGACCGGTTTGGACTTATATGTCCTCCTCTCCGCATCTGTAGCATCTAACGGCGGTGGTTCTCTTCCCCAGAATTTGTTCTTTGGTGTTGGTCTTTGTTCTTGGGCGTCTTCTGTCGTCGTTAAATATTCTCTTCTTGAAATTTCCACTTGAATCATTTCTTCTATTATCTTGGCCATGATTACCACAAAGTGGTTACCATTTCTGGCATGATAATTTCTTCCACGATGGTTATCATTGTTCAGATGACCGTTATCCTTTGTACGATTATTATCGTGTTGTTGCTCGTTATCCTTGATTGAAATTGGCTCATTATCACGCTCCACTAATTGAGCCCTATTCACAACATCGAATATAAACAAAGTTTGTGAGAAATGAGATATTGGCGTATTTCGGGTTTGAACCTCGCGAAACATTCGTGTCATTCGTTCCTCATTATCAACCAAATGGGATGCAAATCGGGATAACCCATGAAACTTAGCTTCGTCTTTAAACACGTTCATATTGTTTTGCTCCAACTTGATGAACTCGACCTCCTTACCCGTATGCCGAATACTTTGGGAAAGTACTTGTCATTGAACAATTCTTGAAACTTCTCCCAAGACATCTTCAGTGCGGCAAGTTGAGTACGCTTTACCGATTCCCACCAGTAATCAACCTCTCCTCGCAACATAAAGGTGGCAAAGGGAACCTTTTGCTCCTCGAAACATCCCAAAACATCAAATATCTTGGTGATCTGCTTTATCCACGTCTCTGCCGAAAGTGGTTCTGGCTTTCCCAAAAACTCTGGTGGTCCCAGCTCCTTGAACTGCTTAGCGGTGACCGACCGTGGGTTGCCATTGTTTCCACCTGCATATTGAATAGAAACCGCTTTCGCCTGATGTTGCATAAATTGCATAAAGCCTCTGAACATCCCATCATTCACCATTTCATCGGTGTTATTGTTTACCTAAGGATTATTGTCTTCCTGCTGCACCTTATCCTGGGTATTGAGTAAAGGTGTCTCCACTGTCTCATTCACTCATCGTTAATATTTCACGATGCCATTCTTAAATCTTGCCATAAAACAAGGGTTAATTAACAAATCACATATTATCCTATATACTCGACCGACCAATTAAATACCAAATAAAATTAGGTAGGTTATCTTAGTGAAGGATTTCCCGTCTCTCCCTCCTAGTTCTTATCTCACATCTCACCCAGGAGATCGTATCCACTAATCTTTGATACCAAGCATGGCGCCCCCAAAATAGGTATTCAACACCCGTTCAAAGTCGCCAAAATACATGATGCGAAAGCAAACTACAACTTGATAATCTGATTGTCATGCAAAATACGACAACACATACTTGTGAGTTTAAATACAAATATTGTCTTACAGGCAATATCCACACTCAAATAAGTCCTCATTACAATTATTCAAACACTATTTTACGAAATAGTGAAAGGCTATTAAAACATCTTTCTAGAACCATCACTCCGTACCCCTACTTGGTTCTGCTTTATGTTCTTGCCTCACGAGAAAAATGGAGCAAAAGGAAAGGGTGAGCTCAACTAGCCCGGTAAAAAATATTATGACTAAGATAATATCTGACAAATTATCGTTAGTCTTCAGCAGGAAAAATCGATAAAATATAATAGACAACAAGTTTTAGATCAACAAGCTGCGTGGAAGCAACAATCCATTAGAAGAGTCAGTAGAGAAAAATTCTACTATCTTCTAAGATTTAAAATCCATCATCAATATTTTATCCTGTAACAACAATCGATATACATCTTTAATCAATATTCATCTTTGCACTACATGCCAAAGATATTCATTTTGTATCACCGGGTTGGTCGTGTTCATCTCAATACACATTCATCTTTCGTGACTACTGGGACGATGATATTCATCGATTAATCATTCAATCTTTTACTACTGGGCGAAGATATTCGATAATATCATCATTTAGGCGAGGATGATGAAAAATATTTTAAAAAGCGAATCGAATCGGTGAGGCGGAAGGACAAATAGTAAGGATTAGTATAACGGTTTATCGAAGATCAATAATACTCCATAATAACCAATTTTGAAGCAAAATTCAAGAATAAAGATCAAAACATGGATCTGATCAAAGATAGTAACCATAATAGACATCTTGGGCAAAAAAAGAAGAAAATTTTATTTTTAGGTTGAATAGTCTTGTATTAAGTGAATAGTCTGCAGTATCGTGAATAGTAACCTGACACAAAAAGTTCTAAATTTGATAAAAATTCATACCAATATTTCGGTATAATGATATTGAAGAAAATATCATTTTAAGAAGAATATAATACCCTTACCTCAAAATATCAAGATCTTTTGATCGGAATATCGGTATAAAGTTTGAAGAAAACTTGCAGATGAATAGAAAGCTGTCAAAGTATCTAAATACTCACAAAATACACTCGATAATCTAGAGAGAAAGAGAAAAGCTTATGTTTACGGTGTGATTTTTAATTCTAACTTAGCCCTCTATTTATAGGAAAATTTTAGCAGACTTGACACTGCACTTTGATGGCTTTACTGCTTCTTATTCCCACCCACCACATTTGAAATAAAATTCAGCACATTTCTTCACCAACCACAAGTGGGGCCCACTCAATTTAGAATTTTCCACCAAAATGCTAAATTCGGATACTTGACAATTTACGACGAACCAGTCTTAAAATTCATAACAAATTATACATTCTTTTTAACGGTTCAAAATTTGTGGACATATACTCAACTTATATATGTATAACATATCCAAAAATTACAACGATCCAACGGTTGATTAAAAAAATTATAACTCACATAAAATATCTCTAAAACAACGGTTTAATTTTTAATACCTCCATTTCGACAAAAATCTTGATAAAACACCTCAACATTAACTCATTCATTTTAACCACAATAAATATATCCAACATTTATATCCACGTAAAATAAATATTTTCTTATCATATGAATCAATAATTAATTATTTATAAATAATATTACGAATCACATTTATATATGACCAGTATTTCCCGGAAGAGGGCTTTCCGATAAAATTTTTCCTTCTTAGCCTTGATTAGGTGACGAAACCTCTCGTTATCGAGAACTTCTAGACATTGCCAATAATGTTATCTAATAATATTATTCAAATAATATGAATTATTGATCGATAATGGGAAATCTCTTGTGCGGTGACAATTATTGAAACAATGATAATATAAAATATCAATGCATGACAATTATTGAATCGATAAAATAAAATATTGAGCGATAACTCATGTAACAATTATTGAGTAGTTACCTATGCTTACGTAAGGAACAATAATTCATCAATCTTGTGCATCCACGCCGTATTCGTATTTTAACCACTTAATTCCATTCCAGCGATGTTAATTGATATATTCTGTAGATTATTTATAAAAACTCAAACTTGTCGTTTTCTTCATCCGAAGCAATTATTACATTATGGGGCCCTAATGAATAGCTAGCAGCGTAAATGCGAATATTCCCGACAGCAAGAATATTCCACGACCAAAACGAATATTCACGACAATGATGATTATTTTATATCCACTTGCGTATTTTGCAAAATTTACATTTCACCCATAACTTGGAGAATTATATCAAATTAATACCTTATTATTCATAATAATAATTAGAGGAAATTCGATTTTATTTATAATAAGTTGGGGTCTTACAGAGAGCTATCCTCCAAATGGTCAATGTTCGAGCTTTTAGTGTTATTGTGTTTATTGTGCGAAGATCAGAACGTCTTACGTGATTGAGACGTGGCAGAAGATCTTGGCGTTAACACCTATAATTAAAAAAAAATTAATACGAAATTTTTTAATTATAGTATAAATAAATATAATTATCATATATTAACTAAAAAACTAGTATTTATATTATTTATTAATTACAAATTGCAAAACTTAAATGAAAGTAATATTTTATATTATAAAGCATTCATGGAAAGCTGACATCATCTTTGTAATTTTGTGTCACCCTTGTCTTTTATTTTTCATCTTTTCCTTTTGCCCTTATAACTGTAATCATATTACTATTTTGATATTAATTGTACCCTGCCCTCCCCCCTAATTTAAAAACAATAATAATAAAATTAATAAACACCTGCTCTCACTTAATAATATGGTATCACTTGGTGAACCGCATACATATCATACTGTTGAAAATTATGTGTAATGGAAATAATACTGTGTGTGTCGGCCATATCATATTATGTTGATATGGAAGGTAGCCCAGGGGCAGGGGCAGGCCATCACTTTTCCATTGGAATAAAAGTTTATATATGTTTTCCTGTTCTGGATCCGATCTTAATTCTTGTCCCCCCACTCACATGGCCAACATCATATATGCAGGGGCCCGGGTAAGCCCAGCCCTTTTCTCTCCAGCTTTTTAGGCTATGCTGTGGTCCCACCTTGGATCACCTTAGCCGTTTGATTGGCTGGTCCAAAGGCTATCGCTTTGACCATGTCTACTTTGGCCATTTCCTTTTTGATTTGGATGATTTTATTTCGTTGCGGTTGTGTGGATGATGTTTTTATGCCACCAACGCTCCAAAATGATTACGATTACGATTCATATATATAAAATAAAATGTGAGAGGTAGAGAAGGTATTAAGAAAAAGACTTACATATTATTTTATTTTATTATTTTTAATTTTACCTTAAATAAAAATTTATATTTAACATAAAAGTAGTCAACATATAAATTATTTTACTAAAAAGATAATTTTATACAATAATAAAATGAAAAAGGAAAACACCTATGTGGATCTATAAAATTTGATGATACTCGAGGGACGAAAAGAATCTCTAAACTATTTTTAAATTTTTTTTTTATATGTAAATAATTTCGGACACATTAAAAAATAATCCTGTTTCTGATTCTCTATGATATAAAGCCTAAGTCTTCTTAGATAAATATCATAAATTGTTTGTTTTTCATATTTTGATTTTGTTTCTGATTTGGAATTATTCTTTGAAAGATACATTATTTGGCGTCCACGATTTAATCTTATAGGCATAAAACTAAAGAAAATTTGAATTTGACTTAAAAACGGCAGTCATTTCTCAATTGTCAAGCGTTGACAGTTTAATAGGCGTTTAACTATGTATTGATCCCTATATATATGACATGGCTTGTAAAATGCATTTATTATTAATGAAATTTAATTTTCTCTTTTATTATTTTGAAATAAGTAAGGTTGATTTGATTAATGTGGATAGTTAGGGTTAAATCACATAAATATTTCAAAATAAGCAAGTGGTTATAAAATATTCATTGTTGTCGGGGAATATTCGTTTGGTAGTGAAATATTAAATGATCGGGGAATATTAAATGCAACGTAGCGACCATGTGTAGACCCATGTGAGCGATTGGATGAGAAAGCAGCGAATATAAGTTGTTTAAAAATAACGGCGTAGTTATTCATGATTATCTTGTTGGAATACCGGTGGTTAAAACTACCTAATCTGCGTTGTTGAGCAGTAGTCTGGCGGTATTGCACCAATTATTGATTCTTACGTGAAGAAGGCGTTCTTTCGATAATTATTACGATAATTCTTGTTCGATTATTTTATTTTATTGATTCAATAATTGTTGTGTTGATATTTTATATTCTTTGTTGTTTGATAATTATCATTCTGGCGATATTTTCCATTATCGGAGACGATAATTCATATTATCTGAATAATAATATTAGAAAACATTATTAGCGATGCCTAGAAAGTTACATACAGGAGAGGTTTGATTCACCTAATTGCGGCGCCAGTAAGGAGAGATCCTTATTGGAAAGCCCTCTTTTCTTTCAGGAGCTGCACAGTTTATCGATATTGTGATTACATAATATTATTTGTGAATAATTAATTATTGATTCATATGATGAGAAAATATTGATTTTATATGGATATAGATGGAAAAATTTTAAAATGACAATTGTTGAAAATTAATATTTTATCTTTTTACGATAAAATAATTCATTTAAATATATTATTTTAATAATATATTGATGGTGATATTTTCTGAATAAATTCATGGGTTATAAATAGATGAGGTGGAAGAGAGAAGATAGAATTGGAATCGTTTAATAATTGTAAATATTTTAATGTATATATATATATATATATATATATATATATATATATATATATATGTATTATTTGTGTGTGTGTGTGGAAGAAGTGGTGGGGGTAAGAGAAGAAAGTGGGGGAAGAGAGAGAGTTAGTGGAGAATTATGGGAAAGGAAGAAAGAAAGGGAAGAGAGGAAATTAGAAAACTTATCCAGTATCTTTGATTTTGGTCATTTTCGTTTGGAATTTGGAAAAAATTTCTTACAGAAAGTTGTAGAGAATTCGATTTGAGCGAATGGACATAAAATTCATATTTTTACGATAACCGGTCTTTTTTCTATGAATTGTTGAAGTTTGAAAAATAAAATAATTTTTATTAATAAAGGGTGGGACCCACTTGTGTTTTAACACATGTGAGTACGCTTATATTTTTTCAAGATGGCGGGTTTGATTTTCAAAATGGTTGGCTTGACAATTGAGGTGGCGTGAAAGAAGAATAAAGAATAATAATATTTTATTATTTAGTCTCCTTTTGCGTTCTAGCGTTTTCCTATAAATAAGTGCTTAGGTTAGAATTGAAAATCACACGAAATAAGTTTTCTTTCTCTCTAGATTATTGAGCGTATTTTTGTGAGTATTTTGATATTTTGAGAGTTGTTATTCGGTCTGAGTTTACATCGACACTATATCCAAAATTCGATCGAAATTTTATTTTGAGGTAAGGGATGTTATTTTCTTCTCGAATGATATTATTTCTTCAATATCATTATCTTTGAAATATTGGTTGGAACTTTTATCAAATTTGGAACTTTTTTTAATGTTCTGGGGTTTCTATTCAGCGATTCTTATTCACAAGTCTTATTCATGTAGGCGTGAAGATATTTTTTGGAATTTCTATCTTTTGGTGTAGATTTACTATTCACGTATCTGGCCTTTATTCATCGAAAAATAAAATTTCTTCTTTTCGTCCAAAATATCTATTACGGATACTAGCTTTTGATTGTATCCATGTTTTGATCATTCTTGAATTTTACACCACTATGATTATTTTGAGGTATTTTTAAACATGGATAAAACAAAGTCTGAATCCTAAATCCTTAATCCTTGTCATTTTGTTTCCTTTGGATTCGTTTCTTTAAAAATATTTTTATCATCCTCGATCTTAAATGATGATATTATTGAATATCTTTTGGCACATGGTGCAGAGATGAATGATTCTGAAGAATATCTTTGGCACATAGTGCGAAGATGAGCAGAATTGTTGAGATGAACATGGCCATCGATTAATATCTTTGGCTCATAGTGCAAAGATGAATAGGTGTTTAAATGAACATGACCAATGATGAATATCTTTGGCACGTAGTGCAAAGATGAATATTTGATTCTGAGATGTATATTGATTGATGTTACGAGGGATAAAGATAGCGATGAACTTTTAAATTCATACATAGAAGATAGTAGTTTTGCATTCTCTACTTAACTCTTCTAATGAATTATTATTTCATTGCGAATATTGATTTAAAATTTGTTGTCTATTGTATTCTATTAGATTTTTCCCCTGTGGAAGACTAACGATAATTTGTTGTATATTATCTTAGTCAATAATATTCTTTCTTGAGCTAGTTGAGCTCACCCTTTTCCCTTTTGTTCCATTTTTCTCGGGAGGCGAGAATATAAGCGAGTGCAGTCGGGGTATGGAATGAAGGTTCTAGAGAGAGTTGTTTAGTAGTCCTCACCATTTTGTAAAATAAAGTATCGATAAATGTGATGAGGATTTATTTGAGTATAGAGATATTGTCAGAAGATAATATTTGTATTTAAACTCACGCTTTTTCTTGTTGTAATAATAAAGTTGTAGTTGTTTACGTACCGTGTATTTGACAACTCGAATGGGTGATGTATACCTATTTTGGGGCGTCATGGTTGGTATCGAGCTTAGGGATATGATCTCTGGCGGAGATCGGGGAATAGAACTAGGAGGGAGAGGCGAGTAAAACCTTCGCTAGTGTGTCCTACTAAAGCTTATTTGTTAGTTAGTCGATATATAGAGATATTATGTGATATATTGATTTCCTTAATTAACCCTTGTTTTATGGCGATGTTTGAGAATGTCGTGGGAATATTAACATGGAAATGAGGCGCTGGAGAGCGCTTTGTACTCACCAACGAGGAGAGCGTGCAGCAATTTGGCAATGTTCCTCCTGTGAACAACACCATTGAGCGGATGATGATGAGCGAGGGGATGTTTAGAAGTTTTTGCGGTTCATTACAAAATCGACGAGGGAGACTTCGTGTTCAAAATCTGAGAGAGGAAATGATAGCAATTCACGGGTTGTCACAATGAGCGATTCGAAAGAGTTGGGACCACGAATTTAAAGGAAAGCGGATCCGATCATGGCGGAAACATGGGTCAAAACAAATTACCAAGATATTCGATGTCTTGGGATGCGGAGAGAACGAAGGTTCCATTCGCCACCTTTATGTTTAAAGTGGCGAAGACCATCTTGGTGGGAATCACGTGAGCGTACCCGTCCGGCCGCTTTTCGGCGTGTTTTGGGAGGCGTTTGAAACTATTTAATGACAAATACTTTCACGAAAGTGTTCGTCGTATGAAGGAAGTGGAGTTTATTAGGCGGAAGCGAAACAACATGGCGGTGTCTCGATCACGAGGCAAAGTTTACTGAGTTATCGAGTTTGCACCTCATTTGGTGGAGAATGAGGAGCGTATGTGGCGGATGTTTCTTAGAGGTTTGAAACCCGGCGTCGTCGATATCTCATTTCTCATAAATTTTCTCTCTACTCGGATGTTTATGTATGAGGGCTCAATTATTAGGCGAGATAACGAGTAATGCAGTCGGTGAGAGGACCATAACCCGAGGATCGTACCGGAGATAGCGATCAACGAATAATGATAACTGCGGAGAAAAGCAATGACGGACGAAATGGTAACCACTCTGGTGGTAATCATGGCCATGAAAATAGAAGAAGCGAGTCGGGAGGAGATTTTAAAAAGAGAGATTTAACAACGACCGTATGAAAGGCGGCGGTCTTGGCGTGACATCGGTTCTAAGGGAGGAGAAACGACCACCGGTCGTATGTTATAAATCTGCGGGAAGAGGGACATATCGGTCAAACTGTCCTGACAGATTCAAGGTATGCTATAATTGTGGAAAGGAAGGACATATCGCTCGAGATTATGCGATGTGCGAAACCTAGTTCAATGAGGCGGTGACTCAAAAGACTGTCCCGGAAAAGTCAAAAGTCAACGATTAGGGAAGAAGCGTTTGTTGTGATCGGTCATAATCGAGGAACCCAAGCGAGGTTATCACGGGTAAGCTATTTATAAATTCTTGCGAAGTTTATACCTTACTTGATCTGGGTCTTACCCATTCATTTATCTCTCTGCGTGTGCTCAGCGTTTAAACTTGACTCGGGAAATTAGACTTTGACCTATCTGTGGAAACTCCGTTAGGAGAAACTTTCATCACATCCAATCATTTATAAATCTTGTTTGATTCAAGTTGGCACCATTACCTTACACATTGACCTTATCTCTTTAAAGATACTTGCTTTTGATGTGATTTTAGGGATTGATTGGTTAACTACTCATCATGCCAAAATTGATTGTTTTCGTAAGGTTGTTAGTTTTCATATTCTAACCAACTGACTGTTATGCAATTCAAGCAACTAAACCATTAAAATCAATCAACATCGTATCTAATCATAAAGCTATTCGTTTATTGAAAAGCGGATGTCAAGCTTTCTTAGCCCATGTTATGGATTTGAATAAAGACCGTCAAATTTGAATAATATTCTGTTGTTATTGACTTTCTGGCGTATTTCTGAAGAACTTCCGGTCTACCCGTGAGCGTGAAGTTGAATTCTTTATTGATCTTGAACTGATACAAGCCCATTTCTAAAACCCCATATCGAATGGCTCCTATTGAACTTTAGGAGTTAAAGGTCCAACTACTGAGGAATTGTTGGACATCGGTTTCATTAAATCTAGTACATCTCCTTGGGGTTCTCTGTTTTATTTGTAAAGAAGAAAGAGCGGGAGTATCGCGACTTTGTATTGACTATCGGAATTGAACCATGTCACCATCAAGAATAGGTATCCTCTACCTCGTATTGATGACTTGTTTGACCAATTACTGAGGGGCACAATTCTTTTCAAAAATCGATCTTAGATTACGGATATCATCATCACCAAGATTAGGCGAGGATATTCAAAGACCGCTTTAGAACTCGATACGGGCATTATGAATTTTTAGTCATGTCGTTGGACCGACTAATGCTCATCTTGACTTTCATGGATATGATGAATCGAGTATTCAAGGAATATTTGGATCGGTTTGTTGTTGTCTTTATTGATGACATCCTTATATATTCCAAAGTCGTGAAGATCATGAGCACCATTTGAAGGCTTGGTACTCCAAAACCTTCGTGAAAACAAACTATATGCCAAATTGAAGAAATCACGAGTTACGGCGAGGAAGTAGCATTCCTTGGGCGCGTGGTGTCGAAACATGGAGTATCAAGTGGACCCGGCGAAGATTGAAGCAATCTGAAGTTAGGAACAACCGAAGTCGATTGATTGAAATCGTAGCTTTTTGGGCTTAGTGGTTATTATCGGAGATTAGTGGAAGGGTTTTCTCGAATCGCTACTCCATTAACTCATTAACTTTCGGAAGGATACAAAATTCGTTTGGAGTGAAGAATCGAGAAGAGTTTCCAAGAGCTTAAGAGGAGACTTATTTGGCGACTGTTACAACAATACCATCTGGTTCGGATGGATTTGTTATCTGACGATCTTGAGCAAAAGGGTTAGGATGTGTTCTCATGCAACGTGGGAAAGTCATAGCTTATGCCTCGCGACAACTTAAAAGAGTATGAGAGGAATTATCCTACTCATGATCTAGAGTTAAGGCATTGATCGTTTCAGCATTAAAGATATGGAGGCACTATCTATATGGGAGAAAGTGGAGATATATTGGACCATAAAAGCCTTAAATATTTCTTCACTCAAAAAGAACTCAACATGCGGCGGCGTGACGTTGGCTCGAACTATTGAAAGACTACGACCACACTATTCAATACCATCACGGAAAAGCGAGCGTGGTGGTAGCGCGTTGAGTAAAAGATCATATCAGAGAGCGAGTGCGATGATGTCAAGTATCTGCGTAGAGCCACTTTAATAGAAAAAGTTAAGGTTGCTCGAGCCACCGGGCCAGCCGGGCTGATGCGTATGAAGAAGAAAGTACAAGAAGGAGCTATTAGGAGCGAGAATTGATGAAGAAGGAATACTTGAGTCCACTCTAGACTTTGTGTTCCTAACGACTACGATTTGAAGTACAAGATTATGATGGAGGCACACTGATACACCATTTGCAATCCATCCTGGAAGTACTAAAATGTATCGTGATCTTGACATACATTTTGGTGGAACAATATGAAGAGAGAGATTGCAAAGTTTATCTCAATGTGTTTAACTTGTCAACGTGTAAAGGCGGACATCTAGTACCTAAGGGTCCGTTGCTGAACCACTTGAGATTCCGAATGGAAGTGGGAACACATTACCATGGATTTCGTTACGGGTCTTCCTACGGTTTCTCAAGGCATCAATGCTATTTGGGTTATTGTTGATAGATTAACCAAGTCTGCTCATTTCTTGCCGTCTGGAGACTTATTCCCTTGAGCGTCTTGCTAGTATATGCGTAAATGAGATTGTGAGGTTGCATGGCATGCACAAGATCCATAGTTTGGATCGTGACCCATTCGCCACTTCAAGATTTTGGGTTAGCTTGCAAAAAGCTATGGGCGCAGTTTTGCGATTTAGTTGACATACCATCCCCAAGCGGACGGACAATCGAGAGAGGACTATTCAAACTCTTGAAGATTTATTAAGACTCGTGTCCTAAACTTCAAAGGCGGTTGGGATAAGTATTTACCATTGGTGGAATTCTCCTACAACAACGCGTTATCGAGCAAGTATATAGGTGTGGCTCCATTGAAGCATTATATGGGCGAAAATGTCGTTCTCGATATGTTGGGATGAGGTGGGTGAAGCAACATTGTTTGGGACCCGAGTTAAATCGATATGACTCTAGAAAAGATCCAAATGATTCGACAACGTATACAAACGGCACAAGATCGACAAAAGAGTTATGCGGATAATAAAATGAAAAAGGAAAACACCTATGTGGATCTATAAAATTTGATGATACTCGAGGGACGAAAAGAATCTCTAAACTATTTTTAAATTTTTTTTTTATATGTAAATAATTTCGGACACATTAAAAAATAATCCTGTTTCTGATTCTCTATGATATAAAGCCTAAGTCTTCTTAGATAAATTTCATAAATTGTTTGTTTTTCATATTTTGATTTTGTTTCTGATTTGGAATTATTACTGAAAGGTCTATTATTTGGCATCCACGGTTTAATACTATGGAGCCTAGAAAACTAAAGAAAATTTGAATTTGACTTAAAAACGGCAGTCATTTCTCAATTGTCAAGCGTTGACAGTTTAATAGGCGTTTAACTATGTATTGATCCCCTATATATACAACACCTGTAAGACCCCAACTTATTATTAATGAAATTTAATTTTCTCTATTTATTATTTTGAAATAGTAAGGGTTGATTTGATTAATGTGGATAGTTAGGGGTTAAATACGCAAATATTTCAAAATAAGCAAGTGGTTATAAAATATTCATTGTTGTCGGGGAATATTCGTTTGGTCGTGAAATATTAAATGCGTCGGGAATATTAAATGCAATGGTAGCGACCATGTATGGGCCCATGTGAGCGATTGGATGAGAAAAAACGACAAATATAAGTTGTTTAAAAAATAGCAGCGTGTTATTCACAGATTATCTTTTGTTGGAATACCCAAGTGGTTAAAACACACTATCTGTCGCTGCGTTGTTGAGCAGATGAATACGGTATTGCACCAATTATTGATTCTTACGTGAAAGGCATTACTCGATAATTGTTACGATAATTCTTATTCGATATTTTATTTTATTGATTGATAATTGTTGCGTTGATATTTTATATTCTTTGTTGTTTGATAATTGTCATTACACATTTTTTCCATTATCGAGACAATAATTCATATTATCTGAATAATAATATTAGAAAACATTATTGGCAATGTCTGAAAGTTACATACAGGAGAGGTTTTGTCTTTAATCATGCTGGCCATGAGGAGAGATCCTTATTGGAAAGCCCTCTTTCTGGGAAGCTGCACAGGTTGTCGATATTGTGATTCTGTAATATTATTTGTGAATAATTAATTATTGATTCATATGATGAGGAAAATATTGATTTTATATGGATATAGATGGAGAAAAATTTTAAAATGACAATTGTTGAAAATTAATATTTTATCTTTTTACGATAAAATAATTCATTTAAATATATTATTTTAATAATATATTGATGGTGATATTTTACAATAAATTCATGGGTTATAAATAGATGAGGTGGAAGAGAGAAGATAGAATTGGAATCATTTAATAATTGTAAATATTTTAATGTATGTATATATATATATATATATATATATATATATATATATATATATATATGCGTATTTGTGTGTGTGTGTGGAAGAAGTGGTGGGGGGTAAGAAAAGAAAGTGGGGAAGAGAGAGAGAGTTAGTGGAGAATTATGGGAAAGGAAGAAGAGAAGGGAAGAAAAGGAAATTAGAAAACTTATCCAGTATCTTTGATTTTGGTCATTTTTCGTTTGGAATTTGGAAAAAATTTCTTCTGTAAAGTTGTAGAGAATTCGATTTCAGGCAGAATGGACATAAAATTCGTATTTTTCTGATAACCGGTCTATTTTCTATGAATTATTGAAGTTTCAAAAAATAAAATGATTTTTATTAATAAAGGGTGGGACCCACTTGTGTTTTAACACATGTTGGCTGCTATTTTTTCCAAGATGGCAGGTTTGATTTTCAAAATGGTTGGCTTGACAATTGAGGTGGCGTGGAAGAAGAATAAAGAATAATAATATTTTATTATTTAGTCTCCTTTGGCGTTCTAGCGTTTTCTATAAATAGTGCGCTTGGGTTAGAATTGAAAATCACACCGAAACAAGTTTTCTTTCTCTCTAGATTATTGAGCGTATTTTTGTGAGTATTTTGATATTTTGAGAGTTCTTTATTCAGGTCTGAGTTTACATCGACCTATATCCAAATTCGATCGAAATACGGTTATTTTGAGGTAAGGATGTTATTTTCTTCTCAAATGATATTATTTCTTCAATGTCATTATCTTTGAAATATTGGTTGTAACTTTTTATCAAATTTGGAACTTTTTCATGTCGAGATTCTTATTAATGAGTTATTATTCACGAGTTACTTATTCATGAGTTCTTATTTACGAGTTCTTATTCTATTCACAAGTATATCATTAAGCGTGAAGATGTTTTTTGTGGAATTTCTATCTTTTGGTGTCGAGATTCTTACTATTCACGTATCTGGCCTTATTCACGTATCTGACCTTATTCATGAAAAATAAAATTTCTTCTTTTTCGTCTAAAATATCTATTCGGATCTTACTAGCTTTGATTGTATCCATGTTTTGATCATTCTTGAATTTTACACCACTATGATTATTTTTGAGGTGTTTTTAAACATGGATAAAACAAAATCTGAATCCTAAATCCTTAATCCTTGTCATTTTGTTTCATTGGATTCGTTTCTTTAAAATATTTTCATCATCCTCGATCTTAAATGATGATATTATTGAATATCTTTGGCACATAGTACAAAGATGAATGATTTCTAAAGAATATCTTTGGCACCATAGTGCAAAGATGAGCAGTGTTGAGATGAACATATTAGGCGATTAATATCTTTGGCCCATAAAGTCAGCAAGATGAATAGGTGTTTAAATGAACATGACCCATGATGAATATCTTTGGCTTTGTAGTAGTGCAAAGATGAATATTTGATTCTGAGATGTATATTGATTGATGTTACGAGGGATAAAAGATGAGCGATGAACTTTTAAATTCATACATAGAAGATAGTAGTTTGCATTCTCTACTTAACTCTTCTAATGAATTATTATTTTCATTGCGAATATTGATTTAAAATTTGTTGTCTATTGTATTCTATTAGATTTTTCCGTTGAAGACTAACGATAATTTGTTGTATATTATCTTAGTCGTAATATTATTCTTTAGGTAGTTAATGAAGCTCACCCTTTCCTTTTTGTTCCATTTTTCTCGGAGAGCGAGAATATAAATGAGTACAGTGGGAATATGGAATGAAGGTTCTAGAGAGAGTTGTTTAGTAGTCCTCACCATTTTGTAAAATAAAGTATCAATAAATATGATGAAGATTTATTTGAGTATAGATATTATGTAGAAGATAATATTTGTATTTAAACTCACAGATTTCTTGTTGTAATAATAAAGTTGTAGTTGTTTACATACTACGTATTGACAACTTCGAATGGGTGATGATATCCTATTTTGGGTGCGTCCTGTGACAAATTCTGAGGCTAAAAATTCGAGGTGCTTAGAACTTTAGTACATGAAATTTTAGGCCCCCTTAAATATTTTTTTTCTTACGTTACTTAAATAAAATACTTAAAAGAAGGCTCAGTGTTAAATCTTATTCCAAAGATTCCTTCTCATAAATTTCAAGTATTAATTCTATTTTTTAGGTTTTAAAATTAATTATTTTTTTATGAGATTTAGAAGCATTGTTTAATTTAATTGGGCTTGATGGTGATTGAGTAGATTTGTTTATCTTATTATGAATCAAGTGAAAATTTTAATCTCTTTTGAGTTTTTTTAATTGTTTGGGAGTAGTGTTTGACTCTTAATAATTATAAAGGAGGCTATTGATAATTAATTTATAGATAATCACGAGATTATTGTAGAATTTTACTTGATTTTAAATTTTAATTCACCATGGCTCTAAAAAGTATGCTCGATCTGAAAAAGAAAAAAATATATTGAAATAGTCGGTTATTATATTTGGTATTCTTTCGTATTGATGCTCTTTTGTTCAGAAAAAGTTCTTAATTTTTTTTATACCTATGTTAATAGCAATTCGCAAAAGGCCCAATTTTTTTTTAGCTTTAGGCCTTGAAAAACTCAGGACCGGCCCTGGATATATATATATATATATACGAAAAAAAACCATTTTTATAACCGGTTCGTTCTTAGTTCGCACCCTCCAATTCAGAGAAAGTCGAGCTATATTAGACCTGGCAATATAGTTGGTTAACTATCGGGTCAACCCATATTAACTAGAACCAAATGGGTTGGTTAACCAATTTTATTTATTCAGGTTGGTTAAAGTTTGGAACCATATTTATTCAGGTTGGTTATGGTTCCAATCCGGTTAACCATTTTTCGACCCATATTTTGTTCCAAATCAAAAGTTAGGCTCACAAAGATGAAAATTGAATTTTAAATCTTAAAGATCACATAAACTCATTCTTAATTTGTAATTTTGCATCATCATAATTTAGAATGTTCTCAGGACACCCACCCCACCCCCACCCCCCACCCCCACCCCATCACACCCCACCCTCACCCACCCACCCACCCACCCACCCTCCCTCATCCCCACCCATGCCCCCCACCCACCCCACCCACCCCACCCCACCCCACCCCACCCCAACCCAACCCCCACCCCACCAAAAAAAATATTATGTGATTATGTATACACCCCCTACCCCCACCCCCCACCCCCACCCATCCCCTACCCCATCCACCCACCCCACCCACCCCACTCCACCCCACCCCACCCCACATTATCCATATGGTTCCGACCCACATTATCCATATTAAAAATAGTTAATATGGTTTTAGTTCTTAAATGGTTGGTTAATCATATTTTGAAAACCAAAACCAACCCATAACCATATGGTTCCAATCCACATTATCCATATTAAAAATGGTTAATATGGTTTTAATTCTTAAATGGTTGATTAACCATATTTTAAAAATCAAAACTAACCCATAACTATATTTTGTCAAGGTAAGCTATATACATGTAGAAGTGGTTTGACGCTATTAGTTTGTTCGCAGCCCACATAGATTGCGTGTTTGTCTTCCAACCTTACAACTGGTATTAAATTTTTGATATCACCTGATGAAATAGAATGTACCATTTTTTTTCTGCCCTTAATTTGACCCTTTTTCACATTGTGCATGACCATGCAACCACGTGCTCCTACTGGAGTACTCTTGCTTCCTTCTCCCTTCCACTAATTATTTAGGTTAGGCATGTACCGAGTCTCCCTTTTTTGGGGGGAGGGTTGGATGATGTTGAATTGGAACTTAGGTTATTCGCTTGGAATTAAGATACTCTCTATTTTATTGTCCAAATTTAAAATGTGTTGAAATATGACATTATTATGATAGTAATAATAGGGAATATACTTGGTCCAATTGATTGACCAGGTCTGCATGTCAGTCAGACTGTTCCCAGGCCTCAGGCCAGGCAAATTTCAATACTTTTTCTGGTTATGTTAGGTCATACTTTGAGGGGAGGGGGAAATGTGGTCTATTTAAGACATTCAGGCTATTTGTAAACTAGGCAAGGCCTTTTTAGACCAAACTAGGCTGTGTATCGGGCCCATAGGCAAGGCCCAAGAGGAGCGTGGGTAGGAGATGAAGTGTCCTGTCACTTGGGCTTGGGAAGTGTTTAAAAAATATAAATAATAAAAAAAAAGACTTCAATCATATAACTGAATTTTTAACAGTATAAATTCAATATCATCTCATTATAATTTTATTCTGAAGAACTCTCTCTCTTTCTCTCTTTCCTAATTAGTTTTTTGGATGTTCTGATCATATGGTAATCTGGGGTTGCTCTTTTTCATCGGACTACAGTTATCTGATTTCCCTTGAACTTTCCATTACATGTTTGAAGTTCCAGGCAAAAGAGTCTCATTTGCCAATAGTTTTTGTTCCACAGAAAGAGTCACTTAAACGACACACTTTCTTCAAGTTATAATCAATTATCCTACAATACTACTAAACTAACAATAATAGGTGTAGAATTCATCCAGCAAGAGATTGGTTCTAAGGTGTGCTGAAAATGTTCAGTGAAAATGCTTGTATTAGAATAAAGGAACATCTTTTGGGCTTTGCGTGCAGGCATATAATTTGGCAATGAAAAGCTATATAATTCTGAGTTTCTTTGGTAAAATTAAGGCTAGAATTTCCCCATCTAAAAACTATCCCCTTTTCCAGAGCTGCAGATGAAGATTTTGCAACCACTGCTCTCAGTTTGATAAATCACCCCGGTGGTTTCTCGTGTGGGAAAGGCCAACCATCTGATCTGTCAAAAGTGCTCTGTCTAACATGAAGTCTCCAAATGAAACCTTAGAATCAGAAGATGAGTCTGAAGTCAGCACCGAAGTAGCCTCCATCAAATCTATCCAAGAATTATCTCCTGGTCCCTCTAATCACAGCACCACCAGTTCATTGTGCCTCACGAATCCCATACAGCTTCAAACTGATCCAGGACTCACTACTCTTGAGTTAACCCTTGGATTCAACGCAGCGCTCGTGATGCCGAGATGAAGGCTATGCATGAGGACAATAGTAGCGACCTCCATATGCCATCAGGAACAATGCCCAGGGTATTTTCTTGCAATTATTGCAGGTGCAAATTTTACAGCTGGCAAGCTCTGGGAGGACATCAAAATGCTCACAAAAGAGAGAGGACAACGGCAAAGCGGGCCATGCAGATGGGAATGTTAACAAATAGGTACGCAAGCTTGGCATCTTTGCCTCTACATGGCTCTGCATGCCTCGGTTCACCAGGAATTGTCCCACCGGCCAGACCTCCTTTGTATGGGACCAGAGGTGGATCAAGATTTGATCAAGGGTATTGTGGATTGCCAATGTTTGCGGAGGATGATGAAGCAGAGCTGATTTGGCCTGGCAGCTTTAGACGAATTGAACAGGGAACTAGTGGTAATCTTTATGTATTTGAATTACGACCAAATTCAAACATTAATTTTATGAGCTTGGCTCCAATACCTCAGGCAGATTCATTCTCACCTGACCTTACTTTAAAACTTGAGATTTTATTCATATTAGTTTTGACTATTTTACTCTTCTTCTTTTTTTCAATGTTAATTTCTCTAAATCCGGTAGTCTCTTTGTACAGTGATATAAGTGATGGGTTTCTTCATCCAACTTTAGTCTATAATTTATATTGTTTTACTGTTGTATAAGATTCAGGGCATTAGGTAATGTTAATTTGATTGTATGTTGATGGAATTAGTGAGCATCCTCTTCTTAATTTTGTTACACTCTTCTAAATGTTTAATTCTTCTTTATAAAACGAATATATATATATATATATATATATATATATATATATATATATATACACACACACACACACACAAAAACACAATTGATCTAAAGTAGTCCAAATCTAATTTAGTATGCTACAAATTTACAAAATGCTGCCACAAATGAAACACAATGGAGTTAAAGAAGTTAAACTGTCAAGTTATAGAATACGAAAAAGGGAATTAATATAACCAGATAAAAACATTTAAGAGGTTCAACAAATTTTCTTAAAATACCAAAGAACAATACAGATTAATCTACAATTCAATGCTGAAAACCCAAAAGAAAACAATGGAAAAATAAAATAAAAATCCATAACATAGTTCACTTCAAAGACTAATCTTCAGTCCTCACCTCTTCCCTTGGAAAGACAGAGACCTTGAGCCCAAAATTATCCAGGTCTTGCTGCTCTTGCTGAATTCTCATGACAGGCCGTGAGGCTGAATCACTTGACCAAGAAATCTCAATCATCTGCAGTGTAGGTACATCCCCTAAGCAAGATGGTACAACCTTCAAATGATTGCATCCATGCATGCATATACATTTAGTCATTTCAAGTGTATAAAAATAATAAGTCTACTATCACATAAAAATTATTTACATAGTGCTCACAAACATATTGATATGACTCACATGCAGAGTAAATTATGTGGACCATACTAATATGTATTTGAATATATGTGAACAATTTTATGTGACATTAACATCACTGGTATAAAAATCCTACTCCATTGAATACCAATTAAATTATTAACATTAATAATTAAGGTCAAATAGCAATATTAAAACGGAAAGAGTCAAATAAATATCAGGAAAACACAACACAGCACACGGATTGGACCACTCAGAAGTAATTTATCCAAAGATGCTGGGTCTTTTTGGTAAACTAATCTAAAATTAAAGCTAAGAAGAAGCATCCCTATTTCTCTCTCTTCCCCGTCTGAAGAACTCCCGGAAAGAAAAACGAAAAATACTCGACACCCGTTGCAAAGATGAGTAAAAAGAGCTGAAGATTACAAAAGCTTCTACCTTTTAGCTTCTCCTTCTTTAGCTCTGGTATGTTCTGATCCCTCTTTTGTATTTCTCTCTGTTTAATTATGTTGAAAGAAAAAGAAGGTTCAAGTAGTTGTGTATATGGAGGAGGAGAGAGCTCTAAAAACAAGCTCACACATCATCTTTCTGGCGAAAATCGGAACGACCCAGATGATAAAATTAGATTTTCTGAAAAGGGTATCGATTTTCTTAGACAATCAGAGATGGATTTCGATGGGTCTCAATCAAAACTCTTAAAATTTGGGAATTCTGGCTCTCAGGAGCTGACTCTTAGTTATCTGTGTGATAATTCCAAATTGGGTTTTCTTGATAAAGAGATTCCCGGGAGAAATTTACTGAATTCCATTGAGAAAGTGAGTTACAAAGGTAAAGAAGTGGTTTCTGAGGATAAGATTCAAGATGATCCTAGATGGGTAGAGAGAGATTTTCTACAATTGGATGAGATTAGGGGGAATTTTTCTAAAAGAGAGGTTCAGGACGATGAAATGGATAGAGAAAATACAGAAAAGAAGCCAAAGCTAGAAACTCTTAATCTTTCTTTAGCTTTGCCTGATGTATCACTCTCTCTAGCTGCATCGAATCCGGTGCAAAATGCTGATCCTCCCATTCGTCCAAAGCCTAGTCCAAGTGTACAATCTTTAGCACCTTCAAATAATAACACACAAACCACATACTCCAATGATTTTACTGCTGCTTCAATGTCTTATTCATATTCACACCCATTTTCGCATAACGCCAGTTGCTCACTAACCCAAATTCAACTGAATATTATGAGAATTCGGTAGGGAGTCATAGGAGGGACTGTGATTATATATGGAATGCTGGAGAGGGCACTAATGGATCCGTTCATAGTCGATTTCGGCCAGTTGGTGATGGCGTTGCACTGTCCAATCATGGCGGTGGAGTTTTCCCATTGATGCAAGGTAATCGCCCAGTCAATAAGGACTCCTCTAATAGTCTTTATAGAACAACAAGCTCCGACAACTATTCATTTTTTCCATCTGAATTGCCTGCGAGGCCTCAGGTGGACACTCAATCAGGAGATTCAAGAGCACAAGGATCTGATCAGTTAAGAGGACTGGAGAGTTTAGATGGAGGGAGAGACCGAAAGCTTTCTAGACCAGAGAGAATTCTTCGAGAAATAATATCGGAATCTATTCCTGTCATGGCTCAGATAATTCAGGAGCTGCCTGATGAAATAGTTGAATCCACAAAGGAATACTTGAAGAATGTAATTGCCACTCCAGAGAAGAGAGAGGAACTAGTGGGCCTTCAGAATAGGCTCGCGAGAAGATCTGATTTTAACAATGAAACTCTCTTGAAGTCCAACAAAAACCAACTTGAAATTTTGGTTGCAATAAAAATGGGTCTTGGAAGCTTCTTATCTAGCAGAAATCGCCTTCCCATGACTGAACTGGTGGAAATTTTCTTGCTAGAAATGTGTCGAAACGTGAATTGTAAGAGGTTATTACCAGTTGAAGACTGTGAGTGCAAGATTTGTTCAACTAAGAAAGGATTCTGCAGTGAGTGCATGTGTCCTGTGTGTTTGAACTTTGACTGTGCCAATAATACTTGCAGTTGGGTTGGTTGTGATGTTTGTTCCCATTGGTGCCATGCAGTCTGTGGTATCCAGAGAAATCTCATAAAGCCTGGCCCTAGTTTGAAAGGCCCATCAGGGACTAATGAAGTACAATTTCACTGCCTTGGCTGTGGTCATGCTTCTGAGATGTTTGGGTTTGTTAAGGATGTGTTTATGTCATGTGCGAAGGATTGGGGTTTAGAGACCTTGTTAAAAGAGCTTGACTGTGTTAGAAAAATCTTTAGGAGAAGTGAAGATTTTAAAGGTAAAGAGTTGCATGTAAAGGCTGACGAGATGATATCCAAACTCGAGAATAAGATGATGTCTCCTTCAGATGTCTGCAGTTTCATATTTCAGTTTTTCACTTGTAAGTATCCAGACCAAGAATTACTGCGTTTTGTTCTTAATTTGTTATATATATTCTTATTATTTTGAGCCATTAATGGTGGTGCTTCTAAATGTCTTTGAAATTTACACAAATATGTGAACCAAAATTTATTAAACATAAAGGATTTGGGTGTATTTCGGCTTACAATGGACTTTCTTAAATTTTGAACTTTATTGGTGTTGTCTTGTTGATTATTCATTAGTCTGGTTCTTAATCACATAGTACAAAAATGTGCATTTTTGTGTTGAAAATGAACAACGCCAGATATGTACTAAGCCATGTGAAGCTCCAAGGCTTATTGTTATCTAAAAGAAGAAATTTTTTGTTTTTAGTCTTTGAACTAGGCTGTAAGTACCAAGACTCTGAATACAAGAAACAGTTAGGACATTGACCAGGGCAATTTACTTTATCAAAGAGTAAAATACAGTTGACATCCCTGTGGTTCACACCGTGTTGAACATAAGTCCTTGTGTTCTTAAAGTAGTCACATAACCTCCTTGTGATTTTTGCAAAAACTTGTCTATGCTGTAAGAACTATGAGAGCAGATGTCAAAATGGTGAAATTACATAAAACCCTGTGGGGAAGGGGGTGTCATTCTCATGTACACCAGGAATTGCATGTGTTGTATATTTCTTGACCCTAAATGATATTTGGTTATATCTTAATCGTACTGCTCAAAGTGAGTAGGTGATTAAGCTAGATGCTTGAGGTGGAAACTTTTTTGCTTTGGAACTTAGGTTGAAGTGGATACTTTATAAGATAAACTTTGTGAACAGAACTTTCTGGAATCATTTGGAACAAGAAACCATTAATTTGTGTTGCAAACCATTTTCATCTATGATTCATGTAGGTTCTTTTCCAGATTTTTTTTTTGAAAAGGAATATTTTAAGTTGGTAAATCCAATACCATTCACATTTCACTTGTGACAATATTCTTATTAGCAGTCTCACTCATTTGAACAACTGCCATTCTGCTATCCATTCTCTTTTATTTGATATTAATTCAGGATGGTGTAAAGGTTACATGGAGTCATAAAAGTTTGGTATTGTGTTAATAAAGCCAAGCGGGCATTGAACTCGAGATTCATCCTTCTAGTTAGTTGATTAATTTTCCTGGTTTCACCCCCCCAAAAAAAGAAAGAACCGTCTATCAACTGCACGTATGAATAATAAACTGATGATGCTTACTCTTTCAAGCCTTTGCCTTGAAAACTTTTATAGAAACCTTTGCATGTATCCTTGTCGAATTATGACACTATTCCTTTGCTTTTACAACTTCTGAGTCTTGTTGTATATGATATTTTTTCATATTCTATTTTTGATAATAATGCACGAGCCTGCCTAACTTAGTTGTTTTTGTGATTAATAGATGCAGAAGGCATGTCGGACTTTCCTGCTTCCAGTGTCCCCTCAAAGAACTTGATATCAATTCAAGGCAGCCTTCGAAAAGATGCCGCACCTCTTTCAATACCCAATTATCTCCCACAAAAATCCTCTTTCTATAACACTGGCTATTCAAATGGAAGGCTCAATCTGAATGATCTAAAAGCTTCTCTCATGAGTGAGAAAGTAATTGAAGATGAGTGGTCTGTAAAGTTACCAAAGAAAGATGGGTTTGAAAGCTTAGAAAGCGTTGTGCGAGTTAAGGAAGCAGAAGCCAGAATGTTCCAGAGTAGGGCTGATGAAGCAAGGAAAGAAGCAGAAGGGTACAGAAGGATGTTAAGAATGAAGAATGAGAAGTTGGAAGAAGAGTATGCGGAGAAGCTAGCTAAATTATGTTTGCAGGAAACTGAGGAAAGGCGGGGGAAAAAATTGGAGGACCTCAAGATGTTGGAAAATTTGCATTGCGATTATTACAAAATGAAAATGAGAATGCAAGCTGACATTGAAGGGTTAGTGGAGAGAATGGAGAATACAAAGCAGCAGTGGGTGTAACCATTTTTGGTTTCCTTTTCAAGCAACATTGATTGCTTACTGACACCATAATTGGTTTTAGTTTTTCATTTCAATCTGTTTTGTTTGGAGTAATTTTGTTAGTTACTTTTCACATCTTAACATGAGCTGGACAAAATTCAATTGAAATTTTGAACTAATGATGATTGATTGTTTACAATAATGGCTGGGGCAAATGCCATATGGATTGATTATTTATATATCTAAAGGTTTAGTCAACTGTACATTACTTGTATGGGCCTTTTTTATTTATTTATTCAAGGAAGATTACAACAGCATATGCATATCAACACCTGCACTAAAATATTACTATACGATTTAGCCTATAATTATCGCACGGTGGGTATGCAGTATGCTGTTGGATTTTCTCAATGATAAGATGTAGCAAATATTCCACAAGACATTTTTAGTGCCTTAACAGATAGATCAAGAAAACGCCTCCCACACGGTTATTATTCTTTCCCTTATTCACCCTCTTACCTTTTTCTAAAGCCCATAGGCTATTTAAAAAAACTATGACAGGAATCAATGCCAAGATTAGTGCTGAATATTTCTTCTAAAGAAATGAAATTTATGAACTACGTACCGTGAATAATATAGCAAAGCTAATACCATAATACTATTCGCATCCTTTTTCTAACTCAAGAATGTCAAAACAGCATCTTTAATAATGTAATGTAGTATAAAATTTAAGTTTTCATTTTTTCAGCATTATTCACAAAAATAAAGGAAAATCACATGAAAAGGGGAATTCGCATATTAATTACATGAATCATCCGAGTCTTAAAAGTGTTCCACGACCATCTTCTCAGAATTATTCTTGCAAGTATGAACGAATGACAAATTTTAGCAAAACCAACAAAGTAACATAAATAAATAAAGTTACTGAGTATAGGTAAGATCTCATTTTTAGTAACCTCTTCCTCTTGGAAGAATAACAGCTAAGCCAACAGAGATTCCAAAGAGGAGAATTAACAGTCCAGTAAAATTCACAACTAGTGCTTCTTGGCTTTGCCGCAGGCCTAAGAAAATGAACCTCTCCACCAAACCAGTTTCAGCAGTAACTATTGCCATGAAGAAAATAACTATGCCAAAGAAAACATGCCACGGAGCCAGCCTAGACCTTGTTCCCGATTCTGCTCCAGGGAACATGAAGGAGAAAAAGGCCAAGAGCCACTGCAAAATAATTGCAAGATTATGTATAGTTAATATATATAAGATACTATTATGCTTTGATGTTTTGTACAAAGGAAATTTGTCAAGATTTATAATTTTAACAAAAGCAGCATTGTGTTGAAGTTGGGATTTAAACTATTTTTTGGAACCAAATTAAGTGTTGGTGTTACCTGCAAACCAAATAAGCAGAAGGTGGACATGCCAATCCAGGAATGTAGGGTGTACATATTTGGAATATCAAGCTCATTGTGAAACTTGAAAACTGCATAAATCCCCACAATTCCGGCTACTAGAGCAATGAAATGAAATATCAAGTGAAATAATTTCTGGGTATTTCTTGTTCCTGGGATTGTCTTGTATGTCATGATTGCTGATTCAAAAATCATATTAAGTTAGTTCTTAATTTTTTTTTAATAAAAATAGTATGTAATATAAATGTGAAAATTTTAACAAACTTTTGGCATATACATTTTTGTCAAGTTCATAATTTACAAGGAAACTAAGAACAAAAGATATGAGCTATTCTACTTCTAAATACTTACCTTCTCCTACAATTAAAATAAACCCAACAGCCATATACAATGGGTGCAGCTGTACAAGAGAGGACAGAAATTCAACCTCCAACACAATTAATTATACATATGAATAAGACTTAATAAATTTATACGTGTACATAAAGAAATTACATTGAAAATCTTCTCCTTAATGTTGGATTCGAAAGCAAGGCCTTGTCGAAAGTGTAGTAGCCAAACAAGTACAAGGGTAGTCACCGCTATGACCAGCAAATGCGCAAAAATAGTGACCGGTAGCGCGGACAAACGGAAGCTTGAACTATTCTTAGCTGCCATTGCAGCAGCACACTAGTGTCTTGGGAGAAACCAAAGATGAAAACAGAGTTATAGATTAAAGTAGGTTGATTATGTTAAAAGCATTGATATATACATTAGGCAAATGCACAAGGAGTATAGTTTTTATCAATCTTAGTCTAAGCGGTTGATAGTATCAAATTTAGATGTATAGAAAGACAATTTGTTGCTAATGAAATAATGGGATACAAACACAAATGGAATTTGATAAATACCGTCCCGCCTGCTCGCTCAAATTTAGCAAATTTTATGTCTTGTACACTAGTGAATTTTTGGATCAAAACTACGTTGCCGTTACGGCTAGCACAAAGTTTGTGGTAATTTTATACTGAAAATTATAGTAGAACTATTTCGTGGTTAGGCATGAACGTTAAAATTGAAATAATTTAAGTACGGACGTTATAGTCTCTCTCTCTCTCTCTCTCTATATATATATATATATATATATATGTGTGTGTGTGTGTGTGTGTGTGTGTGTGTAAAAGTTGCATATAGGTATCAGAGTATGATGCCAAAGGCTAAAGAAAAAGAATAAATTATGTCAGAAGTCTCATCAGAATTAGTGTTGTAATATCTATCTATATGCATGGTTGTGTTTTTAAGTTTGAGTCACTCTCTGTTAAACTTAATTACTCAAATAAATAAACTGGCTAAGATTGTTATGAACACTTGTCAAATATCTTGAAATGTAGACAATTAGTATGGTACTATCCTTCTTTTGAGTTTTAGTTCCGTTTCTGTATGTATTAGTTAGTCATTTGCAATGGCAATGAAAGATGATAAAGATAGCCATGTGGTTCCTTTAATAAACAGCTCTATATATATATAAAAAAGGCTGTTAAACTTTTGTTTACATGTGCACCACAAAAATAAGAAGAATCCATTCCATAAATATGTAATAATTTAATAGTATCCAACAAAACACAATAAACATAACAATTAAGTCCACTCTTATATCCTTGTTACCCAGGATCCGATTGTCAGAAAGTTAACTTGGTAAGTTGGTCAATTGACCAATACAGTGATGACACGCAGAGAAAGAGATCACCTCCCGGCCTATGTGTCATACTGATCAATTGATGATCAAAATTAACTTCATGCTAACCACCCCGTTACCAAGAGACGAATTAAGTAGAATTTGTCAAACATTTGAATTAGCCACGGTCCCAACTTGTCCAGCCTTATTCCCGCCCTGTGGAAGAAACACACTGAGACCAACGGAGATTCCGAAGATGAGTATTAACACTCCGACAAAGTTCATTATGAGTGCTTCTTGTCCGTGTTGTAGGCGAGGAAAGTGAATCTTTCTGCCAAGCCCGTTTCGGCACTCAATATCGCCATGAAAAATATAACAATGCCGAAGAAAACGTGCCACGGCACCACCCTTGCCCTTCTATACATTGATGCGCCCGGGAAGTAGAAATACAGAAACCCCAAGAGCCACTTAAACATGCACAGTTGAAATTTAAGGTTACGGTTCATCATTAGATTTGAAGATAATAGTATAATACACACCCTACCCTTGATGAAAGATAGATAGATATCAACTAATTAATTACCTGCAAAGCAAATAAGCAAATGGTGGAGATGCCAAGCCAGGAATGCAAGGTAAAGAGATTTGGAACATTAACCTCATCAAGAAACTTGAAGACTACATAAATCCCCACAATTCCGGCAACTAGACCGACGAAAAGCAACATCGTGAATTAATTTCTGAGTCTTTCTCGCCCCCGGGATCGTCTTATATGCTATGATTGCTGCTTCAATCAAATTAAATCATATACATTTATCACTTCATGCATGCAGACTGGATTTTGTTACTGTCGGATTTATTAATTAAAATGCATGATTAAAGAAAATATTTATTTCCTACAAGCTAGATTATAACTATATATATATATATATATATATATATATATATATATATATATATATATATATATATATATATATATATACCATACAACTAATGTTTCTTAATTACCTTCTCCTGGAATCAAAATAAGTCCAATTACCATCAAAGGTGGGTGCACCTGCAAAAGATATATAGCTAAAAAAGTTGAGTCATTATTGACAATTAAAACTTTATACTTTTGAGTGTGTGTGTGTGTGTATATATATATATATATATATATATATGATGATGATGATGATGATGAAATTTGAGTGTTAAAAAATAAATTTAGTACATTAAAAATCTTGTTCTTAATTTCGGATTTGAAAGCAAGGCCTTCGCGGATATGTAGGAGCCAAACAAGTACAAGGGTAGTCACTGCTACGAACAGCAAGTGAGCAAACACAGTGACCGGTAGCGCAGCCAAACCGAAGCTTGAACGATGATCTTTAGCAGCCATATATTTATTGGTTATGTCGCAGGGCTGATCACCTCTATATATGAAAAGAAAGAAAATGAAGTTGAAGAGATTAATTAACAGCTAGATGATATAATTGTAAAATCTTTTAATTTGCTCTATAAAATATGTAGAGCATGCAAATATATATATACATATATATTACACAAGTTGTATAGTTTTCATCAATTCGATCTAGGTAATAGAAAAATTGGATTTAGCTAGCCGGCTACCCAAACTATATAACCATGTCCAATGATCTAGATGGGGTATGGTATTTTAGAACGATATTTAATTATAATACTAGAGTAGTGAATATTATGGAAGCACTTCATTAAACTATGCTCATATATAGCGTTTGTACACTTTTAATTTCACACTTTTCTCTTGGTTTTTGAATTAGATATACGTTTATTAGATGATGATCTTGAAGAGAGAAAATAATTATTATTTTAAAATTATCTCTAACATTAGCTATAAATTAAAGTAGGGCATGATGGTATAATAATATTCATTAACTAAGAATAATAATATTCCCTTGTTAAAATGAGAGTCTTAATTTTAATTCATTTACAAAATTCGACAATTCAAACCGTACTATGACTTTATTTTTAATAATATTTTTTCAATACTAATTTACAATTATAAAGAAAATGAAATAAATCCAAATCAATTTTAACAGTGGACATAGTACGTAGAAAGCGTCTTCCTTCAATAAATACTCTCGTGATTCATGGTTTTTATTGATGATCTTTAGGTTCCTCCTTCAGTTTCTTACTGATTCCTGTCTTTAATTTGTACAAAAGCTTGCTTGCTTGATAGGTTCCCAAATCCCAAGTAGGAGCCCTGAGCCCATTACCTTTTTATTAGCCTATCTGTGTGTGTTCCTCCTCTCTTTTTACAAGCTGGTTTGAATTTAACCAAAACCTGAACCAGGCCCACATATAAAGTATACATACACCACACGTTTACTTTTTGCTTATCCTATATTCTCTATTTTTGTTTTCTTCATAATATTAAATTCATGGTAAGTTAGTGAATTGAACAATACAGTACTAACATGCAAAAAGAGATCACTTTCTATCTGTATGTCAACATTGTATTAGTCAATTGACGAAAATTAACTTCATATTAACCACTCCCGCACCTGGTAATGCTAGCAGGTTCCTCCAATGTCCACAAAATGAAAACAATCACAAAAAGAAAAACGAACAAAAATAATCACCAGACACAAATTTTATTTAGTTCACCCAAACATTTGGCTAGTCCATAGTCGACGGCGGCTCAGTTTCACTATCTTTTAGAAAATTCATGCATTAGCATTATGTAATTTCCGCATCACCTCCTTATATAACACAATATAAGTAACCCTAATCCGTCCTCCGCTCTATGGACATACCCAAATAACTTTTTGGGTAGTTTTACAATGTATTAAAGTTCGAATCAGACTTCACCAATAAGAGGTGCAATTTAAAATGGTTTATTAAAATTATTAACATTAATCAAAAGTGTGAAATCACTAAATTAACAAATTCCTTGATGCCTTGCTAGAGTTCAAAGTCTTCCCTACCAAAACCAACACATGAAGCAATCCATAGATTCACATGCAAGCTCTAGTTCTTTATTCCCTTTTCAACTTTGTGAAGGGAATTAGACGCCTATAAAAACTCATTTAACGCAACAATTGTAAGTACGTACTGTCCCAATCATAATATATACCAAATCTGTCTTCTCTTCATTAACCAATAACCATGGATATTATTTCTATCGACAGGACCACATTTCAGCGCTCTGCCTCAAGAATAACAGTCGTAGCACACTTGCTTGGTATTACAGCCATCGTCCTCTTGCTTGTTTGGTTGTTGCATTATCGCGGGGGTTTAGACCTGAATTCCGATAATCCGAGTCGCATTTTCAATGTAAATAAAATCACAATCTCCATCAGTCGTTTCCCATGCAACTATATGATTTTTTTAATTTTATTTTTCGATCATAATGCTTGGACATGCAGGTTCATCCATTCCTTATGTTCTTCGGATTCATCTTTTTCGCTGCTGAAGGTATAAACTCATTTGTAAGATGTCTTTTTTTTCTTTTCTATCACTTGAAATTGTAAAGTTGAGCTTATACTAGAATTTTTGAGGTTGCTAGCTCAAAAAAGATTAGGTAGGTATGATTTCGTGTTTTAATTTCGATCAGCGATGATGGCCTACAAGACAGTAGCAGCGACACACAAAGTGCAGAAGTTCGTCCACATGTCCTTTAACCTGATTTCAATAGTTCTGGGAATCATTGGGATTCATGCGGTATTCAAGTATCATGATAAGCTCAACTTAAAGGACATGACTAGCTTGCATTCATGGATAGGCATGGCCACTTTATGCTTGTTCATCTTACAGGTAACCCTATAAATTAAGAGGTTAATTAACACAGCGCTAATGGGACAAAATGAGTGATGTTACTTATAATTATTTGGACTTAATTCCTGCAGTGGTTGTTTGGGTTTAGTGTATTTCTGTTTGCACAAGCTTCAACAGCATTGACAAGAGCAAGGGCTCTCCCATTGCATGTAAATGGGGGTAGAGCACTCTTATACATGGCGGTATGCGCAGCCGAGACTGGGTTGATGCAGAAATCAACCTTCTTGCAGCTCAGCGATAACAGAGAATCGCATTTAATCAACGTCCTTGGAGTAGCAATCCTTCTCTTTGGCATCACAGTCGATATCTCTGTTGCTCTAGCACGCTACATATGACGGCTCTGTTTTCTCGACTATTTATAAGTTGGAAAACCGATCATAAATTTCTAGGATGTGGCTTTCATTTCATTTTCTTTAAACTCGTACTATATTGCTGCTGATTTGTTGCGCTGGATGAAGCATTATTCTGAGTTTTATAAATATGAATGTGGAGTTTTTGAATAAAATCTCTATAGTTTTTATATAGAACCTAGTACAAAAGACTAATATTTCTTGGGGAAAAATGAACATCAAAGTTTATACACATACATTCGGCTTCCCAAGCAATAGGCCTCCCTTGATATGGAATATTTAGCATTCTAAAGATTTCGCAGAACAGGGAGGCTACATTGCACAAAAACTACTTTCTCCAGTCCAGTTGGGTGGGCGAGTGGGGTGGGTTGGGTGGAGGGAGAAAAATTACAAATATGAAGTAATGTTAGCTATAACCTTAATATACATTTTGGATCCATGTTACAATTAGTTTCTACCTACCAAAACACAATTTAAATTCTGGATACCGAAGAAACTCACTTCAAATATTTCTGCACAAAGCTACTACAAGGCTGTGTGGACACACCTGCACCAATAAAAGTTTAACTATACTTCCTCTGAAGAGCAGCCTACATGATAGGCCTGGATGCTATCCATGCCCTGGTCCTTTGTCACGGAAATTTGTTCACTTGGTAGAGTTTTACTAGTAGAAAAGTTTCGGTAGGGACGCTGAACCGGAGGGAGCAGCAAAGCAGATTGGTTGTCCATTGACAGTAGCCGTCCACATTTACTGCACCAAAAATATGCAAGTTTCATCAAAGCAGCAATAAGTATCAACATAATTTGTTAGGAGAAAACCGCACCTGCAAACTTTCGTGAATAGAGTTTGATAGCTGCATATCCATTGCTACAACAATTAATACAAGAAATTAGAAACTAGCATATGCTTAGAATGTCAAAGCAAATGTGAAGTGAATACTACAAACCCTGGAAATGCAAGAGACAATACCAATAGGGAACGTAGGGCTGTTTCAGTATTGATACCAGTAAAATACTGCAGTGCCATAGCAGCATGTTCCTGCAATAGGGTAATAACGAGAAATGTGTAAAACTTAACCATGTTGGGCATCAGCCATATGAGCTCAGAAATATACATAGATGTAGTTAAGGTTGCAAAAGCTATTACCGTGATGTGTTTGAATACATGATGAACAGAAAACCCCCTTGCATGTATAAAGCTGCCACCCTTGATAGGAATGTCACAAGGGTAATGCATAAGAAGTAGCTTACAAGGAGAAAGCAAAAAACAAAAGCAAAATGATGAAAATATGTATATAACATGGCTTGGACCAAATAAGCTACTCCCACACTGAATGTCAAATATATTAAAGAAGAAAGAAGCACATAATTAATTCAACCGAAAGCAAAATGATGAAAATATGTATATAAAATGGCTTGGACCAAACAAGCTACTCCCACACGGAATGTCTAAAACATTAAAGAAGAAGCACATACAAAATTCAACCGCTCAGATACATTAGATCATTCTGTTTTACAAAACTTAGTGTGACCCTTGCCGCTTGACTCTAACCTAACTAAAATTATAATTATTGGCTGTTTGATAATATGAAAAAGGACTGAAAGCTTCAAATGATATCTCAAAGTGTCTGACTTTTAGTCTCATGAAAAAGAATAATTTCCTCTTATCATTAGTAACATTCAAGAGGTCTGCCAATGTAACATTATTCTAAAAGTGAACCAACTTAAGTAATCAAGGAAAATTCTAGAATAGGCTAATCATGAGAATCAAGAAAGCTTTAACCCAAAAAAAATTAAAGAGAAGAAATAAATTGTTCCACCAAGAAAGGAAAAATACCTCATCGGTGAAAAAAAGCTACTGACATCGGGATAAATGCAGAACCAGCCGGATGCGAGGATATTACAGCTCTAAAAAATGAGAAGAAAACAACAACTCAATTACGTTAATCTTATCTGCGGCATCGTCCTCCACCACTCCTTGTCTTAAATCATTTGAACTATGAAAGTCATACTCTTCCGATGATTCTATCGATGTCTCATTAGACGAAGTGGTAGTAAGGCCGCTTGCTTTAGCTAATCCAACTATTTGGTATGTAAAAGTTTTTACATCCAATTTTCTTTTCCTGCACAATAGAATATCCGATCATCGTTCCCAAATTACTAAGCTCCTCTTCATTTACAGCGGCGATGGTTTGTTACCACGGAGAGTTTCTTCAACGCCGATTCGGTTTCACCGCCATCATCCAAATGAGGAAAGAATCGCCTCTTCGATCATAAATGCCTTCAAAGCCAACTGAAACATTCAGAAACATGTAGAACAGAGTTCATAAGCAATCCTAGAGAGAGAGAGAAAAGAAAGAAATGCTCTTGCAAATTAATGAATTCACCCATACTATCAGTAAAATTGTTTTGACATCATCGATGATTTTGGCCAGTAAACAAAACTTCATCAACTGTGTCCTTCTTCATCAAGCGGGTGATTACAACAACATAAATTATCTCTAATCATGAGCTCAGTTAGTATAATATAAGATAAAGCAATAGTCAATTAGTCATAGTGTTACTGGCTAGTAAGTAACACAACTTTAGGCATGATACACCTGTTGATATGTAACGTCAGTTTGGATTACCAAACATCTATAAACCCTTACAATAAACTTCACAGTGGAGAACAGCTACCGCACATTGTGTTGGTTTTGGTTTTGAACTTGTGATATTATAATCTGATTGCCATTAAAGGATGCACTTTACTTGACCGTAGAAAGAGAACCTCTCAAGTCCCTCACAACAGTTGAAAGTTTCAATTGATATGAAACAGGTGGTCAGCCTTGATCTAATTCATGTCTGGATGTCAATGAGCTCTTTAAAAATAGGTACAAAGTCGTGTATTGCTAATTTTGGGAAATTTTCATTCCCTCCCATAGTTTGGCATTATTCCACTAAGCACCCTTTGTACGAAAGATAGGTATGGCCTGTCGTTAGTTCTCGTCCATGATTTTTAACAGTTCACAAGTAGTACAGCCTACCAACAAAATTGCATAACGCTCAGGAATGAATTATTCTGCTACTAATCATTCTAGTCAAACTGTCAAAGCCTACTTTGCTAATTAATCATTCAGCTGTTTGGACAACCATTAAGCTCTGTTTGAATGTTTAATTTTTGTAATTTTTTCTTTCTTTTACAGAACTACGACAGAGAAGGCAACAGGCAAACCAAATACTGTCAAACATAGCATGCAGACGGACACATATGCATCCCCTTGATTTAGTTGTGGGATTTTTAGAACTTATTATGTTCATGTTAGCATTCGTAAGTAATACACCTTGTCCTAGCAAGAATTCCATCAAATTAACTCTAAACACTAGCTCAGTCAATATTAAGAGACAAAGGTAGATACCAGAGTCAGCTTCTTCTTCTTTTTTTAAATGTATGAGCCAGTTTACTTAATAAGGAAATAACGACATAGAGCTCATAGAAATATGTAAAGATCCCACCTGGTCCGATCAACGGCAGATGCACCAGCCTGACCAGCAAGTTGACGTTTCCAAGCATATGCAACAACAGCACCATCTGGGCAAACCAAAGGCATGTGGAGGCCCCAAGAATTACTTCTAGAGCGAAGAGATTCATTAAGAACCCCAGAATCTTCTAACTCCCTTCCTAACAAAAGCAAAAAGATTTAAATTCATACATTCCAGCAGATATCACAAAATAAGACCCTCAACCCCTCCATCGAATATGAGAATCCTACTTGTTTCAAAATATTAAGATTTGCATAGGACACACTTGACATAATTTTATCCAATATTTTTCACTAATGATTTTATGCATGTCTAAGAGTATAATATGAAATATCCAAAAAGATTTTGTCCAAGCGTGTCTTATACTTAATATTCTGTCAATGGATTCAAGTAACATGTCTAACAGTACCAACACAGAGTGGATGCCAGTTACAAAATTTTGGAACAAGGCATGCAAAATTTTCATCCGGTTTTATGGCAATGCCAACTGAGATATTGCTGATATACTCATTAATTGCACCTTGATTAGTAAACATAATGAGTCAATCGGCATCCCCTTAATCATCACCATTGAATATTACATTGACATAGGAGCACCCAAGAGGCATAATAGATAGTTTAGAAGCTGAAAAAGTTGCTCTTCTCAAAATTAAAGTTTAAGGTTTATAAAATGTTTTTGCATATTAGTAAATGTTTAGTCTTCTTCTAAACAACCTCCAACCTTATTACAATTGTTTGATCAATATTGTAGGCCTAATCCTAATTCAAATATAGATAGTTGTAAATTCAGTCCACGTGCATTCTAATAACCACCCGAAACAAACTAGTTTTTAACAAAACAATTAGTATTTGTGCAACAAACTATAAAATCAAACAAACTTGTTTCATATAAAAGAGTAACTAGAAACCCTAAAATTTAAACGGTTCAAAACAAAAACAAATACAAAAAAATGCAGAGACAGATAAATGGAGAGAGTTACCGATGGTCCGGAGATCTTGGAGGTACTGGCGCATAGAAGCTTCCTCTTTGAGTATCAAATGCAAGGGTTTAGTTGACTGGTGAGGTTGTCCAGCCATAAAAAGGGCTTCGAGGAGCCGGTCTGCTCCCAGCCTGATATCGGCAATTAGACGGGAGGCGTGGCTCAGCCGATCCATTGCTAGCGCTACCTGTTTCGGCGGGGCCTCCGCTGTTGACTCAGTTGACTCCGGCGTTACGGCCGGTGCCGGGGGTGGAGTGTGCTGTTGCTGCATTCTGTACTTTTTGTTTTCTATGTCCACAATTCGGACTTCGGAGGTAAAGACTAGTTTAGTTAGCAGATAAATGGGCTTCAAAAGTAGCCCAAAGACTGGAAATTTGTACAGTCTCAAGGGGAAATTACATATTGGGCCCTCTCTGTCTATCTAGTGTGACTTGATTCTATGAATATTTTTATTTTTTAGTAGTGCGGTACTAGTGCATTAAATTTCGGGTTAAATGTTTTTTTGATTACTGTACATTAGGTTAACTTTCAAATTGATAAATAAACTTTTTTTTTTACTCGACTTTTCTAACAAACTGTTAGAAAATCCGTTAAATCATGTTGACTTTAAACAATTTGACACGTAAGCAGCTGATTTGTGGAAAAAAAAACTTATGTGTCGAGAATTATCCTATGTGATCTTGATTATGTGTATTTAGAGGAAAAAAATTATGGAAAAAATAAAAAATTATTTTAAAGTATAACATAAATTAGAAAAGTTTGCCAAAAAATAAGAAAATAAATGAAATATATATATAGTTATTTTTGTAATTAATATCAAAATATTTTTTGTTTAATTATTTACAAATATAATAATATAAATTAAAAAAATTTGCCAAAAAATAAGAAAATAAATAAAATATATATTTAATTACTTTTGTAAGTAATATCAAATGATTTTTGTTTAATTATTTATAAATATAATAATATAAATTAAAAAGTTAGCCAAAAATAATAAAAAAATAAATGAAAAATATATTCAATTATATTTTAATTATTATTAAATGAATTTTGATAAGCTGCTGTTTAACTTCTGATCTAAGCGGTCTTGCTAAGAAAGAGTTGGCAGATTTGAAATTGGTCTGGATTTGGGAGTCAGCCAGAGAGAGGGTTTTGAGAAGAATCAGATTCCATTTCAGATTCGTCAGAACAATCCGATACATTAGCATCCAAAACAGTGTCAATCGCTATATCAGATTCAACCATGCCAATAAAGACCCATTAGCAATAAAGCCCACGCAGGTGCGACGCTAATAGCAGAGATCATGACTTCCGCGAGAGGAACCAAGCATGCCATCACAAGACCAAGAGAAAAGAGAAAACCGACAGAAATCAAGAAGGAGAAAGTCAAGAAGAGGAGACGAAACTATTAGTTGTGTTGTCTATTTCCTTTGCAGTTTCAGCTAAATCTATTAGTTGTAGTTCCTTCTTCAATTTTCATTCTCTCTCCTCTTCTTCGTACTATTTGAGACTATGTATTCCGTGATTTGCTTCAACCATCATCATTTGTTGCCATCTTGGAGAATTAGGAACACCTTTAATTAGGGTTTCTTTTGGAGATCAATTAGGAACACCTTTAATTACTCATCATCTCTAAATGCACCTACTTCAAGTTAGTCGCCTTTTGATGTCTGAGATCTCTGCTCTTACGAAAAACCCTAAATTTTGCCATTTTTGATGTCTGGTTTCTTATTTAACATGGATGAAATTCGTTGGGTCGGTTCGGGCGGGCATCTGTATTTTTTTTTGCCGGTGGGTTATAGCTAACGTTTATAATGTTGTTAACTGTAGCTTCCAGCTCAGATTCAGGTAATATGTGGCATTTTCACGTCATGTAACAGTTAAAAAACTTAATCCGGCTAACGGAAATTCAACTTTGTGTTACAAAAGTCGAGTACAGTTAGTTAATTATAAAAAAAAAAAAAATCAGTTATCCATTTATAAATTGACCTACAGTGACTAAAAAAATATTTAACCCTCCAAATTTCTATAACTCACTAAAATTTGTATTTCTATTTTTTTTATAACTCACTAAAATTAGTGCACAACATCGTTTCTATAACGAGTTAGGTATTCACGATTAAATTGTATCATTAGTTAAAAGTTTTAAAAAAAGAATAATAAAATACTTAAATAAAAAAGAAAATGAAATAAGGTGACTAAGATTAATGTTTTATGCAACGTGGAGTTAATATAACCATTCGTCACGCTGCAGTAATGACTTAATCAAAGTCCAAACAATCTGGGCCTAAAGAAACAATGAAGAAGGTAACACAATTTCTTCTTCTTTGTGGACCTCTGTTTCAGACATGCTCACAAACTTCTGAATTTGATTGGATTGGGCTACAATGGATTGGATCTTTAAATTCATCTAACCATGGGTTACGGGCCATCCTTCCGTAACTATCATTAATTTATCCTCCTAGCCATGATGATATCATATGAGTATGATCTTTATTTCAAAATATAAGATTAATATTAATTTTTTGATATAAATATTTAATTTTAGATATTATAATTAAAAAGATATATTTTATGTAAAAGATGTTACGAGTTATAATATTTATTAGTTCTAAAAAATGAATTTGAAATTATTTAAAAAAAATCAAAATTTATCTTATATTTGGAAAGGAAGGGAGTAGTTGGCAATTGGAATAGCTGTCCGAAAAAGTGGGGCAAGGAAAGGATAAGATAAGATGTTTAAATTTCTTTTATTCAAAAATGGAAGGTGATGATACGAATCACAAATAAGTTGCGATTTCTTCGTAGAATAAAAAGTAGACGACAACGTTTGATTGGTTTAATTTTGTAGAAGCCGGTGGAGGACATGAAATTGAATGTCTTCATCAAACAAGTTGTTGATGTTACAAATAAGAGGAAAGCTCGGAAAATAATGCCTCCAAGGTCACGTACAGCCGGCCCCTACCATTTCCATTAATTTGTATATTTATATATATAAAAAATACTATTCAGTATTATCCAAGTTGTGACATACATATATAAAGCCTAACAGAAAAATCAAATAAAGTATATATATATATATATATATATATAACCCCACTCAATACATATGTCTGTGTTGCAATGATAGCAAGTCCGTTTAACCATTGGGTAAAGTAGGTCTGGATACATCTCATGTGGCAAAACACTAGGCCCAACTATTTTTCATTGCATATAGCTCGTCTACATAGAAATTAAATTAAGTTTGGACAATAGTATTTGACAATTTGTAAATCAATATACTACCTACTCTGTGCTGGTAATTGTAATGTTGTACTATTAAATGATTCTTATATAAATATAGTATAAGTAGCACTATATATATGATGCTATAATTGAGATCGATCATTATATATATATACCTATTTTTATTTGGAAAAAAAAAACGAATGTATTATTCACCCTATCACCAAAATCAACCTAATTCATTATATAAGTCGTTTAAGACATAATCACGCATATCAAGAAATCTCATTTATTCTAATGTTAGGTAATTTTATTATTACTCATACATTAATTAATAACTATTCCATCTCTCCTTCAATTACTCTATTTTTTTAGGATAAAGTCGGAAACGATTAGTTTTTGTCTTCTAAATCTATGTAAAACGTCTTATATATATTATAGAAAAAAAAAATCTTTTAAAAAAGACTTATATAATGAAAAGAAGGGATTATTTGTTTTCTTTTCTTTTGGCACGCACTATCCTTTTGGAAAACCGTTGCCATGTGATAAGCTTTTCAAGCAAAGGGAGGCAACCTTTTTGATATAAATAAAATGAAGAACTTGACAGGTCAATTTACAATCACATGCATGGCTAGCTAGTCTATCCTTTAAGTAAAGCGTATTTCAGTTCAACTCAATGTTAATTTCAAGCGCATGCACAGCTGAGAATATACGTTCAGGATAGTAAACTTACTTTTTATCTAACATATTTTGTATATTCTTTTTTAACAATGGATCGGACAACGATTTGGTCTGTCGTTAAAAACTAAGACGACAGTTCTATATATAGCGATGGACTGAATCGTCGTCCGATCCGTCAAAAGTAAGAAAAGAGTATGCAAGAGTGTGCCCCTAAATTGGTTATATCGTCACCCATCTTGGGTTGGCCACTTATACTAATACGTAAATTCAAATACAACTTACTAATATAATCGTAGTATAATACGACGTAAATCGTGAGTTTGAATACAAATATTATCTCTTAGATATTATACAAACTCAAAAGGAGTCGCCATTCTGTTATTATCACACTATTTTTAGTAATAGTGAGGACTACTAATCTTATCCTCCGGACCATTACTTACGTTCCTCGACTGTTCTCAAATTATGTTACTCATTTCAAGAAACGGTGAAAGAAAAGGTGAAATCAACTAAATTTCGTGAAGAAATATTATGACTAAGATAATGCAGAATAAATTATCATTAAATAGCTTTCAACAGTGATTAAACCGATAAAATACAATAGACAATGAGGTTTAATCTACAATGAATAAGAATCCATTAAAAGAGTCAAGTAGAGAATAAAGTCTACTATCTTTTAGGTTTTAAAAGGTTTTCATCAATTTTTATCATTTGAGACTCAAATTTTAATAAATAAACCACCACATCTAATCATCCCCGCACTACCGGTCGAGGATTTTCATCAAATTATCAATGGTCGTACTATAATTAGAATCACCCAGTTAGTCATAATCATACCAAAACTATCCATCACCGCATTACAGACAACTTGAGGACTTTTGTCATCATTTATATCAAGTCGTGATTATACCGAATGATCCCTCATTATAATCATACTAAGTTCATCTATCGCATCGTAAGCCAAAAGATAACATAATATAACATGAGGATGATGATAATGACATAATAATTCAATAAAACAAGTTCAAGAATTATTTAATCCATGAATTATTAACGTCCAAATTGTCGATATGATCTTCGTTTAAGTGAGTAAAATTCAAAAATGATCGTAAGAATATTTTCATGAAAAGATCTTTGGATGAAACGCAAATATCGAGGATATTCTACTAATTTCATGGAGTATAGAAGTTTAAGTTTTAACCAACCTGGGTATAATAAAGAATGGAATAACAAAAGAAATCACCACGCATGCGATGATTGACATAGATAGGTTATTCCAATGTAGAATAATAATAACGGAACCAAAAGGTGAAAATTCACAAACAGGATGTTCCAACAGTAATAATAAAGATGGAACCAGATCCTGGTGTAAACACACGATAGGATATTCCAATAGAATGATAAAGATTTTAAACCAGTCCCGTAAAACACACGATGCAGGGATGTTCCAACAGAATAATAAAATCGGAACGGTCAGTCCTGTAAAACACACGCATGCGATGTTCCAAATGTAATAATAGAAGAATGTCACCAAGTATAGGTAAACAGCAGATACTGAGTTATTCCAATGAGAATAATTAAGAATGCAATAACATAAGGATTTCACCAAGTATAGGGTATGCCACGTGTACGAGTTATGATAGGGTATGCCACTTTTTACAAGTTATTCCAATGAATAATAATGAATGGAATAATGAAGTTCTCTTCAAGAAGAAAGAATAACACCCTTACCGTAAAAGAACTCAATATAGAAGTAGTGAAGTAGCGAGAATACTTTCTTCTTTTTATAATTTTCTCTATAAACTTCTCTCTATAATTTCTCTATAGAGTTTGATGAATTAAATAAAGAAAATAATGAAGGAATGAGCTTTCTATTTATAGGAAAATGGAATGCGTAAGAATTAATCCATGAACGCGTTCAGATTGATTTACTTTAATCGACGGTCCATATTTAAAGAAAAATCTTTTAAATAAAATATAATATATTCTATTTATATAAAAACATTTTACTATCTGAAACACTATGCAATACTACGCAAAACACTATCGCAAAACACTATGCAATACTATGCGTAATAAAATATAATATATTCTATTTATGTAATAACTTTAATAAAGTATTATTTTATATAAAAAGATGTTTCGCTTTTATTACGTTAATAATACGAATAAAATAAAACGTCATTATCGCTTATAATAATTCATATTATTAATCGACAATAATAATGGAATCAATGAGTGACTTCTCACATAAGCATCATAATCAATACCGTGTGCTACTACGCAACCACATAATGACATTATTTTGTTTTTACTACCGAGTAGTTCAACAATGTCAACCAGTGAAAACTTCCGTCGTTATTTCAATAAAATATTTTTGTCGCTTTCTCGATCCGAAATGAATAATTACATTGTGGGTCCACCAATGATGATTGGTAGTTATCGAATATTCCCTCGCTAAACCGAATATTCCCCAATTAATCGAATATAATATAACCACTTACATACTTTGCAAAATTTATAAATACTACCCACAACTATAATATTATCTCAAATTCACACCATAATATTAAAAAATTATTTTGACAAAATTTAAATCTTTATTGATAAAATCTGGGGTCTCACACAAGGTATGTTAGATAAGGGGTAATCTTAAGATTCTGTGTGTGTATATATATATATATATATGATGAATTGAAAGCAGCAATAATTGTATTGTTTTACAAAGGTTCCACCAGAAATGGAAGTATTTTTGACTTGGCTATGGCCTATGCGAGTAAGTAATAAAGTAGATTGAAATTACTTCAATTTATATACAATATATATGCAACATCTCTTCTATGTATATAGAGAGAGTCCGGATCTTAAGTTCACCTCTTATCCAACTCACCCGAGCTCACTCCCTTTAGCGACGGATCCGACGACGGTTCGGTCATACAACCGTTGTTTATACTTTTAACGACGGACAACATATAGCGTCGCTAAAGGGAGGGTGAGCTCGGGTGAGTTGGATAATGGGTGAGCTTAAGATCCGGACCGTATATATATAGAGAGAGCAAGGATATATCAATAACATTCTTCTTAAATAGCATTCCTCCTTAAATAAAGATTCTCCTTAAATAAAGACTTTTTATTAAAACTACGCTGCTTTGGAGTGGGCTTTAAAAGAGAGTGGTCCCACTTATTTTCCTTTTATTTACAAAAATGCCACCCGCGGCTATTTAAGAGGAATGTTATTTAAGCGGAGTGTTATTTAAGGAAGAATGCTCTTGATCCTTGATCCTGCTCTCTCTCTCTCTCTCTCTATATATATATATATATATATATTGATTTTTTTCATATCAAATTTTAAAAAACTAAAATCTTAAATTAAAATTTATATTGAAGTATATATGTATACCATGCATGCAAAAGTCGAAATTGAAAAATACAACTAGTTAAATGCCGGCATGCTTTCTTAATTGGGAGATAAATTGGCCACATAGCAACATGAATGTTTCTTAAGTTAATTCTTTGTAATATTCCCCTATATCATACATATATGTAAGCCATTTTATTTTTATTTTTGATAAAAACATATATGTAACAATGTAAGCATTATTATCAATTCACTGGGGTGGGAAAAGTAATATTATTAATAAAATTATCTTTTTGGCACTCGATAAACATCACCATGCATCGTACGAATACTAAAATCCTATACTATATATATAACTACCAAAATATAAATTTAAGAAATAACTTCTTAGTTGCAAAACACCACCGTAAAAAAATTCAATAACTTATAGGAGTCATTTTAATTCTCTTTTTGGTAGACGGCAAACTCTCAATCAGTAATATATCACCATCTTTGAATATGCACCCACCCAATTATTAAAGTCCAAAATAAGTCAGCATAGTGAACATGCATGCATGTCTTTTAGTTTGAATGAAAAAAATGAAGCATGTGTGTCAATAATAAGAATTGGAGAATTATTAATATTAATTACTACGTACGTCATACTTTTAATTTATGATAAATTAACTTAATAAAATAAAGGGTTGTCCATTTTAATGTATAATAATAAGATTTGATGTTTGAAATAGAAAATTGATATTTTCACATTACTTTTTGATATTTTCACATAAAAATCGTCACTATAAATTCTATAGCGACGATAAAAATATCGTCGCCCTATACATCTATAGCGACACTTTTCATGTGAAAAACATCAAAAAATCATTTCCTTGAAAGAGTATCGATCCCCATAGTGTAGTTGTGGCACAGCCTTACATGCATGTAAATACTACTTATATATGAATCGTGAGAATTGAATATTTGCACTAATAAACACAGCAAGCTATATATTAAGATATGTGATCTCATGTCTAACTATATATGTCCGCCACTTGACCTATATAGCAAGTTGGCAATTAATTATCATATTTCAACTTGAACAAAATTAATTTATACATATATATATATATATAGAGAGAGAGAGAGAGAGAGAGAAATAAATCTCTATATTACTACTATATTAGGACTTCAAGTTGTCCTATACTACGAACGTTCGATATATGTTTTTGTTCTGTGCATGTCGGGAATAAATTATTACAAGAATGGACCTACAAATACACTGCAGAATTTTGGTCCGAAACATGAATAGATGATGGAGTTGTTGAATGAAGAAGAGAAAGAAGAGGCCCCGACATTTTGCCACCGTATCTATTTAAATTATATAATCCATATTAATATTTTAAAAATCAATTCTAAACTTAAAATTTACATAAATCTATTTATGAATATCATAAATGTCTAAAATGTATTGCTAGTTATAAATTAAAAAGTTAACATTGATCATATAATTTAAAATAAAAAAGGTATATTTTTGTTTTTTTAACCTTCATTGCTATCTCATTTTTATTTATATCCCGATACTCCCTCCTCGGTCCACCCACAAAAAATGTAATCTTGTTTAAATAAAAGTAAGAATATGTTAAGAAATTTATATAATTTATGTGACGCCTAAAATAATAGATATATCACCCATTTTGAAATTACAATACACTAGATGTAAATAACTACAACTTTATTATTACAACAAGAAAAAGCGTGAGTTTGAATACAAATATTATCTTCTAGACAATATCTATACTCAAATAAATCCTCATCACATTTATTGATACATTATTTTACAAAAATGGTGAGGACTACTAAACAACTCTCTCTAGAACCTTCATTCCATACCCCACTGCGTCTTTCTTATATTCTCGCCTCCCAGGAAGAAAAATGGAACAAAAGGAAAAGGGTGAGCTCAACTAGCCAAAAGAAAGAATATTATGACTAAGATAATATACAACAAATTATTATTAGTCTTCAACGGGAAAAAAATCTAATAGAATACAATAGACAACAAGTTTTAAATCAATATTCGCAATGAAAATAATAATTCATTAGAAGAGTTAAGTAGAGAATGCAAACTACTATCTTCTATGTATGAATTTAAAGTTCATCGCTCATCTTTTATCCCCGCAACATCAATCAATATATATCTGGAACCAAATATTCATTTTTGCACTACGCAGCCAAAGATATTCATCACTTGGTCATGTTCATCTAAACACTGTTCATCTTTGCACTACGGGCCAAAGATATTCATCAGAAATCATTCATCTTTGCACTACAGGCCAAAGATATTCAATAATATCATCATTTAAGACTGAGGATGATGAAAAATATTTTTAAAGAAATGAATCCAGTGAAACAAAATGTAAAGGATTAAGGATTAAGGATTCATACTTTGTTTTATCCATGTCCAAAAATACCTCAAAAATAATCATAGTGGTGTAAAATTCAAGAATGATCAAAACATGGATACAATCAAAGCTAGTATCCACAATAGATCTTTTGGACGAAAAGAAAATTTTTTATTTTTTCGATGAATAGTCTTAGATTCGTGAATAGAGCAGATATCGTGAATAAAGGCCAGATATCGTGAATAAGAATCTCGACACCAAAAGTTTTAAATTTGATAAAACTTCAGATCAATATTTCAAAGATAATGATATTGAAGAAATAATATCATTACGAAAAAAAATATCCCTTACCTCGAAAGATCAAGATTTCTAAATGAAACACCTGGATATAAAGCTATGACTGATCTTGCATAGTATAATAATACTCAAAATACTCACAAGAATACGCTCGATAATATAGAGAGAAAAAATTTCGATTTTGGTGTGATTTTCAATTCTAACCCAAGACCTTATTTATAGGAAAATCGCTTGAACACCAAAGCGAAAAAAATTTAATAAAATATTAATATATATATTATAATTTCTACGCCCACTTTTAAGGATCTGAATTCAACAAATTCCAATACATGCAAGACCCACAATAATGACAAAAACGTTTTTCATATTTAAAATATTTTAAACTTCCAAAATTAATTATTTTGAGCTTGAACTTCAATAATTCATAATAAATAGCCCTTTTGTCAGAAAATTCGAAACTCGCGAGTTTTTGTAGAAAATTTAATTCTCTATAACTTTGCAGAAGAAAGTTTTTCCAAATTCTAAACAAAAATTGACCGAAATTCACAAACGGACGACTTTATGTATAATATAATCAAATTTCAATAATAAATGGGGTCCAATTTACATGTTTAACATGTTTTAAATATTTATTGCAACAAAAATACTATTCCTCCTCGTATACTCATGTATCCCACATTCGTTGTAAGAATATCACCATTATTATATTATTAAAATATAATAATATATTTAAATGAATTATTTTATCGAAAAAGATAAAATTTCAATTTTCAACAATTGTCACATTAAAATTTTCTCCATCTATATCCACATAAAATCAATATTTTCCTCATCATATGAATCAATAATTAATTATTCACAAATAATATTACTGAATCACAATATCGACAACCAGGCGGTTCAAGAAAGAGGCTTTTTCAATAAATTTCTCCTTACTTGGTAGCATGATTCGGTGACCAAATCTCTCCTTGAGATGTAACTTTCTGAGACATTGCCAATAATGTTATCTAATAATATTATTCAGATAATATGAATTATTGCTTCGATAATAAAAAATATTGTGCAATGACAATTATTGAACAACAAAGAATATAAAATATCAACGCAACAATTATTAAATCAATAAAATAAAATATTGAGCAAGAATTATTTATCATAACCATTATTGAGTAGTGCCTTCTTACATAAGAATCAATAATTGGTGCAATCTGCAAAGCCATCTTGTGTTTTAACTATCGAGTATTTTAACAAAGATTAATAGTGAATAACTACGCTGCTAGTTATTTTTAAACAATTTATATTTGTCGTTTCTTCATCCAATCGCTTTCCAGTTATAGGGCCCACATATGGTTGTCTTGGTCGCATTTAATATTCTCGACAAAGACGAATATTCCACGACCAAACGAATATTCCCCAAATGACAATGAATATTTTATAACCACTTGTTTATTTTGAAATATTTATATTTTACCCATAACTATCCACATTAATCAAATCAACCCTTACTATTTCAAAATAATAAATAGAGAAAATTAAATTTCATTAATAATAAGTTGGGGTCTTACAATTTAAACATACATTTAAATCCTTAATTAAAATAAATATAAATATAAATATATATATATATATATATATATATATCGATAACCAAGTATCTTTTTGGATCATCTTAACTTACCACGTGTTCATCCAAAAAGTCATAACAGAATGTACTATTGTTAGTAACTTAATTTCTTATATACATATAAATTTTAAAAATTGATATTTTCATAAAACTCCCCTCACATGAATAGTAAACGGTTATGTGTGTGGAACCTTTTGAACATATCAATTTTCCTTGTAGAAATATCAATCTCACTTGTGTAAATATCAAATTTCTAATTTTTTTAAAATATTTTTTGATGTGAGAATGAGGTATTAGGATGACAAATCTCAATTAAAAAACTTTGCGCCGAAAGACACCGTGATTCCAGACTCGATTCCTTTTTTCTTTTCATTTTCATAATTAATTTGTTTCCTACTTATGCCATAAGAAACTGGAGCTCAAGATGGTTTAATTGAATTTTCATTGTTCACATAAGACTTCTTTTAATTGTATATCGTGCCGTCTCAAAATGAAAATGATAAATATATACAGAGTGGTTCACCTTTAGGGACGGAGATGTTCGTCGTTAATATATATATATATATAGAGAGAGAGAATACTTACGTTAATCTTTTTATTAAATAAGTGTATAACTTTTATTTGAAGGAATATGTAATAAGTATACTAAATTTTATGTTTATATTTTTGTAATTATAATTCAATACAAATTTGTTGTAATAAACTCTATTTAAAATAGCTTATTTGTTATACATAAGGGTTTTGCGGTGAAGATATATATAAGTCACGGATTCGCAACTGTTTTGAACGTGTTACTCTGTAAGATTTTATTCAACCTCTTGGCTATAATTATATATATATATATATATATATATATATATATATATATATATATGATCAGGATCAATAAGATACTTTTATCTTTTTCACGTCTTCTGTTTCTCTTTTAGCGACGGTTTGGTATATAATCCGTCGCTCATACTTTTAATGACGCTTATATGTTATCCATCATTAAAAGTATAGTATTTACGGTTGTATTTAATCCAAATCGCTGCTCTGTGCCGAAAAGTGTGACGCATAAGTAAGATAAAAGTAGATGACTGATCTCTTACTTCTATATATATATATATATAATAATGAGGAAAATTAATCACATTTAAACTTAATCCATAGGCTAATATACTTAAGCAGGTCTGCAAGTAGAATAGTAATGAAGAGTCCTTCCACACGGACAGCAAAAGAATTAATTTATTCGCAAGAACAAATCAATTTTATTCTACCTGTCCGTCCGTGTATTGGTAGTATATCAAACAATCCACACTGCCCTGGCCCCTGGTGGCTGATAGACTACTAGGCTTCACGAGTTTTTTCATTTACTCCGTAAAATCAGACTATACTTTTTCTAAACGATATTTCAAGACTAAATTAACAAATAGAATAAATTCATATTATTTTTTAATTAAGTCCAAATTTCACTTGGGAACCAAAGAAATACTATTTTTTTAAACTAACAAATATTATTTAAATTCATATTCCAAATTCTTTTTTATTTTTCCCTAAGCAATAATGTCAATATCATTTTTTTTTGTTAAGGTGAATATATTTATATAGGGCTATATGTATATACTGTAACTGCAGAAGACACAATCGTTATAAATTTCAAAAAACCGCATCATAAAAGATCGTGTATTATATAGTTTTGTATATACATTTTTTCCATATATCTATATATATATTATAAGTATTAAAAAGATTATTTGTTGAGATAGATACTGCAGCTGCAGGGGTGGAATTAAAATTAGGCACTAAAGAAGAAACCGCAAAGTTGTTATATTGACGTTGGTAATCCATATAAATCCGGTCAATTCGTCAGCCAGCCAAAAAGCCAATGGACCACAATGCTTTTGACACGTGGTGGATATGATTGGGTAGTCCCGCCCGGAAGTTAAAAGCTTAATCGAGAAAAGTGTTGTGGTCGACGGCAGCGGGCAGCGGGCAGCGGCCAAACTTCCCCCAATCTATCTATCTATCGAAATCATCTTCTTTTTGGGCCCCCAACTGCTATCCGTGACCCCCTAGGTAGATTTTACAACCCACGATGAATAATATATGTCCGTCCGTACGTCCGTCCGTCCGTCCGACTTGTATTTCTCTCCTCTTTACGGTATTTTTGTTATTATTTTGAAGGAATTGATATATTTTTCATGTGTTTTTGCATGATTTTCTCTTACATCAAGACATGACTAACTTTTTACTCATATGTGAAAATATCAGTTTCATATGAATGAGACAGTTATGTTGATTATCAAGTATTTTCACACAATGTGAACTTTTTAAGACAATTAAAATAAATATTTGTTTCTTTACAATTTACTTAAATCCAATATATTAAGTTTTAACTAATGAAATATATTAACAAATTTTAATATTAATATATAAGTCAAAATGTCACCTTTTATATACTAATGGGGTTATGGACTCACTCTTGAAATTATTATAATTTAATTTGATTCAAACGACTTGTTTAAACTCAAATTCCAACCGGTTTTAAGGAAGCAAAACATAATCAAACTTAAACTACGACTTGTTTAATTTTTTTAATTAATAAAATAAAAATATAATTACTTATATAGTTATATATTAAACGAGTCAAATATCATGTTATTCGAACTCGACTCATTCCATTAAAAAGAGTTTTACTTGTTTAACAGGCTCCATTCAAAGTCGAACTGTGGTTGGGGTAGAGTATTAACTTGAAAATTGGGGTAATGAATTGATGGGATGTCAAAGCAAAGGAATCATGAGCCCTCAGAATGCGCGCTGGGATCTCCATATAGATTCCCAATCCCACTCCCTCCGGGGCAGTTGAATCACGCACAGAGATCACTTTGCGCACGTTACTCCACTTTCACTATCAGCTAATTAATTATTTTCACGTCAAAATCGTTACTATATTCATTTTTATTGTCGCTATATATTTATAATGATATTTTTAATATAAAAATATTCAAAAGTATTGTAAAAATATTAGTAATTTCTTTAATTAATACTACTACCTTCCCTCAACCGTTTTGAGTCATTTCTTTTACCATGCAAGCAAAACTTAGAATTTTAAGTAAATATTAATTGATTAGTTTACCTCAAGTATTAAATATAATTTTAATATTCTCACTATTTTTTGTCCAATAAATAAAACTTTTCTTTTCAATACGATGATAATATAAATAATTAATATTATTTTTAATATTATACAATTATTTTATTAATAATTGTGTTAAAACAACTTATATTAATGGACGGAACGACTACAAAATTTCCCATATATATTACTCCATTATTCAATTCACTACTCGAGTTACGTTTATATTTTCCGCCAGAGAAGTGGTGTCTACCATTATGAAGGAGAAAATTGTAACGCCGTTCATATGTTTTTAGGTAGTAGACTAGTAGTAGTATATCACAAGCACCAGTCCTGGTTTTACTTTGACGGGATTGATCACCAAGATTGATGCCGTTAACATTGCTGTAAAGTTCCTTAAATTTCGCCCTCACAATTTTCTCTCTCCAAAATTATAGGCTTTGTCAAATTAATAAGTCTTGGCAGACAATTTTTTTAGGACCGGTCCAAGTTTTTTTTTTTTTTTTTTTGCTTTTCTTGTATCTCTTAAAAAATATATTGTATTTATTTTAATTAAATTTTTTATAAAATACAGTATTTTTATGTGTAATTTAAATATATATACAAAATAAAGTTGTACAAATTGTACAGTCAAATTTTGTATATATATCCAAATTACACCTAAAAATACTATATTTTATAAAAATTTTAATTAAGATAATTACTATACATTTTTTTAGAAAGTCACCAAAAATTGGACCGGTCCAAAAAAAAATGTGTGTGGCGAACTACTCTTGTCAAATATGGACAACAACGTCTAGTGGCGCAGCTGATGAGGAGAGGGGGCAACTATATATGGAGTATCTTATAAGTTACAAAGACTGCACGTAAAAAATGCAATACAAATAATATTTGTGTGGTTGATTAAGTAATTAAAAAAAAATAGTTAAAAGTTCAAAATTTATGTTTTATTTTTTTTAAGTTAATTGCCGAAAACTTATACTTAAAATTTTGATATCAATTAATTAGAATTTTAAGAAATAAATTTATTCTAATTCTCTTTTTTGGGTTTCCATTAAATGCCCTTTACTATCTATCTGACCCAAAAAAAAGGCGGCGCCTGGGCCGGTTACCAGTCAGGAATGCACAATGGATCCTCCTTCTCCTTCTCCTTTTTTTTTTTTTTTTTTTTTTTATGTTAATTTTTTATTTTCGATTTTAGACTACTACTACATGAAATTAGTACTACTATGTAGAGTAATATAAAAAAGAAAAAAGGGAACCCTCTTTTTAGCCCAAAAGTCGTATATCATCATTGTTTTACCCCCCAAAGTTTAATGCTTTCTTTCAAGTAATACTCCAATACTTTATTTTAAAAAAGTTTTAGCATTGCGTTTGTAGTCATCTTGGTACTTCTGCCCTCCTCGGAGGCATCAAATATAGTATTCCTTCCGTTTTTAATTATTTGATGTTTTAGAGTTGGACACAAGAATTAAGATAATAATTGAAAATCATTAAATATAATACTCAATTGTCTATAATATCCTTATACTTTTTGTTGGGATAAGAAGAGTTTTGTTGGAATAAGGAGAGAGAAAGAGTTTAAAATATCAAAAAATAGGTAGAGTAATGAGGGGTAATTTTGGAAAAATTATCATTAATTCTCCTAGATTTAAACAAATGTCAAATAATTAGGGACAAATGAAAAACTCTAAAACGTCAAAAAATTAGAGACGGAAGAAGTACTATATTGCTAAAATCTCAATGAAAGTATATTAGTACTAACTGAAAAGATAATAAATTACATAGGGATGATCGGTACAATTAAAGTTTTATATGGTGAGTCGAATCGAGTTGAATATTGAGTTATTTAGATTTAATTTATAAATTTTATTGAATACGAAATAAAAAAAATTTGATTGAAATTGTTTAAATTATCTGAAATTTTATCTCGATCTCGAATCGAGCCCAAGCAGTTTGAATTTTTTCAAGCGAATATAATTCAAGTATCAATATAAAATTATAATTTAAAGAGATTGAGTAATTTATCAAACTTTAAAATTTGTTTATATCTGAATTATTTATATTTTGAATTGAGTTCAAATAAAACTTTTAGTCAACCGAATATTAATCGAACCCGAATTATTTGGTTAATTTTACTGTCTTAGTTTTACATCCTTCAATAACAGCATAACTAGCCCATAGGGAATTTAAGAAAAATTCAAAGTATTTGAAATGCACTATGATTTGTTAAACAAATTTCACATGATAAATAGTAAATATAAAATATGGTAATACAATTCAAATATCTTGATTTTTTTTCTTGAATTTTTTATGTGTCATGCTGTTTTTGAAAGACCATCAGTATATAATTTATTCTCAAAAGAAAAAAGATAGGAAGGGAGAAGGGAGGGGAGGGGAGGGTGGAGAGGGATCTTTTGCCTTGGCTTATTATTAAGATAAGAAATGTTAATTAAAGTTCTACCTTTCTTTGTAAATATTTTCAATTTTCTTAAAAGGTAAATTGTAAAATTGTTCGTTCATGTATACACTGAATTGCAATATAAACATCAATGTTCCAATATTTGCAATATCATAACTATTCTCACAAATTTTTAATTTAATCTATTTTTTGCAAAATAGAATAAATTAAAAGAAAATTAATATTTCTATTAGTTATTCATTTTAACAAATAATTTACTTTGTCTATAAACACACACAAAAATATATTTATATAAAGTAAATTATTTGTTAAATGAATAACTAATATTTTTTTATTTTCCTTTTAATTTAATCTAATTTTTAGTATTTAATTTTGTCTTTTATATTTAATCAAAATATGCTACTTAAGTTTTCATTTAAACAAATCTTTGAGTTTTGTAATGATTTTTTAAAAAAATTATTTTATTTGGTTAAAATAAGAAAATTTTATTTATGCGATAATCTATTCTATTATAGTAAGGATGTATTTGTCCTTTTACAAGGAGAACAAATAGTTTTATGCAATAATTGACTATTTTGCCATTGTAAAACTCACGTGACATGAACATGTCCTACTGATTTTGACCAAAATTGATTAAAGGGGATGCTTTTATAAAAATTTACTCCGTAAGACATTAACTTTGACATTACAAAAATTAAATTAATAACGTCTATATTACAATTCAATGTATACACGAGGGGACAATTTTATAACTTGTCATTTCATAAATCACACATCATTTTTTGTCACGATACGAGTCTCTTAAATTTGAGAGTGGTTAGCATGAAATTAATTTTGGTCAATTGACCAATACAGTACCGACACACAAGTCTGGAGATAATCTTTCTGTGACGCCCCCAAAATTAGGTATACGTCACCCATCTTGGGTCGCCACTTACATGGTACATAAATTCAAATACAACTTACTAATATAACTCATGCAGTATAATAATCGACATAAACCGTGAGTTTGAATACAAATATTGTCTACTAGATATTATACAAACTCAAAAGGAGTCCTTATTACAACTATTATCACACTATTTCACGAATAGTGAGGACTACTAATGCTATCCTCTCGGACCATTACTCCGTTCCCCGACTCAATCCAAATATGTTCTCATTTCCCGAAGAAAATGGTGAAAGAAAAGGTGAACTCAATAGCCCGAGAAGAAATATTATGACTAAGATAATGCGTAATAAATTATCATTAGCCTTCAACAAAGTGTTAAACCGATAAAATATAATGTATAACCGGTTTAATCTGCAGCTGAATAAGCAATCCATTAAAAGAGTCAAGTAGAGAATAAAATCTACTATCTTTTAGGTTTTAAAAGGTTTTCATCAATTTTTATCGCCGAGACTCGACTTTTAATAAATAAACCACCACATCTAATCATCCTCGTATCACTATCAAGGATTTTCATCAAATTATCAATGGTCATGACTATACCGAATCACCCCCGGTCATAATCATACCAAAAACTATCCATCACCGCATTACAGCCAATCGAGGACTTTTGTCACATCATTTATATCAAGTCGTGATTATACCGAATGATCCTCAGTCATAATCATACTAAGTTCATCTACGCACGTAAGCCAAAGATAACATAATATAACATGAGGATGATGACAATGACATAATAATTCAATAAAACAAGTTCAAGAATTATTTAATCCAAGAATTATTAACGTCCAAATTGTCAACACGATCTCTGCTTTTAAGTAGAGTAAAATTCAAGAATGATCGTAAGAATATTTCCATGAAAAGATATCTTGGATGAAACGCAAATATCAAGGATATTCTACTAATTTCATGGAGTATAGAAGTCAAAGTTTTAACCAACCCAGGTATAATAAAGAATGGAATAACAAAAGAAATCACCACGCATGCGGTGATTCAGATGTATTAAGTTATTCCAATGAAATAATAATAACGGAACCAGTCGGTGAAATTCACACCGCGACGGATGTTCCAATGAATAATAAAGATGGAACCAGATCCGGTGTAAAACATGATAGATAGGATATTCCAACAGAATGATAAAGATTTTAACCAGTCCGGTGTAAAACACACGATGCATGTGATGTTCCAACAAAATAATAGAAGAATGTCACCAAGTATAGGTAAATCAGCAGATACAAAGTTATTCCAATGTAATAATAAGCAATGGAATAACATAAGAATTTCACCAAGTATAGGTATGCTGGCACAGATACAAGTTATGTATAGGGTATGCCACTTTTACAGAGTTATTCCAAATGTAATAATAGTGAATGGAATAATGTAAGTTCTCTTCAAGAAGAAAGAATAACACCCTCTTCCGTAAAGAACTGAATATAGAAGTAGTGAAGTAAGAATACTCTTCTTCTTTCTATAATTTTCTCTATAGTTTCTCTCTATAATTTCTCTCTGTAGTTTCAATGAATTCGTAAGAAAATAATGAAGGAATGAGCTTCATTTATAGGAAAATGGAATGCATAAGAATTAATCCATGAACGGTCCGTATTGATTTACTTTAATCTGACGGTCCATATTTAAAGAAAAATCTTTTAAATAAAATATAATATATTCTATTTATATAAAAACATTTTACTATGCAAACACTATGCAATACTATGCAAAACACTATGCAAAACACTATGCAACACTATGCATAATAAAATATAATATATTCTATTTATAGAATAACTTTAATAAAGTATTCTATTTTATATAAAAGATGTTTCGCTTTTATTACGTTAATAATACTGAATAAAACAAAACGTCATTATCGCTTATAATAATTCATATTATTAATCGGCAATAATGGAATCAAACCGGTGACTTCTCACATAAGCATCAATAATCAATACCGCATTTCTACTACGCAACCACACGACATCGTACTTTTACTACCGAAAGTAGTTCAACAAAGATCAACCAGTAAAACTTCCGCCGTTATTTCAATAAAATATTTTTTGTCGTTTTCTCAATCCGAAATAATAATTACATTATAGGGTCCACCAATGATTGAGTAGTTATATTTAATATTCCTGCTAAACCGAATATTCCCCCAATCAATCTAATATAATATAACCACTTGCATACTTTGCAAAATTTATAAATACTACCCACAACTATAATATTATCTCAAATTCACACCATAATATTAAAAATTATTTCACCAAATTTAAATCTTTATTAATAAAATCAGGGTCTCACAATCTCCCTCCTTATGGAATTTCGCCCCGAAATTAGGAGTGCGACGACTGGTATGATAAAGAGATGAGGATACCTTGAATACCTTTATCGCTTAAAAATATTAAATTCATCTTTGAAATCACCAAAAGCTATTCATTAACAATTCATCTTTGCACTACAAAGCAAAAGATATACAACTCAAAACCAATAATGCTAAGACGCAGCCTTAATAAGATCACAACCACGAATTATCCATTTACCAACGCCAAGGATATTCGTGTTTTCAATTACTAAGCATGATTATACCAAAAATCCTCATTCATAATCATACCAAGTCCATCTATGCACGTAAGCCACGTATGACTTTGAACGCATCCATGAATTAATATTTTATTCACGAGACTCACTTTCAATAATTAATCCACATCATCGAATCATCCCCCGCACTACGTGCCAAGGATATTCATTAAGATCACGACCACAAATTATCCATGCACTACTACCAAAGATAATTGTGTATTCATTTACTGCCATGATTATCTACCGAATAATCCGTGGTCATAATCATACCAAGTTCATCTATGCACTTCTGCCATGCCATGACTTTCAACATAATATAAACACGAGGATAATGATATAAAGAATCAATCAAATGAGATAAAGGATAAATATTAAACATTTATAATATAATTTATCCAGATTCAAGAATATCCCCATGTTATCAATCATTTAATAATCTCATAATCTAATAACATTAATATTATAACAATATTTTAATCACTTCTTAAATTTATAAACAATTTATCTTAATTGTTTACACTTTACCATATAATGCATTTAATCATTCAAAATGTCATACTCATAAGATATCATCACCAATTATCAAATCCTCATCAAAAAATATGCATATACTCTATATAGGATTCTCTAGCCATAAAATCCTATTTTCAACTTTCATACTTCACATAACATATTTAACTCATATGTTCAGAATTAAACTATTTTTATGAAAAATACCAAATCAGCCCCAAAAATATTTCTTTTCTGGGATTTAGCATAATATAGTCCCATAATGAAAATATATTTTTCTCGAATTTTTAAAATTTATTTACTATTTTTAAAAATCAATTTCCACTTAATTCCTTAAGAAATTAGCTACCTCAAGTTTAACTCCAAAATTCCCAAATCTTGGCAGGACCTTACACATGTTAACGTGAGCTTTCAGTTTAAATTTCATGGTCATCTGAGTTATAGAACTCCTAAGTTATAGCGTTTTTTAAAACCTAAATATTGAAATAGTCATAACTTGCTCATTTTAAGTCGTAATGAGCTCATTTTTGGACAGGAGGTACTTTATACCATATACTTTCATGTCCCAAAAGGCCAGAATTTTTCTCATAATTTAAGTGGCCGAAACAGCCTCTCTAAAATCATGGCAGAAGCTTTTTCAGCTTTTTGCAGCTTTGCACTCCTTTGCTAAAATCAGTCCACACAAAAATCTACAACACCTTTTCCAGTAATTCCACTTGGATTAGTTAGGTAACTCATAGATCTAACTCTAGGACTTGACCACATTCAAAAATTCAAAATATAATAGGAGATATGGTCAATTTAATTTCATGTTACGTTTTTCACTAAAATCGATTTTCAACTCTTTGTGATTTCTAAGAAACTTTCATGTTTTTACGCATTAACCAACATAACTCATCATAAAACTTACTAATACTTCATATACCCATGATTTTCATTATTCTAATGCTTTTATTATGACTTTCATCATAAACCACGTAAATCTGCTTATTTAGTTGAAGAAATATTTGAGGGTTTAAGAAATGGGCTTTTATCTTTGGGTCAATACAAAATTCGATTTCACGCCTAGGGTAGGCTAGAAATCTTCAAGAATACGTCAAGAAATTTATTAATGATAGAAATATCATTCAAAATCATTATTTTATCCAAGACTTCGATAAGACGTCACATTGATACCAACCGCGACTTCTATCCCTTAACCTAGATAAAGACCTCACAATGATACCTATAAACTTGCCATCTTCATTCACGATATGTCGCCTACGAAAAGTTCGGCTTCGTGCATTCCACACAAGGAAGTCAACAACGAAAGGTTCGAGCTCTTTTCTTATGGCTTGATATAACGATGATTAACTTTAGGGTTTGGTTACTTTGAATTCAGTATAACAGTCAAGGCTGAATATAAAAGCTAACAACCTTACTTTAAAAGCATGATGATTAGCTAACCAATTGATTCCTAAAAATCACATCAAAGGCAAGTATTTTCAAAAAGATAAGATCGACAGGTAACGTGAAAATGTTTATTTGAATCAACAAGATTTAAAAATAGTAGCGGTAACGAAGGCTCCTACTAACGAAGTTTCAACCAATAAGTCAAAGTTTAACTTCTTCTTGAGTCAAATTTAAACGTTGAACACAACAACTAGGTGAAATAAAAGAGTGGGTAGAACTTGTATTGAATAAAGTATAGACTTCAGCATTAATTTTAAATTAACTTACCCGTAATAACTTCGTTCGGTTTCTCGACAAACGCTCTCGCTTAAATTACCGAGTTTGACTTTACTATAGGGTACATTCCACCCTTAAGTGCTTCTTCACATTCCTGATCCATTATTTGAATCATTATTCTCCGATCCATATCGAATTCGGGTTGACCGCTATGCATGTGGTAATTCAATTCGATGTTGGGTTCTCCCAATTGTCATCAAAAAGCAAAGTCCATTTCATCTATTTTGGCTTTATTGGATCTGGACGCCTTTTTCTACACTATCAACGTTATGCAGCTTTTTTACCCATGCATCGCCTATTCTCCTTCGCTCGATTGTTTCTTCTTTTTAATGATCTTTGATTTTTAAATTCTCGATTCCAACTTTAATATCTTACACCTCGCCAAAGCGTGATTTTGTTCGAGCATCACATATCGGGTAACCCAATTTTGAATTGTTGTATCCCTTTGTTCCACGACCGCTTGCCGCTCTTCAACCTCGTTCTTCTAGCTCACGAACACGATTTTGTAATTCTAAGTTTTGATCATAAATTTCTTCTAACCAATTCTCCTCGTGTTCCTCTTCTTCCTTTCTTCCTCTTCTTCCTCACTTTCACCGCTACCTCTCGTGAACTAGCTCAAAAAGCAACAATTAGTTCTTCATTCACTACGTGGATATCTCTAATTTGTTCCTCGTCTCGACAATCGCATTAACTCGATTAGTGATTAAAGGTGTCACAACGGTCACATTCACTCCATTGTGAATATTTTCACCGCCATTTCCAAACACCGCCACAACACAAGGGTTAATTAATATATCAAATATTATCCCTATACTCGACCGACCAATTAAATACCAAATAAACTTAGGTAGGTCATACTAAGCGAAGGAATTTTCCGCCTCCCCTCCTAGTTCTTATCTCACATCTTAGCCAGGATCATATCCTAAGCTTTGATACCAACCGTGACGCCCCTAAAATTAGGTATACGCCACCCATCTTGGGTCGCCACTTACATGGTACATAAATTCAAATATAACTTACTAATATAACTGCTGTGGTACAATACGACATAAAATCGTGAGTTTGAATACAAATATTGTCTACTAGATATTATACAAACTCAAAAGGAGTCCTTATTACAACTATTATCACACTATTTCACGTAATAGTGAGGACTACTAATGCTATCCTCCTGGACCATTACTCCGCTCCCCGACTCGTCTCAAATATGTTCTCATTTCCTCAAGAGAACAAAGAAAAGAAAAGGGTGAGCTCAACTAGCCCAAAGAAGAAATATTATGACTAAGATAATGCGAATAAATTATCATTAGCCTTCAACAAAGTGTTAAACCGATAAAATATAATAGATAAACAGCTTTAATCACAATGAATAAGCAATCCATTAAAAGAGTCAAGTAGAGAATAAAATCTACTATCTTTTAGGTTTTAAAAGGTTTTCATCAATTTTATCATTGAGACTCAACTTTTAATAAATAAACCACCACATCTAATCATCCCTGCACTACTACCAAGGATTTTCATCAAATTATCAATGGTCATGACTATACCGAATCACCCCCGGTCATAATCATACCAAAAACTATCCATCACCGCATTACAGTGCCATCGAGGACTTTTGTCACATCATTTATATCAAGTCATGATTATACCGAATGATCCTCGGTCATAATCATACTAAGTTCATCTATGCACGTAAGCCAAAGATAACATAATATAACATGAGGATGATGACAATGACATAATAATTCAATAAAACAAGTTCAAGAATTATTTAATCCAAGAATTATTAACGTCAAATTGTCAACATGATATCGCTTGCAGAGAGTAAAATTCAAGAATGATCGTAAGAATATTTCCATGAAAAGATATCGGATGAAACGCAAATATCAAGGATATTCTACTAATTTCATGGAGTATAGAAGTCAAAGTTTTAACCAACTGGGTATAATAAAGAATGGAATAACAAAAGAAATCACCACGCATGCGGTGCTTGTGATGTATGTGTTATTCCAATGAATAATAATAATAACGGAACCAAAGTCGTGAAATTCACACCGGCTGGGATGTTCCAATGTAATAATAAAGATGGAACTGATCCGTGTAAAACACACGATAGGATATTCCAATGTAATGATAAAGATTTTAACCAGTCCTGTAAAACACATGCATGTGATGTTCCAACAAAATAATAGAAGAATGTCACCAAGTATAGGGTAAACCACAGATATACAAAGTTATTCCAATGTAATAATAAGCAATGGAATAACATAAGGATTTCACCAAGTATAGGGTATGCCATGACATGTTATATGTATAGGTATGCCACTTTTACAAAAGTTATTCCAATGTAATAATAGTGAATGGAATAATGTAAGTTCTCTTCAAGAAGAAAGAATAACACCCTCACCGTAAGAAAGAACTGAATATAGAAGTAGTGAAGTAGCGAGAATACTCTTCTTCTTTCTATAATTTTCTCTCTATAGTTTCTCTCTAATTTCTCTCTCTAGAGTTTCAATGAATTCGTAAGAAAATAATGAAGGAATGAGCTTCTATTTATAGGAAAATGGAATGCATAAGAATTAATCCATGAACGGTCCAGATTGATTTACTTTTAATCGACGGTCCATATTTAAAGAAAAATCTTTTAAATAAAATATAATATATTCTATTTATATAAAAACATTTTACTATGCAAACACTATGCAATACTATGCAAAACACTATGTAAAAATCGCGGCGCCCCCAAATAGGTATACACAACACCCATTCTGAGTCGCCAAATACATGGTATGTAAACAACTACAACTTTATTATTACAACAAGAAATCGTGAGTTTGAATACAAATATTATCTTCTAGACAATATCTATACTCAAATAAATCCTCATCACATTATTGATTCATTATTTTACAAAAATGGTGAGGACTACTAAACAACTCTCTCTAGAATCTTCATTCCATACCCCGACTAAGACTCGCTACATTCTCGCCTCCCGAGAAGAAAAATGGAACAACAAGGAAAAGGGTGAGCTCAACTAGCTCAAGAAAAGAATATTATGACTAAGATAATATACAACAAATTATCGTTAGTCTTCAACAGGAAAAATCGATAGAATACAATAGATAACAAGTTTCGTATCAATATTCGCAGTGAAAATAATAATTCATAGTAAGAGTTACGTAGAGAATGAAATCTACTATAATCTATGAATTTAATACCCATCATCAATATTTTATCCTCAGTAACATCAATCAATATACATCCGAATCAAATATTCATCTTTGCACTACAAAAGCAAAGATATTCATCAATTAGTCATGTTCATTTAAACACTGCTCATCTTTGCACTACAGTGCCAAAGATATTAATCAATCTGGCCATGTTCATCTCAACACTGCTCATCTTTGCACTACGGTGCCAAAGATATTCTTCAGAATCATTCATCTTTTACTGCACTACAAAAGCAAAGATATTCAATAATATCATCATTTAAGACCGAGGATGATGAAAAATATTTTTAAAGAAACGAATCCAAAGGAAACAAAATGACAAGGATTAAGGATTAAGGATTCGTACTTGGTTTTATCCACGCCCAAAAATACCTCAAAAATAATCATAGTGGTGTAAAATTCAAGAATGATCAAAACATGGATACAATCGAGTTAGTATCCGTAATAGATGTTTTGACGAAAAGAAGAAATTTTATTTTTCTATGAATAATCCAGATACGTGAATAGTGTCAGATATCGTGAATAAGGCCAGATACGTGAATAAGAATCTCACACCAAAAGATAGAAATTTTACAAAAACATCTTCACGCTTACGTGAATAAGACTCGTGAATAAGAACTCGTGAATAAGAACTCATGAATAAGAACTCGTGAATAAGAACTCGTGAATAAGAACTCCCCGACATGAAAAAGTTCTAAATTTGATAAAAACTTCAGATCAACATTTCAAAGATAATGATATTGAAGAAATAATATCATTACAAAAAAAAATAATATCCCTTACCTCGAAAGATCAAGATTTCTAAATAGAATACCGTATAAGTAGTCTTTGAAGGAACTTGCACCGCCCTAGCAATACTCAAAGTATACTCAAAATACTCACAAGAATACGCTCAAAATATCGAGAGAGAAATAGAGAGAAAACTTCAGCTTTAAAAGTGTGATTTTCAATTCTAACCCAAGACTTCTATTTATAGGAAAATGCTTAGAACACCAAAGCGTAAAATTTAATATAATATTAATATAATTATACAAATTTTCCTTAGCCCACCTTTTGGTCAAAACACCAGCCACACATGTTAATGATGTCCAAAAAATACAAAAACGTTTTTCTTAACAAAAATAATTTAAACTCCCAAAATCAATTATTTTGAGCTTCTAACTTCAATAATTCATAATAAATAGCCCTTTCATCAGAAAATTCGAATCTCAAGAGTTTTTATAGGAAATTCAATTCTCTACAACTTTGCAGAAGAAAGTTTTTCCAAATTCCAAACAAAATTGACCCGAAATCCACAAACAAGGCGATTTTACAAAGCTATAATCAAATTTCTATTAATAATTGTGTCCACCAACACACAAAACATGTGTTAAACATTTAATGCCACAAAAATACTCTTCTTCCTCCTCATATACTCATATATCCCACATTCATTGTAAAAATATCACCGCTAATATATTATTAAAATAATATATTTAAATGAATTATTTTATCGTAAAAAAGATAAAATATTAATTTTCAACAATTGTCATTTTAAAAATTTTCTCCATCTATATCCACATAAAATCAATATTTTCCTCATCATATAAATCAATAATTAATTATTCATAAATAATATTACGTAATCACAATATTGACAACCAGCAGCCTCCTGAAAAAGAGGGGCTTTCCAATAAGAATTTCTTCTTCAAGCGCCAAGCAATTAGATGACCAAACCTCTCCTTAGACAGAACTTTCTAGACATTGCCAATAATGTTATCTAATAATATTATTCAGATAATATGAATTATTGCTTCGATAATGAAAGATACTTGTAATGACAATTATCAAAAACAAAGAATATAAAATATCAACGCAAAGAATTATTAACTCAATAAAATATCGAATAAAGAATTATCGTAACCATTATTGAGTAGTGCCTTCACGTAAGAATCAATAATTGGTGCAATACTGCAGTGCCATCGCTCAACAACGCCAGATTAGTGTGTTTTAACCAATAGGGTATTCCAACAAAGATAAATCTAAGCAACAACTACGCCGTTATTTAAAAACAACTTATATTTGTCGCTTTCTTCATCCAATCGCTTTACATGGGGCCCACACATGGTCAAATACTGTTGCATTATTTAATATTCCCCGACAAGCATTTAATATTCCACGCACCAAACGAATATTCCCCGACAACAATGAATATTTTATAACCACTTGCTTATTTTGAAATATTTATGATTTAACCCTTAACTATCCACATTAATCAAATCAACCCTTACTATTTCAAAATAAAGGAAATTCCTTTTATTTAAAAATTTTGGTCTTACAACCTCCCTCCTTATGAAATTTCGCCCCTCGAAATCGACGTGACGTACTCGTGTTTTTGAAAGGTGAGGATACCTCGCTTTCATTTTCGCTTCCAATTCCCAAATCATTTCCTCTATAAAGCATGATTCCTCCACAAAACTTTAACTTGTGGTATAACCTTTCAAGGCGTAGGACATGCTCCTTCCTATCCAAAATCTTGATAGTACCTCCTCATACGTTAAGTCTTCTTTTATCTCGTCCTGGTTCTAACTCAATAACGTGGTTTGGGTCTTTCACATATTTACTGAAGTACGGATATGTGAAACACATTATGAACACGAGACATACTTTTGAGGTAACGCAAGTCTATAGGCTACATTTCCTACTCGGTCCAAGAATTTGAAATGGACCAATAAATCGTGGATCGAGCTTTCTCTCTTCCCAAATCTTGTAACTCCTTCCATGGAGCAACTCGCAACAATACATGATCCCCTACATTAAATTCCACGTCCTTTCGATGAAGATCCGTGATAACTCTTTTGTCGATCTTGTGCCGCTTGTATCGCTTGTCAATCATTAGTCATAATGTATTTTAACTCGGGTCCCAACAATGTTGCTTCACCCACCTCATCCCAACATATCGAGAAACGACATTTTGTCCATATAATGCTTCGAATGGAACCATGCCTATATTTGTTTAATAACTATTGTTGTATGAGAATTCCACCAATGGCAAGTACTTATCCCAACTTCCTTTGAAATCTAGGACACGTAGTTTTAATATATCTTCAAGAGTTTGAGTAGTCCTTCGATTGCCCATCCGCTTTGAGGATGGTATGCCAAATCAATCAGAATTGCGCCCATAGCTTTCTACAAACTAACCCAAAATCATGAAGTGAATCTTGGGTCACGATCTAAAACTATGGATACCGGCATGCCATGCATCTCTCACAATCTCATTTACGCATATATATAGAAAAGACGCTCAAGGAATAAGTCTCTCGACGGTAAGAAATGAGCGTACTTGGTTAATCTATCAACAATAACCCAAATAAGATTGATGCCTTGAGAAACCGTAGGAAGACCCGTAATTTAAATCCATAGTAATGTGTTCCCACTTCCATTCCTAATCTCAAGTGGTTGCAACGGACCCTTAGGTACAAGATGCTCCGCCTTTACACGCTAAGCAAGTTAAACACATCGAGATAAACTTTGCAATCTCTCTCTTCATATTGCTCCACCAAAATGTATGTCAAAGATCACGATACATTTTAGTACTTCCAGGATGGATTGCAAAAATGGTGTATTGTGTGCATCCATCATAATCTTGTACTTCAAATCGTAGTCGTTAGAACACAAAGTCTAGAGTGGACTCAAGTATTCCTTCTTCATCAATTCTCGCCCCTAATAGCTCCTTCTCAGACTTTCTTCTTCGTGATCATCCCTCGGTCTGTGGCTTGAGTAACCTTAACTTTTTCTATTAAAGTTGGCTCTATGCGTATACTGACATCATCGCACTCGCTCTCAAGATATGATCTTCTACTCAACGCGTACCACCACGCTCGCTTTTCAAGATGGTATGGTTAGAATATGTGCCAAATGAGTCGCCTCTTGAGCTCTTGGAAAATCTTCTCGCATTCCTCGCTCCATACGAATTTTGTATCTTTTCGAGTCATTTGTTAATCTAATAGCGATTCGAGAATATCCTTCAACGAATCTCCGATAATAACCAACTAAGCTTCAAAAGCTACGTATTTCGATAATCGACTTAGGTTGCTTCAATCGCGACTCATATCCCAATCTTGGATAAAGACGTCACAATGACACCTATCGCTTTACTATCGCATCGAATATGACGCCCCTGCTACAGAGAGTTCGCTTAGTGAATTCCACAAAGGAAGTCACAAGATAAAGGCTCAGTACCAAATTCTATAGTTGAATTTTTAACTCCTCAAGTTCAATAGAGCCATTCGATATGAGATTTTAGAAATAAGTTTTGTACCGGGTTCAAAGTCGATACAAAATTTAATATCGAAGCTTTGGGAGTAAGCCAAGAAATTCTTCGTAAAATACGTCAGAAAAAATCAATAACAACAGAATATTATTCAAATCGACGTGTCTTTATTCAAATCCATAACATGGACTAAGAAAATTTGACATCCGTAATAAACGAATGACTTCATGGCTTGATATGAAAATGTTTGACTACAATGGTTTGATTGCTTGAATTCAATAACAAAGTTGCTTAGAATATGAAAACTAACAACCTTACGAAAATAATCAATTTTGCATGATGAGTAGTTAACCTTAAAATCACATCAAAACAAATATCTCTATAGAAATAAGGTTAATGGTAATGTGATAGTGCCAACTGAATCAAGCAAGATTTATAAACATGGATGATGTGATGAAAGTTTCTCCTAACTGAGTTTCCACAGATAGTCAAAGTCTAATTTCTCCGAGTCAAGTTTAAACGCTGAGCGCAAGTAAGAGATAAAAGAATGGGTAGAACCGATATCTAGTAAGGTATATACTTCAAGAAGAATTTATAATTGACTAACCCGTTAACTTCGTCGTTCCTTGCATTTTGACCGGTCACGACAAACGCTTCTTCCCTAATCGTTGACTTTGACTTTTCTCGGATACTTTTGAGTCACCGTCCCATCACCGAACTAGGTTTTGCTACCGCATAATCTCGAGCGATATGTCCTTCCTTTCCACAACTATAGCATACCTTAAACTGTTGTGGGCGGTTTGTGACGCCTCAAAATTAGGTATATGTCACCCATCTTGGGTCGCCACTTACATGGTACATAAATTCAAATACAACTTACTAATATAACTGTGCATGTACAAATATACGACATAAACCGTGAGTTTGAATACAAATATTATCTACTAGATATTATACAAACTCAAAAGGAGTCCTCATTACAACTATTATCACACTATTTCACGTATAGTGAGGACTACTAATGCTATCCTCCGACCATTACTCCGCTCCCCGACTTCGTCCCAAATTTATGTTCTCATTTCAAGAGAATAATAAAGAAAGAAAGGGTGAGCTCAACTAGCCCAAAAGAAGAAATATTATGACTAAGATAATGCAGAATAAATTATCATTAGCCTTCAAATAATGTTAAACCGATAAAATACAATAGACAACCAGCTTTAATCTGCAGCAATGAATAAGCAATCCATTAAAAGAGTCAAGTAGAGAATAAAGTCTACTATCTTTTAGGTTTTAAAAGGTTTTCATCAATTTTTATCACCGAGACTCAAATTTTAATAAATAAACCACCACATCTAATTATCCCTCGTACCACTTGGCCAAGGATTTTCATCAAATTATCAATGGTCATGACTATACCGAATCACCCCTCGGTCATAATCATACCAAAACTATCCATCACCGTGATTACAGTGCCACCGAGGACTTTTGTCACATCATTTATATCAAGTCATGATTATACCGAATGATCCTCGGTCATAATCATACTAAGTTCATCTATGCACGTAAGCCAAAGATAACATAATATAACATGAGGATGATGACAATGACGTAATAATTCAATAAAACAAGTTCAAGAATTATTTAATCCATGAATTATTAACGTCCAAATTGTCAACACGATAATCGCTTTTAGTAGAGTAAAATTCAAGAATGATCGTAAGAATATTTCCATGAAAAGATATCGGATGAAACGCAAATATCAAGGATATTCTACTAATTTCATGGAGTATAGAAGTCAAAGTTTTAACCAACCGGGTATAATAAAGAATGGAATAACAAAAGAAATCACCACGCATGCGGTGCTTTCAGATGATGTGTTATTCCAACAGAATAATAATAACTAACCAGTCGTGTGAAATTCACACCGATGTGATGTTCCAATGTAATAATAAAGATGGAACCAGATCGTGTAAAACACATGATAGGATATTCCAATGAATGATAAAGATTTTAACCAGTCCTGTAAAACACACGCATGTGATGTTCCAATGTAATAATAAAATCGGAACCAGTCCTGGTAAAACACATGCATGTGATGTTCCAATGTAATAATAAGAATGTCACCAAGTATAGGTAAATCACAGATACAAAGTTATTCCAATGTAATAATAAGCAATGGAATAACATAAGGATTTCACCAAGTATAGGGTATGCCATGATACAAAGTTATGTATAGGGTATGCCACTTTTACAAAAGTTATTCCAATGTAATAATAATGAATGGAATAATGTAAGTTCTCTTCAAGAAGAAAGAATAACACCCTTACCGTAAAAAGAACCTAATATAGAAGTAAGTGAAGTAAAGGTAATACTCTTCTTCTTTCTATAATTTTCTCTCTATAGCTTCTCTCTATAATTTCTCTCTCAGTAGTTTCAATGAATTCGTAAGAAAATAATGAAGGAATGAGCTTCTATTTATAGGAAAATGAAATGCATAAGAATTAATCCACGAACTATCTGTGATTGATTTACTTTAATCTGACGGTCCATATTTAAAGAAAAATCTTTTAAATAAAATATAATATATTCTATTTATATAAAAACATTTTACTACGCACACAATTATGCAATACTATGCAAAACACTATGCAAAACACTATGCAACACTATGCATAATAAAATATAATATATTCTATTTATGTAATAACTTTAATAAAGTATTCTATTTTATATAAAGATGTTTCGCTTTTATTACGTTAATAATACTAATAAAACAAAACGTCATTATCGCTATAATAATTCATATTATTAATCGACAAATAATGGAATCAAACCGGGTGACTTCTCACATAAGCATCAATAATCAATACCGCAAGTCTACTATGCAACCACACGACATCGTATTTTTACTACCGAGTAGTTCAACAAGAACTACTAGAAAACTTCCGCCGTTATTTCAATAAAATATTTTTGTCGCTTTTCAATCCGACAATAATTACATTATGGGGTCCACCAATGATTGAGCCGTTATCACATTAATATTCCCCGCTAAACCGAATATTCCCCACCAATCGAATATAATATAACCACTGCATACTTTGCAAAATTTATAAATACTACCCACAACTATAATATTATCTTAAATTCACACCATAATATTAAAAATTATTTCAACAAAATAATAAATCTTTATTGATAAAATCTGGGTCTCACAATCTCCCTCCTTATGGAATTTCTCCCTCGAATTAGGTACGCACGTACGTAGTATGATAAAGAGGTGAGGATACCTTGAATACCTTTATCGTTAAAACATTAAATTCATCTTCGCAATCCGCCAAAGATATTCATTAACAATTCATCTTTGCACTACAAAGCCAAAGATATACAACCAGAAACCAATAATGCTAAGACGCAGCTTAATAAGATTCACGACCACGAATTATCCATGCACCAATCGGCAAGGATATTCGTGTTTTCAATTACTACCATGATTATACCGAACAATCCTCGGTCATAATCATACCAAGTCCATCTATGCACGTAAGCCACGTATGACTTTGAACGCATCCATGAATTAATATTTCATTGTCGAGACTCACCAATAATTAATCCACATCATCGAATCATCCTCGCACTACGGTGCCAAGGATATTCATTAAGATCACGACCACAAATTATCCATGCACTACTACCAAAGATAATTGTGTTTTCAATTACTATGTTATGATTATACCAACAATCCTCGTCATAATCATACCAAGTCCATCTATGCACGTAAGCCACGATGACTTTGAACGCATCCATGAATTAATATTTCATTGGTCGAGACTCACTTTCAATAATTAATCCACGCCATCGAATCATCCCCGCACTACGTGCCAAGGATATTCATTAAGATCACGACCACAAATTATCCATGCACTACTACCAAAGATAATTGTGTTTTTCAATTACTAAGCTATGATTATGCCAACAATCCTCGTCATAATCATACCAAGTCCATCTATGCACGTAAGCCACGTATTGACTTTGAACACATCCATGAATTAATATTTCATTCTTTGAGACTCACTTTCAATAATTAATCCACATCATCGAATCATCCCCGCACTACGTGCCAAGGATATTCATTAAGTATCACGACCACAATTATCCACGCACTACGCACCAAAGATAATTGTGTATTCATTAGATCGACGACCACAAATTATCCATGCACTACGGCCCAAAGATAATTGTGTATTCATTTACTACTTATGATTATACCGAATAATCCGTGGTCATAATCATACCAAGTCCATCTATGCACTACAGCCACGTATGATGACTTTCAACATAATATAAACACGAGGATAATGATATAAAGAATCAATCAAATGAGATAAAGGATAAATATTAAACATTTATAATATAATTTATCCAGATTCAAGAATATCCCCATGTTATCAATCATTTAATAATCTCATAATCTAATAACATTAATATTATAACAATATTTTAATCACTTCTTAAATTTATAAACAATTTATCTTAATTGTTTACACTTTACCATATAATGCATTTAATCATTCAAAATGTCATACTCATAAGATATCATCACCAATTATCAAATCCTCATCAAAAAATATGCATATACTCTATATAGGATTCTCTAGCCATAAAATCCTTATTTTCAACTTTCATATTACTTCACATAACATATTTAACTCATATGTTCAGAATTAAACTATTTTCATGAAAAATACCAAATCAGCCCAAAAATATTTCTTTTCTGGGATTTAGCATAATATAGTCCCATAATGAAAATATATTTTCTCGGAATTTTTAAAATTCATTTACTATTTTTAAAAATCAATTTCCACTTAATTTCTTAAGAAATTAGCTACCTCAAGTTTAACTCCAAAATTCCCAAATCTTGGCAGGACCTTACACATGTTAACGTGAGCTTCCAGTTTAAATTTCATGGTCATCGGAGTTATAGAACTCCTAAGTATAGCATTTTTCATTTAAAAACCTAAATATTAAAATAGTCATAACTTGCTCATTTTAAGTCGAAATGAGCTCATTTTTGGACAGGAGGTACTTTATACCATATACTTTCATGTCCCAAAAGGCCAGAATTTTTCTCATAATTTAAGTGGCCAAAACAGTCCCTTAAAGTTTCAAGGCAGTAGCTTTTTCGAAATTTACAGCTTTGGCCTCATTTGCTAAAATCAGTCCACACAAAAATCTACAACACCTTTTCCAGTAATTCCACTTGGATTAGTTAGGTAACTCATAGATCTAACTCTAGAACTTGACCATACTCAAAAATTCAAAATATAATAGGAGATATGGTCAATTGAATTTCATGTTACGCTTTTCACCAAAATCTGATTTTCAACTCATTGTGATTTCTAAGAAACTTTCATGTTTTCACATACCAACCAACATAACTCATCATAAAACTTACTAATACTTCATATACCCATGATTTTCATTATTCCAATGCTTTTATTATGACTTTTATCATAAACCACGAAACTGCTCATTTAGTTGAAGAAATATTTGAGGGTTTAAGAAATGGGTTTTTGTAGATCGGGTCAATACAAAATTCGATTTCACGCCTAGGGTAGGCTAGAAAGTCTTCAAGAATACGCCAAGAAATTTATTAATGATAGAAATATCATTCAAAATCATTATTTTATCCAAGACTTGGATAAGACGTCACATTGATACCAACTGTGACTTCTATCCCTTAACCTAGATAAGACCTCACAATGATACCTATAAACTTGCCATCTTCATTCACGATGTCGCCATACGTAAAGTCCTCGCTTCTTGCATTCCACACAAGGAAGTTAACAACGAAAGGTTCGGGCTCTTTACTTATGGCTTGATATGACAATGATTAACTTTAGGGTTTGGTTACTTTGAATTGGTGATAACAGTTGGTTAGAATATGAAAGCTAACAACCTTACAAAAAGAATAATGAGTAGTTAATCAATCGCTTTCAAAAATTACCTCAAAGGCAAGTATTTTCAAAGAGATAAGATCGACAGTAACGTGAAAGTGTTTATTTGAAACAACAAGATTAATAAATGTTGGAGGTAACGGGTTTCTCCCAACGAAGTTTCAATAGATAAATCAAATTCTAATTTCTCCTGAGTCAAATTTAAACGCTGAACGCAAGCAAGAGAGATAAAAGAATGGGTAGAACCCAGATCTAATAAGGTATAGACTTCGCAAGAATTTATAATTAACTAACCCGCTATAACTTCGTCGGGTTACCCACTTTTTGAGAAGTCACGAAAAACGCTTCTTCCCGAAAACCCACCGACTTTGTTTTGTCCAGATCCGCCTTTGGTGCCACTATCCCAAATGGACTTGACTTCACTATACGACAAAATCGAGCTAAATGACCTTCTCTTCTTGAAATTTCCACTTCTATTATCTTTGCCATGATTACCAATCAAGTGGTTACCATTCTTAGCATGATAATTTCCCCATGGTTATCATTGTTCGATAGCCGCTGCCACCAAAGATGATTATTATCGTATTGTTGGTCGTTACCTTTTGTTTGAGCCGAATCAACACTCTCATGTGCTTCATTGCTTATCTCAAAGATTTTCGATATCATTCTCAAACACCGCCACAAAACAAGGGTTAATTAACATATCACATATTATCCCTATACTCCGAACCGACCAATTAAATACCAAATAAATTTAGGTAGGTCATACTAGCGAAGGAATTCCCCTCCTCCTCCTAGTTCTTATCTCACATCTCAGCCAGGGATCATATCCCTAAGCTCTGATACCAACTGTGACTCTGGACACCAACTTGTGTCAGCACCTCACATTGGTACCTATCAGCTTGCCACCGAAAGACGGCGTCCCCTACGGAGAGTCTGGCTTCGGTGCATCCCCCATCAACAGGAAGTCACCAGCGAGAGGCTCGGGGCTCTTCACACTTATGGCTCTGATACCAACTGTGACGCCCCCAAAATTAGGTATACGTCACCCATCTTGGGTCGCCACTTACATGGTACATAAATTCAAATACAACTTACTAATATAATCGCTGTGTATAATAATACGACATAAACTGTGAGTTTGAATACAAATATTATCTACTAGATATTATACAAACTCAAAAGGAGTCCTCATTACAACTATTATCACACTATTTCACAGAATAGTGAGGACTACTAATGCTATCCTCTGGACCATTACTCCGTTCCCCGACTCGTCCCAGCTATGTTCTCATTTCAAAGAGAACAAAGAAAAGAAAGGGTGAGCTCAACTAGCCCAAGAAGAAATATTATGACTAAGATAATGCAGAATAAATTATCATTAGCCTTCAACAATGTTAAACCGATAAAATACAATAGACAACCAGCTTTAATCATAGCGAATAAGCAATCCATTAAAAGAGTCAAGTAGAGAATAAAGTCTACTATCTTTTAGGTTTTAAAAGGTTTTCATCAATTTTTATCAGCGAGACTCTCAAATTTTAATAAATAAACCACCACATCTAATTATCCTCGCATCTACTGGCCAAGGATTTTCATCAAATTATCAATGGTCATGACTATACCGAATCACCCCGGTCATAATCATACCAAAACTATCCATCATCGCATTACAGCCATCGAGGACTTTTGTCACATCATTTATATCAAGTCATGATTATACCGAATGATCCTCGGTCATAATCATACTAAGTTCATCTATGCACGTAAGCCAAAGATAACATAATATAACATGAGGATGATGACAATGACGTAATAATTCAATAAAACAAGTTCAAGAATTATTTAATCCATGAATTATTAACGCCCAAATTGTCAACATGATATCGCTTTCAGAGAGTAAAATTCAAGAATGATCGTAAGAATATTTCCATGAAAAGATATCGGATGAAACGCAAATATCAAGGATATTCTACTAATTTCATGGAGTATAGAAGTCAAAGTTTTAACCAACCGGGTATAATAAAGAATGGAATAACAAAAGAAATCACCACGCATGCGCATTGCAGATGTATGTTATTCCAATGTAATAATAATAATAACTTAACCAAAGTCGTGAAATTCACACCGACAGTGATGTTCCAACAAAATAATAAAGATGGAACTGCATCCTGTAAAACACATGTATAGGATATTCCAACAGAATGATAAAGATTTTAACCAGTCCGGTAAAACACATGACATGATGTTCCAACCAGATAATAATAAAATTTAACCAGTCCTGTAAAACACACGCATGTGATGTTCCAACGTAATAATAGAAGAATGTCACCAAGTATAGGTAAATCACAGACATACAAAGTTATTCCAATGTAATAATAAGCAATGGAATAACATAAGGATTTCACCAAGTATAGGTATGCACAGATACAAAGTTATGTATAGGGTATGCCACTTTTACAAAAGTTATTCCAATGTAATAATAGTGAATGGAATAATGTAAGTTCTCTTCAAGAAGAAAGAATAACACCCTTACCGTAAAAGAACCTAATATAGAAGTAGTGAAGTAGCAGTAATACTCTTCTTCTTTCTATAATTTTCTCTCTATAGCTTCTCTCTATAATTTCTCTCTCTGTAGTTTCAATGAATTCGTAAGAAAATAATGAAGGAATGAGCTTCTATTTATAGGAAAATGAAATGCATAAGAATTAAATCCATGAAACGGTCCATTGATTTACTTTTAATCTGACGGTCCATATTTAAAGAAAAATCTTTTAAATAAAATATAATATATTCTATTTATATAAAAACATTTTACTATGCAAACACTATGCAATACTATGCAAAACACTATGCAAAACACTATGCAACACTATGCATAATAAAATATAATATATTCTATTTATAGAATAACTTTAATAAAGTATTCTATTTTATATAAAAGATGTTTCGCTTTTATTACGTTAATAATACTGAATAAAACAAAACGTCATTATCGCTATAATAATTCATATTATTAATCGACAATAATGGAATCAAACCGGGTGACTTCTCACATAAGATCAATAATCAATACCGTAAGTGCTACTATGCAACCACACGACATCGTATTTTTACTACCGAGTAGTTCAACAAGAACTACGGAAAACTTCCGCCGTTATTTCAATAAAATATTTTTGTCGCTTTTCAATCCGACAAATAATTACATTATTAGGGTCCACCAATGATTGAGTCGTTGTATTTAATATTCCCTCGCTAAACCGAATATTCCCCGACCAATCGAATATAATATAACCACTTGCATACTTTGCAAAATTTATAAATACTACCCACAACTATAATATTATCTTAAATTCACACCATAATATTAAAAATTATTTCAACAAAATAATAAATCTTTATTGATAAAAAATCTGGGTCTCACAAGTTTGGGTGATATGTCCCTCTTTCCAAAGATTTGTAACATACTGACCGGTGGTCGCTTCTCCTCCCTTAAAACTAGTTGCTTTATAAGTACGACGCCTTCACATGGTCGTTGTTGAATCTCCTCTTTTTAAAATCTCCTCCCACTCGCTTCTTCTATTTTCATGGCCACGATTACCCCAGTGGTTACCGCATTGTCTCAGATTCTTCTTTCTCCGCCGGTTATCGTTATTCGATGATCAAATGACAATCTCTTCTTGATATGATCCACGGTTATGGTCCCTCGGTTGAACGTACTCGTTATCTCGCTTCTAACAACCGGAGCCTCGCTGACAACATCCTAATAGAGAAAATTTATGAGAAATGAGATATTGGACGTATGTCGGGTTTCAAACCTCTCGTAAACATCCGCGCCATACGTTCCTCATTCTCCACCAAATGAGGTGCAAACTGATAACTCCGCTAACTTCGCGTCTTTGGGACACCGCCATGTTATTCGCTTCTAGTCTAATAAACTCCACTTCCTTCATATGACGAATACTTTCGTGGAAGTACTTGTCATTGAACTCGTTTCAAACGTCTCCCACGACATACGCCGAAAGGTGGATGGGTACGCTTCACGATTCCCACCAATGTCTCACCTTCGCCACGGAACATAAAGGTGGCGAATGGAACTTTCTGTTCTCCGCATCCCAAGACATCAAATATCTTGGTAATTTGTTTGACCCACGCCTCGCCTTAATCGGATCCGCTTTCCCACTCGTGGTCCCAACTCTTTGAATCGCTTGTCATTGTGACCACTCGTGAATTGCTATCATTTCTCCTCAGATTTTGAACACGAGTCTCCTCGTCCGATTTTGCATGAATCGCAAAAAGCTTCTAAACATCCCTCGCTTCATCATCTCGCTTTCGGTGGTGTTGTTCACAGGAGGAACATTACCAACTGTTGCACGTTCTCTCTCGTTGGTGAAGTACGAGGCATCTCCACTCTGGTCCTCATTTGCTCCACTGTTAATATTCTCAATCGACATTCTCAAATCATCGTCATAAAAATAAGGGTTAATTAAGGAAATCAATATATCACATAATATCCCTATATACTTGACTAACTAACAAATAAGCTTAGGTAAGACACACTAGCGAAGGATTTACTCGTCTCTCCCTCCTAGTTCTATTCCCCGATCTCCGCCAGAGATCATATCCTAAGCTCGATACTTAACCGTGACGCCCCCAAAATAGGTATACACAACACCCATTCTCGAGTCGCCAAATACATGGTACAGTAAACAACTACAACTTTATTATTACAACAAGAAATCGTGAGTTTGAATACAAATATTATCTTCTGACAATATCTATACTCAAATAAATCCTCATCACATTATTGATTCATTATTTTACAAAATGGTGAGGACTACTAAACAACTCTCTCTAGAATCTTCATTCCATACCTCCGACTAAGACTTCGCTACATTCTCGCCTCCCCGAGAAGAAAAATGGAACAACAAGGAAAAGGGTGAGCTCAACTAGCTCAAGAAAAGAATATTATGACTAAGATAATATACAACAAATTATCGTTAGTCTTCAACAGGAAAAAATCGATAGAATCACAATAGACAACAAGTTTCGGATCAATATTCAAGCAATGAAATAATAATTCATGAAGAGTTACGTAGAAATGAAATCTACTATAATCTATGAATTTAACGGTCCATCATCAATATTTTATCCTCAGTAACATCAATCAATATACATCTCGAATCAAATATTCATCTTTGCACTACAGTGCCAAAGATATTCATCACCGGTCATGTTCATTTAAACACTGCTCATCTTTTGCACTACAGCCAAAGATATTAATCAATCGGTCATGTTCATCTCAACACTGCTCATCTTCAGCACTACAGGCAAAGATATTCTTCAGAAATCATTCATCTTCGCACTACAGCCAAAGATATTCAATAATATCATCATTTAAGACCGAGGATGATGAAAAATATTTTTAAAGAAACGAATCCAAAGGAAACAAAATGACAAGGATTAAGGATTAAGGATTCAGACTTGGTTTTATCCACGCCCAAAAATACCTCAAAAATAATCATAGGGTGTAAAATTCAAGAATGATCAAAACATGGATACAATCGAAGTTAGTATCCGTAATAGATGTTTTGACGAAAAGAAGAAATTTTATTTTTCTATTGAATAAGATCAGATATCGTGAATAGTCTCAGATATCGTGAATAAGTCCGATATCGTGAATAGTAACTCTGACACCAAAAGATAGAAATTTCACAAAAACATCTTCACGCTTACATGAATAGTACTCGTGAATAAGAATCTCGTGAATAAGAAACTCATGAATAAGAACTCGTGAATAAGAACTCGTGAATAAGTAACTCCCGACATGAAAAAGTTCTAAATTTGATAAAACTTCAGATCAATATTTCAAAGATAATGATATTGAAGAAATAATATCATTACAAAAAAAAAATAATATCCCTTACCTCGAAAGATCAAGATTTCTAATGGTAATAATCTAGGGTATAGTCTTTGAAGGAACTTGCACTGCCTAGCAATACTCAAAGTATACTCAAAATACTCACAAGAATACGCTCAAAATATCGAGAGAGAAATAGAGAAAAAACTTCAGCTTACGGTGTGATTTTCAATTCTAACCTAAGACCCTATTTATAGAAAATGCTTAGAACACCAAAGCGAGAAAATTTAATATAATATTAATATAATTATACAAATTTTCCTTAGCCCACCTTTTGGTCAAAACACCAGCCACACATGTTAATGATGTCCAAAAAATACAAAAAACGTTTTTCTTAACAAAAATAATTTAAACTCCCAAAAATCAATTATTTTGAGCTTCTAACTTCAATAATTCATAATAAATAGCCCTTTCATCAGAAAATTCGAATCTCATGAGTTTTTATAGGAAATTCAATTCTCTACAACTTTGCAGAAGAAAGTTTTTTAAATTCCAAACAAAATTGACCAAAATCCACAAACGGCGATTTTATACGCTATAATCAAATTTCTATCAATAATTGTGTCCACCAACACACAAAACATGTGTTAAACATTTAATGCCACAAAATACTCTTCCTCCTCATATACTCATATATCCCACATTCATTGTAAAAATATCACCGTTAATATATTATTAAAATAATATATTTAAATGAATTATTTTATCGTAAAAGATAAAATATTAATTTTTAACAATTGTCATTTTAAAAATTTTCTCCATCTATATCCACATAAAATCAATATTTTCCTCATCATATAAATCAATAATTAATTATTCATAAATAATATTACGTAATCACAATATTGACAACCGTGCGGTTCCTGTGAAAGAGGGGCTTTCCAATAAGAATTTCTTCTTCTTGCCAAGCAATTAGATTAGACCAAACCTCTCCTGTATGTAACTTTCTAGACATTGCCAATAATGTTATCTAATAATATTATTCAGATAATATGAATTATTGCTTCGATAATGAAAGATCTTTGTGTAATGACAATTATCAAACAACAAAGAATATAAAATATCAACGCAAAGAATTATTAACTCAATAAAATAATCGAATAAGAATTATCGTAACCATTATTGAGTAGTGCCTTCTTCACGTAAGAATCAATAATTGGTGCAATACCGGTGCCACCGCTTCAACAACGCCAGACAAGTGTGTTTTAACCACCGGGTATTCCAACAAAGATAATCTGCAATAACTACGCCTGTTATTTAAAAACAACTTATATTTGTCGCTTTCTTCATCCAATCGCTTTTCAAGTTATGGGCCCACATTACGTGGTCAAGGCTGGTCGCATTTAATATTCCCGACAAAGATTTAATATTCCACGACCAAACGAATATTCCCCGACAACAATGAATATTTTATAACCACTTGCTTATTTTGAAATATTTATGTATTTAACCCTTAACTATCCACATTAATCAAATCAACCTTACTATTTCAAAATAAAGGAAATTCCTTTTATTTAAAAATTTCTGGTCTTACAAAACACACTATGCACACTATTTATAATAAAATATAATATATTCTATTTATAGAATAACTTTAATAAAGTATCTATTTTATATAAAAGATGTTTCGCTTTTATTACGTTAATAATACTGAATAAAACAAAACGTCATTATCGCTTATAATAATTCATATTATTAATCGACAATAATGGAATCAAACCGAGTGACTTCTCACATAAGCGTCAATAATCAATACCGGTAAAGGCTTCTTATGCAACCACACATGACATCGCTTTTTACTACTGAAAGTAGTTCAACAAGATCAACCAGGTAAAACTTCCGCCGTTATTTCAATAAAATATTTTTGTCGCTTTTCTCAATCCGATAATAATTACATTATGGGGTCCACCAATGATTGAAAGTTGTCTTTAATATTCCCCGCTAAACCTAATATTCCCCACCAATCGAATATAATATAACCACTCAGCATACTTTGCAAAATTTATAAATACTACCCACAACTATAATATTATCTCAAATTCACACCATAATATTAAAAATTATTTCACCAAATTTTAATCTTTATTAATAAAATCTGGGTCTCACACTTCTCTTTCATGCGTAATAACACTATATTAGTCATCGAATAAAACTTACCTTCCGGATCCCCTAAATATATTTTAAAATATTCTTATACAAGTATAATAATAACACAATATTTTAAAATTTAATAAAATTTGATTAGTTTTGATGATGTACTTGATTATAAAATTATATTTCATTCAAAAAGTGGGACTTTTAATAAAAAAAATAATAATAAAAGTTATTGAATGGATAAATTATTAATTCAATCATCGATCAAGCTATTACTACCTTTATTCTATAATAATAATCGTTTTAAATTCATGCACATAAATTAAGAAACTCATTTATTTAAGAATTAAAATTTGTGTAAAATTCTATCACTGTCTTTTATGAAAAATTGAAAACTATTATTACAAGAAGAAAAAAAATATTGGGACAATGAAAAAAGTTAGAGATGATATAAGAAAATAAATAATTTATTCACCTATAAAACTGTAAATGTCATAGTAATACTACCTCCGTTCTTAAAAGATTGTCGTTTAAGGTTTTAGCACACAGATTAAGAAAGTATCATTTACCAAGTAAAATTTGTTTGAAATTCCATCACTACCCCTTTATGAAAAGTTGAAAACTATAATACTAAGGGAGAGAATTTCTTGGGATAATGAGAGAAGTTAAGGGTAATATAGGAAAGTAAATAATTTATTCTCCTTGAAAGTTGTAAACGATAATTTTTTGGAATAATTTTTTTTTTTTAAAACGATAATCTTTTAGAAACGGAGGGAGTATATTAAATACACCGAGTGAAACCATTAATAACTAACCACTAATGGTAATGGATGAACATAATTAGCTCAAGTAATTAATTACTTCCACCACTAACACAGCTACAATTTTCCAAATGTGTCAAAGTTGTGAACAGCTCACGCCTCTCTTGAGTTTCACAACCCCCAATAAAATCACTCGTTTTAGGGTATGTTTGTTAGAATGAAATTAATTTTAGTTAATTAATTAATACAGAAGACGAGAAGTGATTCTTTTCTTATCAACACTATATTGTATTGGTCAATAACTTAACATAAAATTAATTTCATAGTAATCGAATTCCTTAAAAACACATTCTTGAAATTTAATTATTTATATTAATTTAACATTATTTTAAATTATTTAATCATTTGAAGAGAGATTTTTAGTCTCATAATTCAAACTTTTAGTCTCATAATAAAATCATTTAATAACTTAAAATAAAGGACTATAAATTTCACATTCATCCTATAATTATATAGTCCATGGACCATGAGACTATTAATCATCTTTCATGAAATAAAATAATTCAAAATAATACTCTTTGGCTTCCTCCTAATTTTTTCACCCTCTCTCATCCCTCCATTGCTCTACAGATTGACACCCATCTCTCTCTCTCTCTCTCTCTCTCTCTCTCTCTATATATATATATATATATATATATGTAATCTCCTTCTACAATACGTTTCTTTTTCTTCGAAGCACCACTACAGACTGCTAAAACACTAATCAGTGGCTGGCTAGTGATTACTAATAATCAAAACCAAAAATGGGGAATCTTTATCTGAAACTGTTTCTGATATGCTCTGTTCTTGAATTGGCTGCTGGGTATTCTTTAAAAAACCTACCAATCATATCGTTTGATGAAGGGTATTCGCAACTCTTTGGAGACGATAATCTCATGCTTCTTAAAGATGGAAAATCAGTCTACATTTCTCTAGATGAAAGAACAGGTCTCCACCACCTTTATATTTCTTAAATTTTTGTAATTTATGTACTTCAATTTGTCCCTTTTTTTTATTGGGTATGAAATGTTCAGGTTCCGGATTTGTGTCACAAGACCTTTACCTCCATGGATTCTTTAGTGCTTCTATTAAGCTACCTGCAGATTACACAGCTGGCGTTGTTGTTGCATTTTATGTGAGTATTTTATTTTCTTCTTCAAATCTAACCATACCCAAATTGGGTTTACCAGTTACATTTCTGTGTTCTGCTTTCTGTTATACATTCTAAAATCTTTTACCAAGCCTATAGATTTCTTGGAAAAAGTAATAATCTTGATGGTATGCTAGGTAGTGATGTTAAAATTAGTTGAACCCAGTTTTCATTGTTTTTTGAGGTTTATAAATGATATGATATTGTTAAAAATCCTCGGTGATGAATTGCTTGAGGACAAGCCTGTTTATTCTCCTTGTGATGGATGGATTTCTTACTGAGTTTACTCATTCGTGGCATGTTTACTTTGGTTATGTTTCTCATAAGCAAAATTTAGCTACAATTGTTTCGTTAAAATAATTCACAACTTTTAAAATCATCTCAATCAGATTCATGGATCACTTGCATTTTTATGATATTCCTTTATTTTTCTTTGGCAGATCATCTTTTGAATTAGTTAGACTATCTATCTCCTAATATGTTAATTTTATTTTTTGGGGATGATTACAGATGTCAAATGGAGACATTTTTGAGAAGAACCATGATGAAATTGATTTTGAGTTTTTGGGGAATATTAGAGGCAAAGACTGGAGGATTCAGACAAATGTTTATGGCAATGGTAGCACAAGCATAGGCAGAGAAGAGAGATATGGTCTGTGGTTTGATCCTTCAGAAGAGTTCCACCAATACAGTATTCTTTGGACCGATAATCAAATTGTGTAAGAAATCACAACCTTCCAAAAATCATTAGGCTTTTTCTAAATTTAGTTACACCCTTTATTTCGTACCATTGGGTTACTTTATCATATCTAGCATAATCTAATAACTATTCTTTTCAACTAAAGTTTGTTACCATAATTTAATTTTTACCATGTTACCTTCTTTTAGCGTTGAAGCATGTTGTTCTTCTTAGGCGCTTTACCTTGATATATGTCTGTGCAATAAAGAGAATATAAATATCCCCTGTTCTGATAATAAATAGCCCATGATATTCTATTTATTATTTACATATCACAACAACTTAATTATCTATGCAAAACTAATTTTAGTTAAACTACTAAAAATGTAATTTCAAAGTGTTCCTTCATCTTGAGCTTCTTAATCAGATCAGTGTTTTCAATCTGTTTGTTTGAATTCCCTTTAATTCCTATACCATCTGATTCTCTCACCACTAGATATTAGTGGTGAAGATAGGTTTTGATTATTTTTTTCGTCGTGTTTGTTTCTATAACTACAAGAGGGGGAAGGGCAGAGAGATTCCTCTGCATTTATTTAAATTGTCACCGCCCTTCCCACTTGCCCCATGTTTTTACCCTCATCTAAAGATCAAACATACCTACATATTGATAATAATGTTTGGTTATTTTTGTTTTATGGTCTTGCATTGATCCACTCTTGTTTGTTTATGGGTGTTTTTATGGTATCTTGCAGCTTTTATGTGGACGATGTTCCCGTAAGAGAGATCAAGAGGACAGAAGCAATGGGTGGGGACTTCCCTGCCAAACCAATGACTTTGTATGCCACCATATGGGATGGGTCTGATTGGGCTACAAATGGTGGTAGATACAGGACCAATTACAAATATGCCCCTTACATCGCCGAGTTCTCAGACTTCGTACTTCACGGCTGTGCTGTCGACCCCATTGAGCGATCATCCAAGTGTGACAATGCACCGAACCCCAACTACATTCCTATGGGCATCACTCACGAACAAAGAACCAAAATGCAGAACTTTAGAAAGAAACACTTGCAGTACTCCTATTGCTATGATAAAACCCGTTACAAGGCTCCTCCTTCTGAGTGTGTGATTGATATCCATGAAGCTGAGCGACTCCGAGGGTTCAACCCAGTCACATTTGGTAGAGGCCGTCGCCACCACGGTAAACGACACCACCGGAGCTGATCAAGCCGAGGTGGGGGTGACCTCAGTTTAAAATGTTGTATCTTCTATTTTTATTTTTTCACATGAAAATTACCTTCGTTGTTTGTCCCTTTCGTTTTTGTGTATAGAAAAAAGGAGAGAGAAGAGTGCATAGATTAATTAAGGGTGATTGGAGGTTTTTCATTGAAGATCGTGTTGGGGTGAGTACCTTCAGGTTTCAAGCCATAATATTATCATTGATGTTGTATTGGGCTATCAAAAGTTGATCATCGTATGGTTATAAATTTGTGCTGAACACGCCCTCATGGTTTCAAATAAATAAATATATTGTCATCTGGTTATTATTTTATGCCTGTGGACTGGGTGCATGGACATGGATTAACACTAATATTTTTATTTATTTATTTATTGGAATCTATTTTTCAAAAGAAATAAGTAGCATTAATGTATTACTATCAAGTAGAGAAGCATGGTGGTGTTGTTTTGCAAGTATGTTTGTTTTTTGAATAAATTATGGCCAGGATTTCATGTCAGGTCTAATTAATTTGTCATACATATTCTAAGGGACATTTTGGCAATGACAAACTGACAATCTAGAATCCTAAGCCGTTGAATGTCATTAACTAGTACATATTTAAGTTGAGATTCTATGGCCACTCCAAAACATGCTATTACATTCCATTCTCCTCATATATATAGCTTTTGAAGCTGCATTATTTTTTTTCTTCTAAGAAAATCTTTGTCATCTTAAGGGCATCTAATTATGTGTTTATAGCAAAGTGGCTTGATGAACCATTATATCAACGAAAAAAAAAGAAGGTTAAACTAGGACCATTGTGCATTAAGTAAACGCATTTAAATGCAATCCCGATAATAAAGGTGACATAATCCCCATAGCAAATACAGCGCCAGACCATGGTCCAAAAATTTAGAATCACAATAGTTCACGAGAGATGCAGAATTAGGTTTGCCAGATGCCTTCAATTGTTGAAGGCCAACATTACTATATATATATATATATATATATATATTGTTACCACCGGCGGCACAGTGAGGCTGATGCAATGTTGCATGATTAGTGCCTCTAGTTTGGGGACTCAGCTTCCTTTCTCTCTATCAGTTTGATGAAATTATGAACAATCGCCTTCCCTTCAGTGGTTATAATGCTTTCTGGATGGAACTGTACACCCTGCATTTTCCATGCAGTAAAAGGAAAACAATTATTATTTGGAAACATCATAATAAAAATGAATCAACAATTCGATAGACAGAAGGAAGAGAAGGTTTGTACAACTGAAAGGCTAATAATTGTTGAGTTAGAATTAAGATCAAAAGCATTATAAGCTATACACTTTTTATGTAGTTTTTATATTTGTTATAGTAATACTTTTCAAAGCCCAAACCATGTGTCTGATTTTGGTTTTCAGGGGGAAATAGTGAAGTCACATAGGTCAACTGGCTAGGTACAGAGTACAGACACCATGTATGCGGCCTAAAGGGAAAGACTTCAATAGAGGAAACAATAGAAATTTAACATATATGGGAACATGATAACTGAGATCAAAGAGGGGAATGCATTGGTTTTCTGTCTCCCCTTCGTTAAAGCAATGTGATCTGTAAGAAGTTAAAAAGAAAGGATTTTACAATCTCCAACCCTCCTTTGCTTCCCAAGGACAAAGTCTATTACCCTTTCTAGACACTTCATTTATCCTGACTGTCAGTTTAAGTTTTATCTTTAACTATATTTGTGACTCCTCCAAACTCTCTTAACTCATAAAAATAAGATGTAAATCAATACTCACTTCGTTCCAAATTATACTACCATTATTAACTTTTGAAAGTCAATTTCAAACATTTTCAAACTCAGAATTGAGATGACTCAAAATTATGAAACAATAAAACTTACAATGACTAATAATTTTAGATAGTTTACAATATTCATCATTGTATTGATTAAAATTAAAGAAATCTATGTCAATTTAAGTTTAAAAATATATTATGTTGACTTCAAAAGTCGATCTTATAATATGGAATGGGGGGAATATTTTGCAATCTCAAATACTCACTCCGTTCAACAAATAGTTCCATTTACAAAATGAAGTTATCGCACAAAAAGAGTCCCTTTTGTTTTGTTAATGATTTTATACAATGACACAATGACCTAAAGCTTAACATCACAATTTCACTATCATGCCACCACCACCAAACTACACACTCGTTATATTTAAAGGATAAACATGGAAGAAAGATATATCCTTAAAGTTTGCAAATATTGCAAATGGGACTCTTTTTGTGGAATATGTAACCGAATTCCAATGGTCATCCACACAATTACATCGCCATCTATAAAACTCAACCGGTAGGTTCCGGACCCCAGTTATTAATTTATTTAAGAAACCAAGTGTTGGAACGAATAGCCAGCAAGATTTGGAGTAAAAGGGGGAAATAAGAAGCAAAAGGGGGCAAATTTGGAATTTAATTTAAAGCACACTTTGGTAACACTATGTAGCTGCTTAACGAAAATTCTTATCAATTCAAAAATATGATGCATTTGATTAATTAAAGATATACTTTTGACATCATTATCTCCTATAAATCATATGGCTCTCCCCATTTGATTAGTATAGTGCATGTGAAGGGCTACAAAAACCTTACCTGTAGATATTTATATGTTTTGTGACGAGCGGCCATTATCAATCCATCCTCTGTCCATGCGGTCATCTCAAGTACTTCACTAGGAAAACTGTCCTTTTCGATCACAAGGCTATGATATCTACCAGCAGTGAAAGGGCTGGAGAAATAAAACATTCAACATAATGTTAAAATCTAATTTTATTTTTTCTGACAAGTAAATTAAAACCTAAATTTTATGCAGAATTTATTTAATTTCCGTGTATTGGAAAATTGAGGTAGTACCTAAATGTAAAGGTCATGTCAAATCAAGTAAAGTAATAGTCAATTTATTGATTTATATTTTAACTCAAAAATGTAGGTGGATCCTTGGTAGAATTGAAATCAATGATCATATATCTTAAAACTACAAGGAAAAATTGTGATCAACAATTCTAACATATTCATCAAGACCACATGCTCCTAAGATCGACAAGGGATTCTTTTCATTGCTGCCACAAAAAGTGGATTGGATGTAGTCATGTAGAGATACCTCTAACTATATGCATATGTGGCTAAGCGTAACTTGATCCCACATTCTCAAGCTTTGTAGCCTATGCTTTTACCATCATCTAATAGAACAATGACCACTATAAAAAGAACATTATACAGATTATTCTGTTTAAAAAAAATAAACATAAAAATACAAAACTTGAGGGGGTGGGAGTTAAAAGGTAGGATCCCTTTCAGCCTTACCCTTTACCATTACGAACTACTTAGCCATGCTACATTAATAATTTGGCCATACAAGAAATGCTCATAATCTTATGTCAGCAGCTAAGAAAGCAGTAACAGGGTGGCTTAAGATTACCACTTGTGATGTTAATTATTTGTTTAAGTACAGAAGATGGGGAAAAAGATGTAAAAGTTTGTTAGGACTAGGAAAAAGAAACTACAGAAATAACATAATCACATTACCACCAGTACTAACTACAGTATATGTTATTTCAAGAAAAGATCTTACTTTGATAAGCCTGCAAATAAACCATCTTCTTCCCCCACATTATAGTACACGAGAGAACTTTTTCCATGCACAACCCCATAAGGAGAGCGCACAATTTTCCCTATCAATCAATAACACCAAACAATGTATATTAAAAATAAATAAATAAAACACACAGAGGTAATATTGTAAGAAGCCTACAGGATAACCAAAAGAAGAGACAACAATAGTACTCCCTCCGTCCCAAATTAATTGCTCAGTTTTGACTTTTTAAAGTCAAATTGACTATTTTTAAAACTAATATTTTTACTATTTTTGCTAAAATATAGGTGAAGAGATTATAACCAAAAGAAAGTATATACAATTTATTACTAATCCCAATTTTTATAATTTTAGAAATATATTTATATATGCTTAATTATTAATTCTAAAAATTGTCAATTTGACTTAAAAAAAGTCAAAACTAAGCAATTAATTTGGGACGGAGGGAGTAACTTGTGATTTGTGAAACATCTTTAAGAGTTCCTTTCTCTTTACTCATAGATTATTACATATACTCCAAATCAGCATAGAATTCTTTAGGAAAATTGATGTGGTCGGTAAGAGGCTCAGAAAGGGCAAATTTAAAGAGAGACATTTATCTGTATTTGAGACAGGGTTTTCGTGAGGTGCTGCAGAAATAAGACTGGAGCTAGATTATGATTTCCATGGGCTTGTATGCAGCTAATTTTTCATAAGGCACTTTTTATGCGGATTGGTTCCTCTATTTACTATGTATGCCCATGATATTCCATATTGGGAGTATTTTCATCTGATATCTCATCAAAATAAATATACAATGTTTACGTCTCATGTTAATTCTGTGTCTTGTTATATGCAAATTACTTGCAGAACATAGACACGTCAATTTTCTATTAACTGACACAATGTAAACATAACTAATTCAAAGCTTTTGTTTTGTTAGACTCACCTCCAAAAGCCTCACCAATGCACTGCAAACCCATACACACACCAAATAATGGTACAGTGGGTCCAAGTTCCAACACAGTTTGCAATGATATTCCTGAGTCTTGAGGTGCACCTATGATGAAAGAAATATAATTAATGTATTGCCATATTTTCAAAAAACATAGCACAGAAGCAGCACTACATGACAAACCTTACCTGGTCCTGGAGATATAAGAATACCTCTTGGATTTTTCCTATGAAATGACAAAAGGAAAAAGTTCAACATCGAAGTTTTATATATTGATCTGTAAATAGCCAATATTCTAGTAATTTTGCACCAGCAAGAAGGAGATTACATTACATAATTGAATCAGAAAACAGAGTTCTTTTTCACATTTCTTTTATAGCTTATCAGGAAACACAAGTATTAACTATATTTATATTTTAAAAATAATATCCTTACCTTCTCAGTTCATCTACAGTGAGCTCGTCATTCCGGTAAACCTCAAAGTTAAAGCCCAGCTCTCCCATATACTTCAGGAATCACACAGGAATGTATTAGCATAATTTTTTAGCAGTCATGCACATAATCCATGAATCACAAAGAACAATTTTCAAGGAAAGGAATTTACAGTTCAATTTTCTACCAATAAAAAAGGATGCTCCAAGCTCTGTTGCACCAGAGGAGTGATAATAGGAAAAAGTTACAACTGCAGAAATGAAGGTGTTGGACAATAGAACAAATTGGAATTTGTATGTTTTGCCACGTAAAACATTGTAGAAAACTGTATGACTGGAGGAGAACATCTTCAAAAAATTTATCTTCTCTTTGAAATTTGTCATTTTTGCATAGAAAACACCAAGGTTCAACATATTTTGTACCTTTTCCCCCATTCCTAACTTAGCCCCACTCTTGCCTCTTTTCAATGAAGTCAAAAGGAGCAAAGAATTTAAGAAACCTCCTTCTCTCACTTCCCCCCAATCCCATTACAGTAAAACAACAAAATAATTGAAGAGTGGTTATTCCATCCCCACAATGCATTGAGACATAACAATATGTAAGTAAAGATTAAAATGCCGATATCGTGTAGGTAGTGATTAGTTCTTAACTAGGAATGTGCTTGGGAAACCAAAGGAATTTAAAAACTAAAAAGGATAAAAAAATTCACATACATCTACTACAGTAATTTAGGAATATACTTAATAATTGATTTTAATCTTAAGAAATTATAAATATTGTCAAAACTTAAAAAAATAAAAAATAAATAAAATAATTCAATTTCTACTATTATTTTTCTTTACTATTTCTACTTTTATTTTTCTTCGCCTTCCCCTTACTCTTTCCCGAGTCTAAACCAGGTGTAAAATCCCTCTTTAGATTACAAATGACATGTGCTTTCTTGATATAATCCTCAACTATCAACCTGATTATATGTATATCTTTTTTCAAACTCTTTGGTACAGAAGTTGCAATGAAGGTACTTTGTGTTGGGTTTTTAGTTGTTTAAACTAAAACTTAAATGTTTTTAGTATATTCTGTCCCAATCCCACAACATCAAAACAGAACAATCAAATTACACAAAAGGAATTTAAAACTGTAACTTAGACAAATACAATCAAGTACTCAACTTAGCAACAAATGTAATTCAAAATCGCAATTCTCTCTACACCCAAAAAACAATAATTGGAAATGAAAGGGTATCAAAATCAAACCTGACAAAGGTTATAAGTGAAGCTGTCATAATTATCAATGACAACAATCGGATTGGTTGTCTTCTTCCTATCCGGAACAACAACTGATGATACGGAGTTCTTTCCCGATACGGCGAGGGGTATTTCGAGACCAAACGTCGGCGAAGAAAAAGATCCGGCGGGCTTGTGCAAAGGAAAAGAAACGAACCTGGAGGGGCATTCTGGGGTTTTTTTAGGCGGGAATAGAGAAGACGTTTGCTGAATCATAGAGGACTGGTGAGATATTCTGTAAGTCGCCATTAATCTTTAAGCTTAAAGATTCAATGGCGTTCAAAATACATGTGCACCCAGAAACAAAGAATATCACCAGAATCAGAATGTAAAAACCCACAAATACACTCTCACCGTGGTCTAAATATTCATGCTATTTATTGAGGAGCTTTTCGGTCTAATTATAATTAATTGCGAGGTATGGAGATAGGAATTACTATAAAAGAAATAACAATTGAATGGGGATAAAAATAAATGATAATACTAACCATTAATACTAAGAATGTTATTGATAAATTATAATAAAAATATATATTATTTAATAGAAGTAGATATTTAATTTAAGATTTATCTAAAATAATAATAAAGACTTTTATTTAAGGGAATATTAATTTAATTTTGTTACCATTTTTATTTCTCATTCATTTATTACTAGATTCACTATTATTACACTAACTATTTTGGAATTATATATACACGTTTTGCATTTGATGGTTTATCGCTTGATCCATAATAAATGTATTTTTTTAAGGAAATAAGTTGTAATTTTAATAATTTATAAGAATTGGGTAATATCAAATGGATCCCAAAAAGAAAACTATAATTATAAGATATTAAAGACTTACTATATTAGATTTTAAATTGAAGTAAATATATTTAATTTTAATTAATACAATTATTATAATTGTATAATATAACAAAAATTATTAATCGCAAAATTTATTCCATTTTAAGTTTTATGAGTAATACAAATTTTGAAGTTTAATACGAATAATTGTTATTTCTACAAATAAAAATTGATATTTTTACAAGGTCTCTCAAATAGGTGTGAGACTCATTTATTATTCATGTGATAAAAACTTTGTAGAACTTATTAATTTTATTTGTGAAAATATCAATCCCCTTAATATATTGTCGGTTGACCTCAAAAGTGAAATTATATTTCTTATTTTGGAACGGATAGAGTATAATTATAAGATATTAAATATTTACTATATTTTAATTTTGTATTGAATAATTTTAATATTTTTATATATTTGAGAATTTTGGACCCTCCATATTAAGATTTTAGATTTCTTTCTTCTGTCATTAGTATATCATCATTTAAATAATCTTTACATGAGAGAAAATAGTGTGAAATTAATGAAAATACATGTGAAAATTAAATTAATAGCTTTCCACATCTTTTATATGATAAGCACTACCATTTTTTTTTTGGATGTTTTTATGAAATGTAGATACAAACAAGATATAGTAATTGCAGTCAAAATTTGTAAAATGCATTGGTCTTGTGTTCCCCTCATGAAGAAATATTTATGGCCACTCTAACTATACGATGGCCCGGTAGGTAGACACGTGGATATAAGAGGATTTCACTTATTACATCTATTTAACAAAATATAACTGATTTTAAATTTTCCGTTCATCGTCCATATAGCATCGGAGGCACCGGACACAACTAGTATTATATATTACACTTTAACAATTGTGAAACTTATCAATACATCAAATTGATAAGAGAGTTCCACTTATTACATATTTTTCATAAAAAATTACTATTAATATTTATTCACAAATATTCTAATATATATTATTTTCCAATTAATATCCTAACGGTATTTATTATCAAAGTATAATTGCTAGAAGAAAAAAAGTAGTACAAAAGAGCTATTAAGGAGATGGAGCCGTGACTAAATCAATCGCCTGAGCAAGAGCTTTTAATTTTCTAATGATTGTTTTTCTTCTTCTTCAAATTATTCTCACATATTATTAAATTTAATGACTCTTAACAACCAAAATGCTGTCGACTAAACTTGGCAATAAAATACAAATAATTTGTTGACGATTTGTCCCTTACCCACATATTGAAATGCACAGCATTAATAGAGTAAAATATAAAATACTGTTCTAAATTTTATAACTATTATTTATTTTTGAAAGTCAATTACAAATATTTTTTAAATTTAAAATTGAGATAATTTATTAAAAATTATGAAATAATAAAATTTATAATGAATAATGATTTATATGAATTTAAATTAAAAGAATTTATGTTAATTTTAAGTTTAAGAATCTCTTAAATTGACTTTAAAAAGTCAATGATGAAATAATATAGAATAGAAAAAATATGACAGCACGGGAGGTAAACGTCTTTATAATAATCTATTTAGAAAAATTATAAAACACATTTTTGTTCATAAATATGGGAGGGAGTGTATTTGATTACGTAATCAATGAGTTGTTTTTATATGATAGTTCATACAATTATATGCAGTGGCCCTTATTTTATATTTTACCCAAAAAATTATATAAATAAATAAATAAAATAAAATTAATAGTGACATTTACACACCATCAAATTATACTACTAGTTTGGCTTTGGTCAGGACTGCAAACGATACAATTTGAGTCGAACTTTGGCGAACTCGAGTTTAACACGAATACTATATATCGTACTCGAACATATTCGTTTAATCTGATCGAACCAACATACATGTGCGAGTTCAGATCGTAAGATATTCGTGAACAATCTATAAACAAGTTTGAGTTCGTGAACAGTTCATAAACATAATCGAGCAAATGTATGTTTGTGAACATTTTAATGTTCAAAGACATAAACTTGTTCACGAACAATTCGTAAATATATTTGAACTCGATTAAGTTCACGATCGTTATTATGCTCAGGAGCACATTTAAAATGTATAATTACTACCAAATTCTTCAACCGCTCTGAAATTATATGATCAATTGATGAGTATGAATTTTCAAAGTAGATAAGAAATATTTAAACTCAAAAAATGATGTGATAATTTAACTTTTGAATACAATAAATCTTGAATTTAGAAGTACTTTATAAAAAAATATAATTTTAATAATTTAATTCCTTAAAAGTAAATGATTTTTCCTGAAAAACTATATTAATATATAAAATTTGTAAATTAACTATGATTCTATCTAAGATCAAGGCTCAAAGCCATTTAGAGATTTTGTTTCATTTTTTTTTCTTTTTGTTTATTATAATTTAAATTAATAACTCATTTTAACATCATGCAAATGGTATTATCAGTGACTACTTAATTGGATTATTTAACATTATTTTAAACTAAAAATAATTAGTTAATTGTATAAATCAAAGTTAGTCAACCAATCTCTGTTACATATATATTGTAACACTAATAAATTCAAAAATGGGTGAAATCAAGTTTGAACTCAAATTATATAGTAGATAATTGATATAATGTACAGTAGTAATTGTACAATGACTAAATTCACTATACTCCTTAAACATTGATATGAGTAACAGTGTAACACTCGGACCCAGAGGGAAGAAGAATTATACATGGAGTAATTCACATCCCAATTACCAAATTACCCCTGGAATATTCTCTCCAAGTCCGATCCACACACAGGCAGCTGAAGTACCAGACCCAGAGACAGAGAGAGGGGTTAGGGGGAGTAGAGGCACCATTCACGACCATATATGCGTGCTCCATAAGCCATTCCATTTTCTACACCTCATTTTACACGTTCCCACGGAAACCCTAGATCTTCAAACCCTACCCTAACATTTTCATTCCTCATCTTTATGTCACTCCCCACAACCTAGATCTGAATCCCAGCCTATTATCTATTCTTATTTTTCAAACTAAAATTCACAAAATTTACACTCATAATTTAACTGATCTACCAGTTTAGACCCACTTTCATAAATTAATTTATATTCTTTGGATCTTTAAATTTTTTAGATCTAGTAAATGAGCTAATTACTAGTTTTTATTACAGTGTCATCATAGATAAAAGCTAATATACAATCTGTTATAGTTATATTTATGTATATGGCAATGCCATCGGGAAATGTGGTTATTCCCGATAAAATGCACGGTGGCGGTGTGGCCAGTGGTGCTGTTGGCGGAGCAGAGATGATGCACCATCCCCAGTACCATAGGCAGTGGATCCCGGATGAACGTGATGGGTTTATTTCGTGGATACGCAGTGAATTTGCTGCGGCCAATGCTATAATTGATTCAATGTGCCATCACTTGAAGGTGGTTGGTGACCCGGGGGAATATGATGGTGTAATTGGGATTGTACAGCAGAGGAGGGTTAACTGGTACCCTGTTTTGCATATGCAACAGTATTATTCCGTGACAGAGGTGATACATTCCCTGCAACAGGCAGCGTGGAGGAGGCAGCAGCAGCAGCAGCGGTATTTTGATCCGGTGAAGGTGCCGGGGAAGAGATTTGGTGGTGGGTCTAGGCAGGGACATCAGAGGGGTGTAGAATGTTATAGCCAAGAGGCAAATGCGGGTTCGGTGAGGGGAGATAAAGTGAGTGAGAAAGGGGATGAAGGGAAAGTGGAGGCTGAGACTGCAAATTCTGATGATAAGGGAGTGGAAGACAAAAATGGTAATTGTTGATTATACTGTTTGTTTTTTATGTTAAGTCAATTAATTCTTAATTCTTAGTTGTAATTGAGCTTGTTGGTAACAAATTTGCTTGCATTTAGATGTTTAGATGATTAAACTTTCTTAATTTATTAATGATTTTGCATACCTATCATTTAGGCATATGAAGCTTTTGATCACATTCTGTTTGTAAATATTTCTATAAACAGTTTATTTGGAAAGGCATGTATCATTACCGCAAAGTTACGGAAAATAAAGGGAATACAAATGTGGTTTTGTGTCAATAAAACCATTTAACATTTAGTATCAGTGTTTGTTTTCTATGTGTGTGTTAGTGTGACTATATTTGTACGTGTCTTTGTGATATACAAACTATGTTTTCAGAATCATGGATATTTTTTGGAATTGGGCTAGAAATCAATAATGGCACAAAGAAATTCATCAAATTTCATAGAATCCAGTGAGCCTGGAAGATAGAAGCTTATTACTATTGCTTTTAAGTACTATTATATTTTCATTAAAGCTAGTGACTCTAATTGCATAACATTGAAAACTTTTTACCATATTTGTCATAATGCATTGAGAAAATTACTCTTTGGTGCTGGAGTAGATGTGAACACCAAACCTCAAGTAGATAGCAGTAGCAAGAGTTTCGGAAACTCACCAGCAAACAAATCTGCCATTTCAGAAGGCGAGGTAGAGGAGGTGGATAAGGGATTGACTTCTGACACCAAAGGTACTTCTTTTTTACTATTATGCTCATATATTTGTCCCAATGTTCTGTTTCTACTTTTCAATTTGGGGATGTGGATTAGAGGTAGTGTGTTGTCGAAAGGTTTTCTTGACTAATGCATCGTTTTGGTATGAAGACGGAAGGGAGGGGAAGGTCTTCTTAAGGACAGATATCCCTAGGGGAAGGAGACCTCCAATCTTGTGTTTGGTACAATTAAAAGGAAGGGAGAGGAATGAACTCAATTTTCTAGAATTACTATTACATTCATACACCTTATTCCCTTATGATAAAACTTTAACAGGGGAAATTATTTTCGTTGCCTTGCAAACCACAAAGGTTAGCTCTTCTTTTGATATTTCATCCCACTTTTGTGAACGTAGAGTTTTCCGACCTTGGAGGGGAAAATACACAACCATTATTACTTCCTTTCACCTTACCCCTCTATCAAAGAAGGGAAACTGTCATTTGACTTCTGTTTTTACCTCCACCCTTCCACCTCTCTGTCTCTCCAACTCTCCACCCCTCCCTACTCTCCACTTTACCTCCTATTATATGCAATGTAATTAAAAGGCTGTCTCGCTCGTCAGAACTAGTGTGTAAAATCATTTAAAGTTACTTCCTAGCTTGAATAATCTGGATGTATATTTTCGCCGTGGCCTTGGCCATAATTTGTGTAATTGTAATGATAGTTCAAGTAACATAAGAGATCTTCAAAACTCGTGTATTAATTTAATTGGGAATATATAAACCATTTGTCCCTTATGAATCTCTTCTCTTTGTTGTTGTTCTTTTAACTTGCTTGCCATAAGCTCTGAGATAGATATCTACTTCTTAGTTACTCAAAAAGAATATCTGATTCTTTTGCATTTCTGCTTAGGGCCTTGTGATGTGCCTCTGGAGAATAGTTCTCCTACCACACAAATTTTCAGTGGGAAGCATAATCTCTCAAATAGTGTAAAAACTTTTGTTGCTATTGAGATAGTTGATGGAAAGGCGGTAATAACTCTTTAACGAGCATTTTTTCTTAAAATTTTAGTCAAACATAGCTTTAAGTTTCTGGTAGTTTATTTGAACTTTTTTTACCTTTAAGAACCACTTTTATTTATAGGTTAATGTAGTTGATGGAATGAAACTTTATGAAGAACTCTTGGATGGCTCTGAAATTGCCAATCTGGTTACATTGGTTAATGATTTGAGAACTGCTGGGAGAAGAGGACAGTTTCAAGGCAAGTTCACAAATTTTCTCTCTTTTTATGACGAAAAAGTAACTAGCCATTTCGTTTCTATGCTATTCCTGCTTGTATTTTTGTTTTGTTTTGTTTTGTTTGCAGATGCATGTGAATCATAGATGTGGTAACTATTAAATATAACAATTTCTCTCTCCCTATCTGCCTTTTGCCCTCTCTGTGAATAGGAAACTTCATTTTGCATAATGCTTAATTAATGTAGGTTATACTCATGCTGTATAAGAAGGAAGGTTCTAACTTCTAAGTGCCAATCTTAGCACCATAGATTAGTGTTTCTGTGCTTTAAGGTTTTGATTGCTTGCATGTAAATGCCCATAATTTTTTAAAAGCTGGTTGACATGAAGCAGGACAGACATTTGTTATCTCAAAAAGACCCATGCGGGGGCATGGAAGAGAGATGATTCAATTGGGCCTTCCTGTTGCAGATGCACCTCCTGAAGATGAAACCATTGCTGGGACCTCCAAAGGCATGTTCAATTATTTTTCAAAAAAAATTCTCTATGATATTAAAATAATTATTTTTCTATGAAAATGAAATATAATTGTACTTCTTATTAGCCTATTACATGTGTTGAAATATTGACTAGGGATTTCAGATAGGAGGATTGAACCCATTCCTGGCTTGCTGCAAGATGTTATTGAACGCTTGATTGCATCACAAGTAATTACTGTGAAGCCAGACTCCTGCTTCATCGATGTCTTTAATGAGGTTAGTACTTATTAAATGATTTTCTTTAGTATTTGGATATCTTGTACAAGGATAGGCAGGCCTAATTAGGTTGACACATTTCCTTAGGGTGAGCATTCACAGCCTTATATGTGGCCGCATTGGTATGGAAGACCTGTATGTGTTCTTTTCTTGACAGAATGTGACATGACTTTTGGGAAAGTAATTGCAATGGATCGTCCTGGGGATTATAAAGGCTCTATCAGGCTTTCTTGTAAACCCGGGTAACATCTCTCTCTTTGGTGTGTCCTCTCCCCCTCCCCCCCACACCCCCACCCCCACCCCCAAAAAAGATAAAAATAAAAACTAAGCTAAGGTTTTTATTGTGAATAGTAACATTTGAATAAGTTTGTACTGAGATTCTATATTTTGACTCGACTCTAATGTGCATGATATAGAATGTTGTTTTAAAAAAAAAGTAGCGACTTTCCCCCCATGTTTATTTTTAATGATGACTTGAAGGAATGTGTTAGGCTCATAGCTCAAGCAGTCCAAAAAGGTGGTATTTGTGTGTGCGTGTGTTTGGGGGAAAGCTGGGAAAATTATTTCCAATGAAGCTTTTCTGTGCTTAGTGCACTCTGGAAGGCAAGTTTTTTCAGGCTGCACTTTCACGCCTAAAGCGCTTATTTTTTTCAATATATAAATTCTGACATCATGGCAGAAAATCTTTAGAAACCAAGATTCATTGACATCATTGCCTTCTAAAACTGAATATTCACTTAACTGTATTTGAAAACCTAGATGGGAATATCTAATGATGTTGTGCAAGTAGACTCTCCTGCAGTGGTGAGGACTACATTAAAATTTGTTGCAATTAGCTCCTGCTGTTCCTTCCTATTATTAAAGTTTTTCACTGCCAAAAATGCAGATCTATGCTTGTAATGCAAGGAAGATCCACAGATTTTGCCAGGCATGCAATTCCTGCCCTTCGGAAACAGCGTATGCTTGTTACCTTGACAAAGTCTCAACCAAAGAAATCTAGTGACGGTCATCTTTATTCTTCAGCTACAACAGCACCGCCATCCCAATGGGTCCCACCAACTAGATCGACAAGCCACATGCGCCATCCGGTGGGCCCCAAACATTATGTACCTGTCCCACCAACTAGGGTATTGCCAGCTCCACCCATACGTGCACAGCTACCGCCTCCCAGTGGTGTCCAGCCAATATTTGTGCCCACTGCAGTTGCACCAGGCATACCTTTTCCTGCACCAGTTGCTCTGCCACCTACCTCAGCTAGATGGCCTTTAGCTCCGGTGAGGCATCCTCCACCTCGCCTACCAGTCCCTGGTACTGGAGTTTTCCTTCCTCCTGGTTCTGGTAATTCATCGATCCAATCATCTTTAACTGAAAGCTTGTCAACAGAGACATCTGTCCTGTCAGAAAAGGACAATGGTACTGCTAAACCAAATGGTAACAGCAGTCATCCAAATGGAGATCTGGATGAAAAAATGCTGGGACAAGATTGCAATGGAAATATGGATGGAACTAATGGTGAACACCTGGTGACTGAAGAACAGCAGCAAAGTGTTGACTTAAAGGTGGCTAATGAGCCAGCTGAAACAGCTTAGTGAGAGAGGAGAGAGATTCCTTTGAGCAAAAGGGTAAGCTGCAAACTGCAATGAGTTTGAAGCAGTGTAAAGAGCGGCACAGGTTTAGGGTAACACTATCAACAGCAGGGCAAAGGGGAAAGAGTAACGCGTCGATTCTCTTAGATGTCCTTTTGTTCTGTTATTTTTGTTGTCTTATTATATGAACTTCTGGTAGGTTAAAAACTGGTTTATAAGAACTATACTCTGGCCTATTGCTTCCATCATACTTGTGCACGTCTTTACGATTTATACAGCCAAATTATCTTTTTTGGTGGTTTCCTTATTGCTGAAAAGTCGAGGGTTGAATATGCTGTTTAGACCTGGGGCGGGTATTGTTTACCCGATTATTCCATTATTTTTTTATATTAATTTGTATAACTATCTTTAATCCAAAATTAACAACATGTAATATTTCTATTACTAGCAACATATTATATTATTTATGTTATGAATTTATATTGAAATAACCTAAATAAAGTACATAATTATATATATGAAACACACTAATTAAAAACAAATTATATATACATATAATCGGGACGTGTGAGGGGGTATATTCCATACCTGACCTTAAACTCTAATTGGCTCCCATTAGAGTTGGGATCGAGTGAAATTGCCAGGCCTAATGCTGTTAAAAACAGGTTAATTGGGTTGTTGCTTTTTTCCTTAATTATTTGTTTTACAAGCTTTGCAAAGGAATTATAGGTACTTCTAACTTTCCTCGGAGACATTTATAGAGGAAGAAGAATGCCATCAAGATTTTATGCATGAATTTGACCATTATTCATTTGGTAGTGAAAAGGATGTTTGAGGATCTGGAAGCTACATATAATCCCTAGTAAAATTATACGTACCCACCTTCTTGTTAGTCACATTTAACTCATCTCATCAGTCTAAGAAGTGAGCAAACGGGGGAGTCTGGTGGTGTTTGATTACATTTTAACATCATACCTTTTAATGCATTATTTGAAATTGGGATAATTCCCCCCCCCTCTAAATCATTAAGATACAAATATGGGTCGAAAATATTCAGAGAAACTCTTAATACAAACATGTGGATTGTTAAAATATATTAAGAGGTGAATTGTTAAAATGTAATCAAACATCACCTTAACATACATCCTTAATGTGCGACATAAATGGGAAAAAAAAGAAGAGAAAAGAGATTCGATTAGATTATTATTGGTATTAAAGATTATTGTGCTACTAGTCATTACGATATTACCGAAAATAAAATAAAATAATATATGTGATGAATGTTTACGTATTAATATCCAATAATTCTAGGGGGACATTGAAGTAGTGACATTTATAGTGACAATTTTTTTTTTGGTTTACCTCTCAAAAAATGTATAGTATTTATTCCAACTGAAAATTTTGTAAGAAACAGTGTTTTAGGTATAATTTGGATACATATAAAAAACAGGGTCTGTACAGACTGTGATGTTTTTTACAAAAATTTGATAAGAAACAAGGTTTGTACAGGCTGTACAGACTCTGTTTCTTATATGTATCCAAATTATATTTAAAACACTGTTTTTTACAAAAAAATTCAATTAAAATAAATATCATACATTTTTTTTAAGATACTATAAAAAAAAACCAAAAAAAATATGTCGCTACAATGTCATTACTATAATGTCGCCGTAGATGGACTCATTAATATCAGTACAAATTACTCAGAATACAAAGGAGGACTCCAAAAAAGAATTATGATTTGATGCTTAAAGGGTATATGAGTAAATTTCATTCGTTGAACCGGTTCCTCCTCTCTCCCACGCCCGAGTTGAATTTACATTATAGCCCGTGAACAAACGTGACTAATTTTCTCTCTCCCTCAATTTACAGATCGAAGAAAGTGAAAGCTTCTGAGTTCCGAATATGTCAGACACCGAACATCCACGTCTCCTACTCCACAATTTTCTATCTCCTGCTCTCCGAAAGGTTAATTTCACTACTTTTATACTACTACTTTTTGTTTTGATACTTCATTACACATACATATATAGGTTTTGGTAGTGATGAATGTTGGCTTGCAGGAACTAGAGTTCATACACAAGAGTTGCAGCACAACTGGGTATAGACCAAATGTTTTTTCAACAACTCTATCACATCTCATTGCCACTAATTCTTCCCATTTAATTATGCCTTTAGTCCCCGTTAGAGGTAATTAATCTGGGTTTTTCTATTGTTTGCTAGCTGAGGAATTTACTTTTAAAGAATAAAAAATGAATCTTTTTTTTGGAGTTTTAATTTTCAATGTTTATTTGTCATATGGTAGAGAGGTTGAAAGAGAAAGTGGAGGAATTTTTTGGGTGCGAGTACGAGCTCTTTATCGAATTCACTGGTTTGATTAGGTTGAATACTTCTTCTCTTTGTGTTTTTATAATTGTTAACGACATTTTGAACTCTCATAAATATTGATTGAAGTAAGTGGAAGAAGTGCATTATAACCTCTCTCTCATGTGTATATTGAATTTCCAAGACATTTTCGCCCCTCTTTACCTGCTTTTCTCCTTTAATACTGATATCCATGATGTTATGTTATATTGTATAACAATTTAGCTGGACTAAAGGAGCAAGTATTGGATGGCATAGTGATGATAACAGACCTTATCTTAAACAACGGGACTTCGCGGTGTGTTGCAACTTCTTTCATGTCATTCACATTTAGATTCCATTTTTCTAGTGTTTATGATATTTAATGAGATTTTCATTATGTCTTAAATTGTATTTTGGTTGTTCAATCAGCAACAAATAATTGATCTCAACATGTTGTTGTCTTTTAGTTTGGCAGATGCTTTGAACTGACTCTGCTATTGGTTATGTACCAAGTGGTTTACTCAAGCATGATTACCTTGTGTTTTGGTGATGATTTGAGTAGTTGTGATCTTGTTTGCACACTAAAATAATTGAGGATCTTCCCTTGCCAGTCTTGTCTGAATATTATTACTATTTGAGCTGCTATGTAGTGGCAGTGACAATATGTTAATCACGTATTCCTGACTTTTTCCTTTGTTGGTTGAAGGCAGTGTGTTACTTGAATACTTATGGTATCGATTTTGGAGGAGGACTTTTCCACTTCCAGCATGGGATGCCTACAACTGTTGCGCCGATGGCAGGTGTAAGTTGTTTTATTGTTGCATGAGGTATCAATTTACTAAGCTATTTCTTAGTAAAGAACTATTATTAGGTCTGGAATGAATATCTTAAACTTCTGGATTCTAATGATGCTATTTTGAATTTTCGATAATTTTTTCCCCTCATGTCTATTCCTTAAAATGAACCAAGATTAAAGAATGCTATTTGATATTAATTGGTTCAGATTTTTAACAATTGGTTGTGTTTTAATTAGATGTCAGCTGATAATTACTCATTGATTAGCTTTGCTATTTTTTAGGACGTTTTGATATACACTGCTGACAGCCGAAACATTCATTCTGTAGATGAGGTAGATCTAAAATACTCTGTCTCTTCCTCCCCCCTTCTTTAATTTGTTGTACTTTAGTTATTTGTTTTGTCTAGGGATGTGGAGGTTTAGAAATTCCTCTCTATTTATCATGCTTATTATTTCTTCAATCTATCTTCAATTTTTGCTTAACATCCTGCTTCGTAACAATAAATAAAATAAAAAGAAAAATGCGTCATATGTCAAGTTAATGTAGTGATTTGATGCAAGTTCCTTAGTCCTTACCAAAGTACTAGTACTACTCGGATAGGGATAAAGATTCTTAATTTCTGCTAGGTGAATGATTAAGTGAATTTAGGGAAGTGAAGCTGTTGAAAAGGTTTTGGCTTAAATGCAGTTTGTGGAAATGTAGGTTTCTATGAACTCACTTAATTTTTGGTTTCCACAAAAAAACTATATTATGTAAAACATCATAGTGGACATTAGCTATATTCTTATGCTATATGAACTCAAAAACTAGCCATGTACTCAGGTACACACAACTATGTACTTGTAGTATAAATGTTGGTTTAGACTTAAAGAGGCTCGTTAAAGAACTGAAGAGAACTAGTAGAAAAGAAATAAATAATTCCAATTTAGGAGGTTCTTATATTGTTGCTGATATGCTTTAGTTGTTAAGCAACATGCTTTGCTACTCTTTGTAAAAATTGTGACTGGTCCAGACTCCAGACAAGAGGTTGTGAGCCAATTCCTTACCTATAATAAATCAAACATGACCTAGAATCAATCAGAAAATCTTTTAATGAATTGAAATATATTACTTATTTTCTATGATAAGTACTTTGCATGCTTATTTCTTTTTGTCTAATCAAATCTAATTAGCTAATGATTTCTACTTAATATATCACGGATTATGCCAAGAGAGTTATGCTTGGTGTAAGATTACCAAAGATAATAGATCCATATTAGGAACGCTCATGTAAATCGGTTTTAGCTGATTTTCCCACACCGACATCGATATATTTCTACTATGTAAATTTTAAAAAAAATCTTAAATCTTCATTTAATATGTATTTTACAGATCACTGGTGGAGAAAGACTCACACTCACATTGTGGTTCAGTCGTGATGGATCTCATGATGAAGATGCTAAACTTATTTCATTTATCTCCAGGAGCCCATTGAATAGTTTGGACACCAAATTTGATTTATTCTTACCTTCGCCAGCATCCAATAACATGTACTGGTTTCCTCCAGAACAAGCTTTAAACTACCAGTCAGGATTTGACTTGCGCTGTGCAAGAATATATATTCTTGGTTATGATCTTTATTGTTCTCGTGAAAAGAGTTGTTCCTTAGCAGTAGAATTATCCGACAGTTTTTCAAAACTACTGACTGAGCCATTACAATTGGCACGAGGAGATGAGTTGTTCAACAAGGAATTCACCAACATATTGCATATCCTTCAGGTATTCTTTCCATTGTACCTTGAGTTCATAATTTTGAGTTGTAGATCCCAAATCATAAATAAGCCTAATCTTATCTCAGCTTGAGGAGCACAGGTGGAAAGTTCTCTTGAATTTTCATACTTAACCTTCTATTTTCAATGTTTTAAACATAGAGCTCAGTAACATGTCACTCCCATCCAGCCTGCTCCTACCCAACCTTTTTCCTGTCATGTACCTTCACTTCACTCAAGTTGATTTAGTTCACAGATCATAAAGGTTGTTTTAATTGCTATAGATCTGAGTATTTATAAGCCAATTCATGTTGATTCTGATTGGGTAATTATGCAATTCAAATCAATGGATTATCGAAATACAAACAATTTGGTGCAGAAGATAAACTTTTGAACACTATTAAACTTCTAAGCATTATTGGTAATTTGGTCTGAACAATTTAGCCAATAAGGATCACAACACATTTTTTATAAACTTGGAAGAGCCACGTATGTTTTTATTTCGGATTTGGCTCCCTCGAGTACACCTTTCCTCCAATTCCATTCAATACACAAATTATTTGATCTTAATAGTTTTGTTTGTAACAATTGAAATATGTTAATAGATAGTTAATGATATTAAGATCAATCATTAAAAATTATAATAATTAAAATGTTTTTACTTTTAAAAGTTCATAAGAATTTTCAACCATCGAAATTTTGATTCAAAATCCACATGTTCATCAAATGGTGAAAAAGTGTTGGATTATTTTCATTTTTGAAACAATAATACTACTAAATATTATAAATTAATTGACAGGTGTTGATTTTAATTATACTATCTAAACCTATAAAAATATGATGTAAATGAAGCATGGATGAGAATTAAAAGAGTTAAATAGAGAACAAGTTTAATCAGGTGCATTTCTTAATTATGTCCTTACTGAAGTTCTTGGTTGTAGGGAATTTTTATTTTCATAAGAAAATTTGATATTTCTGCAAGATCTCCTCTTATGTTAACGTGGGACGACTAGTTATTAAATTTTCTTGTGGAAATATCTGATAGGATCGATCTGTGAGACGTGGATGATTCGCTATTTAGTTATTTATTTATCAGTTGTCTATTTATTTAGTTTGTTGGACTTCTTATTTATTGGTTTATTTTAATATTGAGTTATTTATTTAGAGGCCTAATTGTTACTGAGCTTAGGATTATTAAAGTTTATTTTCTTATAAATATACTTGTAAGTCATGTCAGACTCTTTACACTTTTATATTGAAATTATCCTAATTATTGGTTGCGATAAATACTTTTCCTCCTTACAACGGTTGGAAAACCCCAAGAGTAGTGGTTCTCCTGCGGTTAGATCATCTTAGTTCTTTTAATTTTTCTTATTGATTTGCCACCTCCAATTAATTATTTGTTAATTAATTTCCGTCCTACATCATATTGACATAAGAGCTTAAGGTTTCTCCATCAATTTTTGGGAGATTTTGAGTTTTAAAAAAGAAAAGAAAAGAAGTTACTAGTCATTAAAACATGTTCATCAGAGTAATGTTCATCACCGGAGTAAATGTTTTTAGACTCGGACGTAAAAGGTACTGGGTGGATGGATCACCACCTGTGGTTGAACCATTATTGACCCAATGACGTCATTAATATATAAAAATATATTATTAGTAATTGATAAAATTTAAAAAATCTCATTTTTTATGAATTAAAACATAATAAAGTTGTGTTACAATATTACTAAAAGTGATTAATTTTAATATTAAATATTTTTTGGTACAAAATAATAATAAAAAATAATTAAAAATCGGTTCACTGAGTCAGTTAACTTGTTTTACCTTTTGAACCACCGGTTCGACCGGTGGTTAATCGAGTCAACCAGATTTTGACCAAATCAATAAAATCGGGCCAAATCGGATCAGAGTGTCGACCAGTTTCGATTTTTACCGGTTGAATTGGCGGTCCGGGTTTAATAACCATGACTGGAGTTACTGTTCATTGTTCATAGACCTGGCAACGGGCGGGTCGGGCCAAAAACGGGCATGCTAAAAAGACCCGGTTTTTGTTGGGCCAAAAATTTGCAGCCTAAACCTCGGTCCGCGAGCCGAGACCAATTTTGTGCCTATTTTATGTTACTTTTTTGGGTTTGGCCCAAACGGGCCGGGCCAAATAGGCCCGAATTTTACTGGGCTAAAAAACTGCAGCCCAAAGCCCGGTCCGTGGGCTTGGGCCATGTTTGCCAGGTCTAATTGTTCATAAGAAAAGAAAAAGAAACTACTGCTGATGCGTTGTTTTGGAGATAAGGAGTTAACCTTAACTTTCCTAATTTAAATTAAAAAGCCTTGCACATTTATTGCCCCAAACTTATGCTCTCCATTAAATATTGCCCCACAGTTTAATACTTTACATTTTTTCACCCCTATTTCTTACATAAAGAGCCCTAAACTTTTAACCTTAACACTTTTCACCCTCAGTCTCGTACTTTTTGACCAGTTAGGTCTATGAAAAAAAAGAATGTAAAAGTAAATACTTCATTTTGAATATTTGGATTTTCAATATTTAATCACTTGAATTCCTTTCGTTCGTTAGTTCTAAAATTTTTGAAATTTTGTTTTAGATTTGTTCTTTTAAAATTGCATATTATTCGATTATTATTATTAGCCTTTGGGATTGCGATTGCATAGGCTTAGCGTTGTAATTTTAATTTGCTTCAATTAAATTTCGACATTATCTCAGCTTTGCATTTGCATCATGACTACACGTACCCAAGTTGCTTTAGTGGTCATAGTTACACAATTGGGTCAAATGAATGATATGATCATACACATTGAGCAAAGACAACCTGTAGTGGAACCTTAAGGGAATAATGAGAATGGGCAAGTCGAAAACTCACATGTTAGACACCATGAGCATCCTAGGTATGATCTTTATAATGATGACTATAAAGGTAAATGCACCCGAGATTGACGGTAGATTTAAATTCAATGCATTCCTTTATAGGTTGTCTGGTATGGAGAAGTATTTTGATTGCTATGAGATGTTTGAGGATAAGAAGGTGCGATTTTCGAAAATGAAATTGGTGAAATTAATCAATTTATTTTAATTAGGGTTTGAGAGGGACTTAGAGCGTCTAGATGAACCACCTATCAGACATTTGGGGAGATGAAAACTCGCCTAAAGTAATATTATTTACCTGTAGGACACACTATTAGGCTAATGGAGCAATATGACAACTTTCGTTAGGGTAATAATACGTCTGTTGCTGATTACATCTGCAGATTTAACTCAAAGATGTAGGATCAGTGAGAGTGATAGATTGACCATTATGAAGTTCAAGAATGGATTACGACCTGAAATTTAATCACACATCCTGACCAGATAATGAGTATAGGTTGCTAGGAGAGCCACTTCTTACTTAGATCATCCCAATGGCCGAAATTTCTCGCAAAATAGACTTTTTCCTACTTCTCAGGTATCCTCTAGGGCTAGTAACATCGTAGTTGGGTCATCTCGTAACAAAGGGAGGGGTGTAGTTATACCCAATTTTCAGTCTACTACCCAGGAGAGGTGCTTTACGTGCAAGGGGTTAGGGCATGCTAAAAGGATGAGTGCATTTCGAGTTCGAAAGAAGGTTAGTGCTAATGCATACGAGTTGTATCTTCCGAGTGGTATAGGTATTGGTTTTGTATTCAATGTGGAAGACCTTACTCCTTATCACGGGTCTTCTTATGATTCCACCCCCTCTTCTACTTTTCCTACTTTTTCCCCTATTTCGCTTACATTTGCTAATCCTGATGAGTCTATACTTGTTTCTCCTTTATCTGTTCCACCTGCACCTCCTATTATTTCTACACAGCGGACAACAGAGGTTATTGATGATGTTTTTGATGAGCGGGTTGTTTTGACCAGACATGGTGGTTATCCATAGTTTTTTGGTGAAGTGGTGCAACAAGCCTTCGGATGATTACATGGATTGGTGCTGAGGAGTTCCGTCGGCCTGATCCAAGCCTTTTGGAGAGATATGAGACTTTCATTTTGTCAGAGGCTTTGTTTTCGCAGCCGGGGAGATTTGACGTCGTGGATGATTTGTTATTTAATTATGTATTCATCAGTTGTCTGTTTATTTGGTTTGTTGGATTTCTTATTTATTGGGTTATTTCAGTATTTGGTTATTTATTTAAGAGACCTAATTTATATTGGGTCTAGGGTTATTAGAGTTTATTTTCTTATAAATATATTTGTAAGTCATGTCAGACTCTTTACATATTGAAATTATTCTAATTATTGGTTGCGATCAATACTTTTCTTCCTTGCTGCAGTTGGGAACCCTATGAGTAGTGGTTCTCCTGCGGTTGGATCACCCTAATTCTTTTAATTTTCTTTATTAATTTATCACTTCCAATTAATTATTTGTTCATCAATTTCCGTCCTACATCAATATCACTTCTCTAATTGTATTATCCATTTCTAAAACAGGTGTTGCAGTTTTACTGTTGGAAGTGCACCGACTTCCAGACATCTGAATTTAAAGTGAAAACCAATAATGTCATTCCAATATCGCAATTACAACTGGAGAGGATTCAAAGTCTGAAACGCCTGTGTGTAAAGAATTATCAATCGGCAGAAACCATTTTCAATTACGGAGGTCATGGTACGAGGTTAGAGCAGTCTTTTGATTGGATGAGTTTTTCTGCTGCAGTTGCTGCATGGGAAGCTTATACCAGTAAGTTGCACCAAGAAATGCTTATGAACTTACCAGATTGGAAAACGCATCAATCTATATTCTATAATCCATTAAAAGAAACTTGAGTGCAGTTGTTCGTATCACTTGAATTTTAGTGGGGCGTAATTTGATTAACTTAATTATTTTATTGGTTGTTGACATGAACGTGTTAAAAATATCAGCATGCTGCATGAGAAACACAAATAACCCGATTCAAGAGAAAATATGCGAGGCACATTTAAAGAAACTGTTGTTTGATATAGAATTTGAAGAACATTAAGCTTTGAAATTCTGTTTTTTTACCTTTGTGGATAACTAACTGGTTGTATACATGTGTTATATCTATTTGCCTATAGAAACTAAACTGGTTACTTACACTTGCTGTCAAAAACCACTGTTACCGAGCAACTTAAATTTATGATAGGAAGGTAGACAATAGAAGGAGATAGATACAAATAGGTTTGCTATATAGATTAATCATCATACGAAAATGTTAATAATGTACTTTTGCATTCTAATCATAATGTATAACAGCTGACGCGAAGAATATGTAGTCGTTAAACCGTCATCTTCCACTACAACTGTCTATTCGGCAGCATACAGCGACTTTGATGTACTCCATTTGTGAAGAGCATTGCCAAAAACATCATGGAATACAATATGAACTTCAGTTTGAGTAATTTGCATCGACATAAAACCTTGCCCGTCATAGTAAAACTTGGTTTCGGATGGATTCGACCAACTCATGTCACCCCTCCAGGCCTTGGACCCTCCCCCACTTGTAAAAAATTGCAACGGACTGCACGAGATAAAATAAAATGTGCATGATATTTTATAGCAAAATTTTTAGAATCTATAGCTCATTTTCTTTTGTTAAGTAAATTTACCTGTGTGGACAACTAATGTGTTGCAAGCAATGGTCGTGTCCATTTATGTAAAAATCAACGTTATTTGCCTGAAACAAAAGCAGTTTATTTTTTCTTCAGTTCACTTTTCTTGTAGCTGGTAGTTCCAGATTTGACATACCTGAAGGATGGGGAGAAGTTGTGAAACGAGCTCCTTGGTGTTGCCATGATATCCAGCACTTTTTATTGTATGGTGACCCACCGCTATCTTCCATTTTGCTGTGGATTCTCTTAATGCCATGTCCAGATCCTTCAACAAGTAAATTGGTTAAACTTTTTTCTTTCTTTCGTAATTGCATTTACTGTTATTTTAGTGGAGAATAATACCATCTTTTGAAAGCTAACTAAAGTTTGATAATTAAGAATATCTTTTTTTCTTGCTTTAAAAATTTCTAATAACTAATTTCACTCGACATCAAGCATATATAATGTGGAGTTGGTTACCTTCAAGAGAGTAGAGATATATCTTTTTCGGGGAAGAACGCCTCTCCAGTCATAGACATGTTCCTCAGGGTCTGTAAAATATTTATCCTGGAAAGGAGTTGTATCTACGAAGAAAAATTCAGTCATCTCTGCACCCAAAAAAGAAAGAGGGAGGGAGGGAGGTGTTAAAATCAGGTACTACTATATATAACAAGTGATTTAAAGTGGTCGGAATTCATCATTAGGAAATTTATAAAGAAGCGATTTCTATATCTTCACTAAAATTTAAAGTTTGACCTGCATTTATAATAAAAGATTTTAAACAAACCCATCTGCTATCCTTGTGTGGAAGAATGGGACTCAATTGTGCCAAAGCATCCCCCCTGTAGTCATGATTGCCCAAAACTGCAATCCACAAACAAAGCATATCTCTCTTCATCAGTTTTCCTTGTTTTGTTATTTTTACTTTTTTAGCAAGTAAAGTTGAGAATGGATTATATACCGGTGTACCACTGTTTTTGCAAGCTTGGGGGTGTATAAATATTGGTAAATGAGTCTTCAAAAGCTGGATCGTTTTCATCAGTAAGGCCGCTGCCGTAAAAGTTATCACCGGTTGAAATGACAAAATCTATATCCAGTTTCTCTCCGATCGATCCCATCTGCAAGACATGATGCTATTTAATTTTCTCAATAAGTAGTATATATTAATTTTGTTTAATTGCTTTTGACTTTTTCTTGTTTTGGTGATCATGCATGAACACCGTAAAGCAGTATTCAAATAAAATTGAAGACAAATTAAATAAAACATTAAAAGGATAGAGGTGGGGATATTTGATTGGTTCTTAAGTTAAGAACTACTACTCCTAGCTACAATATTGGATATTCTGCCAAGCAGGTAGGATCCCATTTATCTTAAACAATGCCTCACTACACTACTGGATATATATATATATATATATATATATATATATATATATATATATATATATATATATATATATATATATTTTCGGATCTTAAAGCTACTTTTATCTAATTTTCACTGAATACCTTTTTTAGCAGCGGACCCGGCGACGGTTCGGTCATACAACCGTCGTCATATATTTTTGACGCTATATGTTGTCCTTTCTTAAAAAAGTATAGAGCGACGGTTGTATAACCGAACCGTCACGTCCGTCGCTAAAAAAAGTGAGCTCAGATAAAGTTAGATAAGGGATGAGCTTAAGATCCGGACTATATATATAAGACTAACAAACATAAGACTAATGATTACTATGACAGGTTAGTCGAGGGTCTTGCTTCCCGGTGAGCGAGCAGTTGCCCATCTCGCTGGTGAGCTGGTGGGGTTGAAGGGGGCAGCGTCCCTTGGAAGCCAAGCGCAAAGTGCAATTGAGTTAGCTTAAGGATATTTATTAGTAGTCCGGGGTTTTACTAATATATTGAGTCTCATGTGTTTGAGTCCATATTATATCATCTAGGATTTTAATTCTAGTTACTGTAAAAATATTATTTGATATGTAGATAATTGTAGAGAGTGTGTGAGACATTTTATGAATATATCTGATAAACAAAGTAATCAAATTGAAGAATGTATTATTATTTTTCTGTCTTTTATATAATATTTGTGTGATTATAAAATTATTTGTTGTTAAATTTCAACAATATGGTATATATAAAACTATAAATACATGGAACTACGATACAAACGAAAATAAAGAAAATATACACACACTTAAAGCCTTCACTAGGTGAAACTCAATAGTACTAGCGAGAAATAAGTTAGGTAGTTAGGTTACGTACGTATTGGCCAGTAGTTCCTCTAAACTATTCAACTAGGAAGAGCATATGTAGTAGTAATTAATTATTAATTGATTGGTGATTACTAGATCCGCACATTTCTTGTCGTCTAGTTTACGGCTATGACGTTATGTTTTATCCGCCATTGATAATTGTAGTCAACGTGTACTTCAACACAGAGAGCAGTTCATCTTTACTAAAAGAAAAAGTTGTAGTAATTATTAGATTTCATAAACCAATCCCTTTGATTTAATAGAAATACATAATTAGCAAGTCTCTACCTGTTTTTACCAAAAAGATATTAATTTCTTATTTTAGTAGAGAACAGGAATGTCATTGACTTGATCATATCCTTGAAAATAATTAAGTTTGAATGACACTAATTAATAAAGACTCCCTCCCTCAATTCTATGAAATTTGAGTTTAATTTGCGAAGAAATATTAAAATTTAAATTTTGATGCAATTTATTTAATTTTTTAAGTAATATATTTATATTTAATGATATACTTCCTAAATAATTTTTATTTCAATTAATAGTAGATTGGTTGGTGCATAAATATTAAATAATTTATTTATATTTAATGATATATTTCCCAAGTGTATTTTTAATGTAGGATACGTAATGAAGAGAAAAATTAGCAAATAATTGACCAAGAATGAGTACATGCGCTAAAAAATTTAGTAAATAACTAATTAACAAAATAACATAGAATATATATATATATATATATATATATATATATATATATATATATATATATGTGTGTGTGTGTTTGTGTGCGGATCCAGAAATTTTTCCCAGCAGGACAAATTTTAACAAATTTTTTTGTTGAAGTTAAATAAAAAACCTTGAACTAATCATAATAATGTTTATAAATTGCAATAAATATTCATAATCTAAATTAAAAATAAATTTTAAATAAAAAATATTTAGATACAATTTAGAAAATAGAAGTACAATGAATCTACGTTTGTATTTAAAATATGAATAAATTTTTTTTCCCTCTCTAAATTTAAGTCTTTCATTAATTTGTTTTTTTAAATTTATTCACTTACATATTTGTCCATAACCTTATACCTAAAAAAAAAATCAAACATAAACATTGACTATGCTACCCCCTTAATGGATCCGCCCCTATATATATATATATATATATATATAGAGAGAGAGAGAGAGAGAGAGAGAGAGAGAGAGAGAGGTATATTTATGGAATGGACAATGGTACCTGAAGAGCAACTAGAGACTGGTTGTGAGTTCCTTTTCTTCCCCAGTCTCCGATGACCAAAAGACTGAGTGAACCAGCAGCTGCACCAGCAGCAGCTGCCGGGTGGTGGAATATTGTTCGAAGCTCAGCCGCCGCAAGATTATTACTAACAACCAAACACAGGCTAAAAATTATCATCAGCTTATTCAAGTATTCATGATGATCATAAACAGCCATGGTTAAATGTTTGGTGTTAATTCCTGAGAGAGAAAGGAGAGAGAGAGAGAGTAGAGGAAGCTTCCTCGATCGGGGTGGTACTGCTTGCTTGAAGAATACAAATGTCTACTAAATTGTTCTTATATATTACTCCATCTGTCCCTATTTAAATAACGTTTTAGATTTTTTTATGTCTCTAATTATTTGAGGTTTATTCAAATTTAGGAGAATTAATGATAATTTTTCCAAAAATACTCCTCATTACTCTACCTATTTTTTTTGATATTTTAAACTCATTAATGATTTAAAGGTATTATAGATAATTGAGTACTATATTTAATACTTTTTAATTATTATCTTAATGGATATGTCTATCTTTAAAAATTTATTTAAATAGGAACTGATGGAGTATACATAGAGGCTTGGTTGATGGGACAAATTAAACAGACTTATTGGCTTATTGTTGAGAGAGAGAGAGAGAGAGAGAGAGAGAGAGAGGTATAATGCTAAATCACTGTTTAACTCCACGTAATTAGTGTCAACAATTGGCCAACATGTGGCTCCAATTAATAATTGATCACCTCACTATATATATGGTGGTCCCACCTTTTGGATGGATTATTGGATTATTTGTCTGTATCACTACATTAATGGATGTGTACATAGTACTAGTGTTATTTATACAAACGAGAGTGCAACTCTGAAACCTAAAATTAGTACTCCTACCGTTCATAAAAAAATATTGTTTGTCTTTAGAAAAAAAAATTTATTTTAAAAAGATTGTTGTTTACAATTTTCGAAGAGAATAAATTATTTATTTTTTTATATTACCCCTACCTTCTCTCATTGTTACAAGAAATTATCTCCTTTGTATTAATAGTTTTCATAAAAGGGTAGTGATGAAATTTTAAACAAATTTTACTTGATAAATGACACTTCCTTAATCTATGTGCTAAAACCTTAAACGACAATCTTTTAAAAACTGAGGGAGTAGTATATTAAACCTATAAAAGTTGGTAAAATAACATAAGATGGATTTAAAAAGGTTATGATATATTGTTGGAAAAAAAAGGGTTCTCAAAATGATATTAATTTACTTTTGAACGGTTATATTTTGACATGCATGTAATATAACTGCATTATATTTGGTTAGATGAACACGTACGACAGATTATGGGATCGAATAAATTTCTGTAAAAGTTGAAACGTGTTAGGATTTTAATTACGCCTTTCAAAGGTCCAACCATAATACATTATACATACATACAATAAGATAAAACAAAAATTCAAAGACAAAACTATACAAACACGTCAAATCCACTAATTCGTCCAAACCCAAGAGTAGAACTCACCTCCCTCCGATTTAAAAAAAAAGAAAAGAAAAAGAATTTCAATAAAAAAAATTTATAAACACTATAAATGTATTTTTATTTTATATTTAAGGCTAGAAAAGAAAAGGTGGCATGATATTAAAATTAGTATGATAAGAAAATATTATATTATCTTATACTAGTAGCAATAAAAAGAATATTCTTTTTTTATATATATAATATAAAAAATTAATTTTGTGAAGAGATACTTTATCTTTGATAATTAATCAGCCCGCGGCCGGCATAAACTATGTTTGTCAACCAATTAAGTTCAACCGATAATCTAATGGTCAAAAACCAAACGATTCGGTCAAATTAATCTGTCCATCCAAACCTTTACGCAATGGCCATTGCACCCATCATGTACATTTGTTCTATTTTTCATGTGTAATTAAATACTTCATTTATTCTAAAATTAGATATATATTTTTTATTTTAATTCGTTCTAATATCAATCATACGTTTTTATTTTAAGATTAAAAAGTGACGCGATGCATGTTTCTAATTTGTCATTATTTTTTTACTATCATTTTCAATATCACACTACCACAATCAATTATTAGTTAATAATAAAACTATATTTGAGAATATAAAATTATCCTTAAAATAAAAATCAAATCATATGATGATCGAAGTCATTCTCTAAACAAGTTACTAAACCGTCAAATTTATCTACTGATGACCTTGATGGTGAAGATATATAGTATAGCATATTAAATATGTAAAAAAGTAAAAATTAAATATATTCCCGTCAAATTTATCTGGCTATTTGGTAAGAAAATGTGATAAGAATTAAATAAAAATACACATGCTTAAGGAAAGGATCCATTAATTAATAATTATGCTTATGATACACACCCAAAGTTTATTAATGCAAATTAAAGAGATCTTTATTATCTTCGTAAACTACAATTAAAGAAGAACATGATTCACGTGAACTTTATCCTTATAAATAAAAAATTTGAATATTTCAATAGTAACTAGATAAATTATGAAAAATGATTAGCGTGGCCCATTTCTTTCATAATTGTCTTGATATTATCCATTTCTTTCATAAATGTGAAACTATACCAAATTTCTCTATTAAAAGTTGGAAATAAATTAGTTTGATGTAGAATTCTGTGGGTAACAGGTGTAAGCAGCTAGGTGTTTGTTTGAAAATGTTATCCCTCCCAATTCTTTTTTAATTTAAAATTTTGGAAGAAATTACAAAAATTGTAATTAATAATGTTTTGTTTGATTAATTAAATTAAATATAAAATTTCAATATTATTCTTGTAAAAATCATTAAAAGTTGAAAAGGAAATAAATTAGAATTAAATATAAAGATAATATGAAATGTTAAGTCATTAATACGTACATGGTTGAAATGTAATTTCTGAGTAAATTAATTAAGATTTTTGGACTCCCCCAAAAAAAAGGAAGAAGAAGATTTTAGCTTCTTCCTTTTAACACCACAAACTTCTCTCCTTAAAAGCATTTTGGTAGATTTTCAAAACATTCTCAAATAATTTCTTGAAATGGAAGTGTTTTAAGTGACACCACTCGGCGAAATAAGTAGTAGCTAGTTTTATTAACTTTTAAGTAAATAATGAGATTATTCGAAGCAGTAAAATTTTCTTACAGTATTTTGATTAAAAATCTCAAGCAAACTACGTGAATAGCTAGTGAGTTGGAATTGAAAAAGAAGAAGCATGCGCTTGCTTGAGATGAAATTAATTCAATCTTGCGAATATGTCCCAAGCCATCTCCGGGCTCCGGCCATTGTCCTAAGCCCCATTTGGAAGCTGACTCCTGAACAAATATTCTCGAGTTCAGAACAAATTTTGAATCCAAATCGAATTAAATTTATTTAAATAAGTGTTTAAATCACTAGCCCAATATATAATATCTTGTTGGCTAACCGCATGTTGATTCAAAAAGTCATGAGTTAGAAATTTAAGACAAGTTTTTTTTATATCTTTTGATTGTGGTTGGGATGTTAAAAAAAACCATTGTCAACTTACTGGTACTATATGAAATACATGACTTGTGAAACTAAAGTTGCTAATTTATCAATTATTGTAGTGATATATAGTTTATTATATAATTTATTGCAAGATATATATTGGGATTGGCAAAGACATGATTGTGGCAAGTAGTAGTTATATAGTTTAGATAGATAAGGGAAACTTTGGCATAGTAATCAGTTAATGTAGAGCAGCAGACACCGAACATGGTACCTTCCCTTTTTTGCATTATTTGGCTTTTTGCTAAAAACGGATAAACTCTGTCGACTTTTTTCCCATTATTGGAACACTTTCAGTCCACTGATTCGGTGAACAGAAACAAACTAACTCTCTTTGGTCGTTGTCTGTTGTGGAAGTTGAAGCCTTTAAACAATAATCGACCTATCGATCTATCTGTGTGCGCATCGCGAAGCCAGAAAATATTATTAGTGGGGGCGAAATTATTACCAAGTTATAAATAATTTAGCGGGGGTTTGGGGGCAGCGCCTCCGAGCCAATTTTTTTAATACTTTATACTTTCGAATATATATATATATATTACAATAAAAATATAATGAGTAATAATATATGGTATATATACACTATATTGACTCATAATAGACTTTTTTAATCACAATTGTTCATAAGTAAATAATTCATTATTTATTTTAAAAGTAATATAAATTAGATTATTATTTAGTTTAAAATATTATAGAGAGAGATACATATATTGAGGATTTGAGTCATATGTGGTTAAAATTTGATTAACAATTTCAGTGTAAAAAGAGTGGGTGCAAATTTCTTTGAAACGAGAAAGTGTAATACCCAATTTCAGTAAAGTGTAATACCCAATTTCAATGGGTGCAAATTGACTCTTCTAATCCTCAAAAAAAATTTATTTATCATATATTAAAAAAAAAAAAAATCCAATGGGTGCAATTGACTCCACCGGATAACATGTGGCTTCGCCCCTGTGTGTGCGCCCGTATATTTAAATAATTGTGTATGCATGACTTGATATAAACTTTAGTCTCTATATATTAACTTGATATAAACTTTAGTCTCTATATATCTAATAAAAATATATATTTCTAATTTGGGAACATAGAAAGTAATTCAAATACCAAAAGAAATTATTTGCGTTTGTAACAAACAACAAGTTATGCTGAGTAATTACACTTCATTGGCTTACTTGTGTTGAGAGACAAATTAAGAGATCACCAGAAAGACGTACCCAATATAATTTATCCATAATTAATAGGTGTTATGTATATATATATATATATATATATATATATATATATATATATATATATATATATATATATATATATATATATATATATATATATATATATCCATATATCCATTAGTACATTATACAATGATCCACTAATCCACTAAATGAGGATGATCACCTTGTGTCCGTACATGTATCAATTTTAATTTCATTTTTGTTGTTGTTGCGCAAAGTTATGACTATTAAGCTCCGGATATGTATGTGTACTCTTCTGTCCCATTCTTACTAAGCATCATACTGAGAAATTAGGAGCATATTGTGTTTTAAAATGACTATATATTATCATTTACATTATTATTGCTTTATGTTGACATCGAATTTTTAACTAAAAACTTGTTTTTAATAGAAGAAAAATTGACAATTAAGCTAACCTTTATATATATTTTATTTATTTATTCTTTGAAAGCCCCACTTTTTGGGAATACAATATATATAATTTTATAATCAAGTATATCATAAAAACCCAATCAAACCTCACCAAAAGAGGAAGAAATAAACTCTTACAAACAAGCCTCACATGTAAGACCCCGAAATTTTTTAAATAAAAAGGAATTTTCTCTATTTATTATTTTGAAATAGTAAGGGTTGATTTGATTAATGTGGATAGTTAAGGGTTAAATACGCAAATATTTCAAAATAAGCAAGTGGTTATAAAATATTCATTGTTGTTTAGGGAATATTAGTTTTGGTGTGGAATATTAAATCTTTTCGGGAATATTATTATTTACCAGCAGCGACCATGTGTGGGCCCCATAACTGAAAGCGATTGGATGAAGAAAACGACAAATATAAGTTGTTTTTAAATAACAGGCGTAGTTATTACAGATTATCTTGTTGGAATACCCTTAGGTGGTTAAAACACACTAATACGCGTTGTTGAGCAAGAAGCACACGGTATTGCACCAATTATTGATTCTTACGTGAAAGGCACTACTCAATATAATGGTTACGATAATTCTTGCTCAATATTTTATTGAGTTAATAATTGTTGCGTTGATATTTTATATTCTTTGTTGTTTGATAATTGTCATTACACAATTTTTTTTCATTATCGAAGCAATAATTCATATTATCTCAATAATATTATTAGATAACATTATTGGCAATGTCTAGAAAGTTACATCTAGGAGAGGTTTGGTCACCTAATTGCGGCGCAAAGAAGAAGAAATTCTTATTGGAAAGCCCCTCTTCTGAACCTGCTTGGTTGTCGATATTGTGATTCTGTAATATTATTTGTGAATAATTAATTATTGATTCATATGATGAGAAAAATATTGATTTTATGTGGATATAGATGGAGAAAAATTTTAATGTGACAATTGTTAAAAATTGAAATTTTATTTTTTTCGATAAAATAATTCATTTAAATATATTATTATATTTTAATAATATAATAATGGTGATATTTTTACAACGAATGTGGGATATATGAGTATCTGAGGAGGAAGAGTATTTTTTGTTGCAATAAATGTTTAAAACATGTTAAACATGTCGATTGGACCTCATTTATTGAATTGAAATTTGATTATAACACAAGAAAATCGACCGTTTGTGGATTTCGTCAATTTCTATTTGGAATTTGGAAAACTTTCTTCTGCAAAGTTGTAGAGAATTGAATTTCCTATAAAAACTCATGAGATTCAATTTTCTGATGAAAGAGCTATTTATTATGAATTATTGAAGTTCCGGATTAATTGATTATCATTTTTTGGAGTTTTAAGTAACTTTTGCATGAAAAACGTTTTTGTCACTTATGGGACATGTGTTAGTGGTTGATTTCAGCTGATGGTGTGCGTGGGAAGATGTGGAAAAATAATATTATTAATATATTAAATTTTACGCTTTGGTGTTCTAAGCAATTTCCTATAAATAGGGTCTTGGGTTAGAATTGAAAATCACACCGTAAACTCAAGTTTTCTCTCTATATTATCGAGCGTATTCTTGTGAGTATTTTGAGTATACTTTGAGTATTGCTAGGCGGTTGCAAGTTCCTTCAAAGACTATACATCTTAGATTCTAGCTAAAATCTTGATCTTTTCGAGGTAAGGGATATTATTTTTTTTCAGTAATGATATTATTTCTTCAATATCATTAAACCGAAATGTTGATCTGAAGTTTTATCAAATTTGGAACTTTTCATGTCGGGGGTTACTATTCATGGGTTACTATTCATGAGTTACTATTCACGAGTTACTTATTCACGAGTACTATTCATGAAGCGTGAAGATGTTTTTGTGGAATTTCTATCTTTTGGTGTGGAGTTACTATTCACGTATATGGCAGACTATTCACGTATCTGGCACTATTCACGATACTGATTTATTCATAAAAAATAAAATTTCTTCTTTTCGTCAAAAACATCTATTCGGATACTAACTCGATTGTATCCATGTTTTGATCATTCTTGAATTTTACACCACTATGATTATTTTTGAGGTATTTTTGGGCGTGGATAAAACCAAGTACGAATCCTTAATCCTTAATCCTTGTCATTTTGTTTCACCGGATTCGTTTCTTTAAAAAAAAAATTTTTCATCATCCTCGATCTTAAATGATGATATTATGGAATATCTTTGGCACAGTAGTGCAAAGATGAATGATTTCTTAAGAATATCTTTGGCTCAGTAGTGCAAAGATGAATGATTTCTGAAGAATATCTTTGGCCCGTAGTCTGAAGATGAATGTGTGTTTAAATGAACATGACCAATGATGAATATCTTTGGCACAGTAGTGCAAAGAATGAATATTTGATTCGGATGTATATTGATTGATGTTACGGGGATAAAAGATGAGCGATGAACTTTTAAATTCATACATAGAAGATAGTAGTTTGCATTCTCTACTTAACTCTTCTAATGAATTATTATTTCATTGCGAATATTGATTTAAAATTTGTTGTCTATTGTATTCTATTATATTTATCCTGTTGAAGACTAACGATAATTTGTTGTATATTATCTTAGTCATAATATTCTTTACCGAGCTAGTTGAGCTCACCCTTTTCCTTTTTGTTCCATTTTTCTCGGGGAGGCGAGAATATAATGCGAGTGCAGTGAGGGTATGGAATGAAGGTTTTAGAAAGGATTGTTTAGTAGTCCTCACCATTTTTGTAAAATAATGTATCAATAAATGTGATGAGGATTTATTTGAGTATAGATATTGTGCTAAGAAGATAATATTTGTATTCAAACTCACGAGTTTCTTGTTGTAATAATAAAGTTGTAGTTATTATTCATACCATGTATTGACAACTCGAAATAGTGATGTATACCTATTTTGGGGGCGTCCATGCTTAGTATCGAGCTTAGGGATATGATCTCTGGCGGAGATCGGGAATAGAACTAGGAGGGAGAGCGAGTAAATCCTTCGCTAGTGTGTCCTACCTAAGCTTATTTGTTAGTTGGTCAATATATAGGGATATTATGTGATATATTGATTTCCTTAATTAACCCTTGTTTTATGGCGGTGATGTTGAGAATGTCGATGAGAATATTAACAATGGAAATGAGACCGTGGAGATGCTGTACTCACCAACGAGGAGAGCGCGTGCACAGTGGCAATGTTCCTCCCGTGAACAACACCATTGAAGCGTATGATGAGCGAGGGGATGTTTAGAAGTTTTTTGCGATTCATGCAAAATCGGACGAGGAGACTCGTGTTCAAAATACGAGGAGAAATGATAGCAATTCACTTTGGTTGTCACAACCAAGCGATTCAAAGAGTTGGGACCACCAGAATTTAAGGGAAAGCCGGATCCGATCATGGCGGAAATATGGGTCAAACAAATTACCAAGATATTCGATGTCTTGGGATGCACGGAGAACGAAGGTTCCATTCGCCACCTTTATGTTCCGTGGCGAAGCGATCTTGGTGGGAGTGCATGAAGCGTACCATCCAGCCGCACTCAAAGTGTCTTGGGAGACGTTTGAAGCTATTTAATGACAAATACTTTCACGAAAGTGTTAAATCGTATGAAGGAAGTGGAGTTCATCGATTGGAACAAAACAACATGGCGGTGTCTCGATGCGAGGCAAAGTTTGCGAGTTATCCGGTTTGCACCTCATTTGGTGGAGAATGAGGAGCGTATGACGCGATGTTTCTTAGAGGTTTGAAACAAGATACGTCGTCGATTATCTCATCTCTCATAAATTTTCTCTTTATTCAGATGTTATGTGCAGGCTCAATTATTAGGCGAGATAACGAAATGCAGTCAACTGAAGGACCACAACGAGATCGTATCGAGAGATAGCGGTCAATGAATAATGATAACTGCGGAGAAAGAAACAGACGGACAGAAATGGTAACCACTCTCGTGGTAATCATGGTCATGAAAATAGAAGAAGCAAGTCGGGAGGAGATTTTAAAAGAGGAGATTTAACAACGACCATGTAAAGATGACGGTCTTGCGCGTGGAATCGGTTCTAAGGGAGGAGAACGACCACCGGTCATATACTACTTCTACAAATGCGAAAAGAGGGACATATCCGTCAAAACGCCTACAACAGATTCAAGGTATGCTATAATTGTGGAAAGGAAGGACATATCGCTCGAGATTGTCTGATAAGAAACCCTAGTTCAATGAGGGGACGGTGACTCAAAAGATCATCCCAAAAAAAGTCAAAGTCAACGATTCCGGGAAGGCGTTTGTTGTGGGATCGGTCATAATCGCGAGAACCCAAACGAGGTGATCACGGTAAGCTATTTATAAATTCTTGCGAAGTTTATACCTTACTTGATCTGGGGTCTTTACCCATTCATTTATCTCACCTGCGTGTTCAACGTTTAAACTTGACTCGGAGAAATTAGACTTTGACTATCTGTGGAAACTCCGTTAGGAGAAACTTTCATCACATCCACTGCTTATAAATCTTGTTTGATTCAAGTTGGCACCATTACCTTACCATTGACCTTATCTCTTTAAAGATACTTGCTTTTGATGTGATTTTAGGGATTGATTGGTTAACTACTCATCATGCCAAAATTGATTGTTTTCGTGAGTTGTTAGTTTTCATATTCCTAACCAACCCGTTGTTATGCAATTCAAGCAACTAAACCATTAAAATCAATCAACGTCATATCTAATCATAAAGCTATTCATTTATTAAAAAAGCGGATGTCAAGCTTTCTTAGCCCATGTTATGGATTTGAATAAAGACACGTCAAATTTGAATAATATTCTGTTGTTATTGACTTTCCCGACGTATTTCAAGAAGAACTTCCCGGTCTACCCGAGCGTGAAGTTGAATTCTTTATTGATCTTGAACACAGTACAAAGCCCATTTCTAAAACCCCATATCGAATGGCTCTATATGAACTTCGGGAGTTAAAGGTCCAACTACGAGAATTGTTGGACATCGGTTTCATTAAATCTGGTACATCTCCTTGGGGTGCTCTGTTTTATTTGTAAAGAAGAAAGACGGGAGTATGCGACTTTCAGTATTGACTATCGGGAATTGAACCATGTCACCATCAAGAATAGGTATCCTCTACCTCGTATTGATGACTTGTTTGACCAATTGCAAGGGCACAATTCTTTTCAAAATCGATCTTCGCTTCGGATATCATCAATGAAGATTAGAATCGAGGATATTCCAAAGACGCCTTGAACTCGGTATGGGCATTATGAATTCTTAGTCATGTCTTTCGGACTAACTAATGCTCCTGCGGCTTTCATGGATATGATGAACCGAGTATTCAAGGAATATTTGGATCAATTCGTTGTTGTCTTTATTGATGACATCCTCATATATTCCAAAAGCCGTGAAGATCATGAGCACCATTTGAAATTTGGTACTCGAAAGGCTTCGTGAAAACCAACTATATGCCAAATTGAAGAAATGCGAGTTACGGCTTGAGAAGTAGCATTCCTTGGGCACGTGGTGTCGAAACATGGAGTATCTGTTGATCCGTGAAGATTGAAGCAATACAAAGTTGGGAGCAACCGAAGTCGGTGGTCAAGTCACGTAGCTTTTTGGGCTTAAATGGTTATTATCGGAGATTCGTGGAAGGGTTTTCTCGAATCGCTACTCCATTAACTTCAAATTCTTCGGAAGGATACAAAATTCGTTTGGAGCGAAGAATCACGAGAAAAGTTTCCAAGAGCTTAAGAGGAGACTTATTTCAAGACTGTTCTAACAATACCATCCGGTTCTGGATGGATTTGTTATCTACAAATGATGCTTGAGGCAAAGGGTTAGGATGTGTTCTCATGCAACGTGGGAAAGTCATAGCACATGCCTCGCGACAACTTAAAGAGTATGAGAGGAATTATCCTACTCATGATCTAGAGTTAGCGGCCGATCGTTTCGCCGCTTAAAAATATGGAGGCACTATCTATATGGGGAGAAAGTGGAGATATATTCGGACCATAAAAGCCTTAAATATTTCTTCACTAAAAAAGAACTCAATATCTTGGCGGCCGACGTTGGCTCGAGCTATTGAAAGACTACGACCACACTATTCAATACCATCCCGGTAAAGCGAACGTGGTAGGCGACGCATTGAGTAGAAGATCATATCTTGAGGAGCGAGTGCGATGATGTCAAGTATCTGCGACAGAGCCAACTTTAATAGAAAAAGTTAAGGTTGCTTAAGCCACCGACGACTGGGCGTGATCGTATGAAGAAAAAGTACAAAAGGAGCTATTAGGGCGAGAATTGATGAAGAAGGAATACTTGAGTCTACTCTAGACTTTGTGTTCCTAACGACTCGATTTGAAGTACAAGATTATGATGGAGGCACACAATCGCCATTTGCAATCCATCTGGAAGTACTAAAATGTATCGTGATCTTGACATACATTTTGGTGGAACAATATGAAGAGAGAGATTGCAAAGTTTATCTCAATGTGTTTAACTTGTCAACGTGTAAAGGCGGAGCATCTAGTACCTAAGGGTCCGTTCAACCACTTGAGATTCCGGAATGGAAGTGGGAACACATTACCATGGATTTCGTTCTGGGGTCTTCCTACGGTTTCTCAAGGCATCAATGCTATTTGGGTTATTGTTAATAGATTAACCAAGTCTGCTTTTTTTCTTGCCGATCACGGAGACTTATTCCTTGAGCGCCTTGCTAGTATGTGCGTGAATGAGATTGTGAGGTTGCATGGCATGCTGTATCCATAGTTTGGATCGTGACCCAAGATTCACTTCAAGATTTTGGGTTAGCTTGCAAAAAAGCTATGGGCGCAGTTTGCGATTTAGTTAAGCATACCATCCCCAAACGGACGGACAATCGAGAGGGACTATTCAAACTCTTGAAGATCTATTAAGACTCTGTGTCCTGAACTTCAAGGTAGTTGGGATAAGTATTTACCATTGGTGGAATTCTCCTACAACAACAGCTTATCGAAGCAAGTATAGGTGTGGCTCCATTTGAAGCATTATATGGGCCGAAAATGTCGTTCTCCAATATGTTGGGATGAGGTGGGTGAAGCAACATTGTTGGGACCCGAGTTAAAATGCGTATGACTCTGAAAAGATCCAAATGATTCGACAACGATATACAAAACAAGGCACAAGATCGACAAAAGAGTTATGCGGATCTTCATCGAAAGGATGTGGAATTTAATGTGGGGATCATGTATTGTTGCGAGTTGCTCCATGGAAGGGAGTTACAAGATTTGGGAAGAGAGGAAAGCTCAATCCACGATTTATTGGTCCATTTCAAATTCTTGACCGAGTAGGAAATGTAGCCTATAGACTTGCGTTACCTCCGAGTATGTCTCGTGTTCATAATGTGTTTCACATATCTCATGCTTAAATAAATATGTGAAAGACCCGAACCATGTTATTGAGTTAGAACCCAGGACGAGATAGTACCAAGACTTAACGTATGAGGAGGTACATGTCAAGATCTTGGATAGGAAGGAGCATGTCCCTACGCCAAGAAAGGTCATACCACAAGTTAAAGTTTTGTGGAGGAATCATGCTATATAGGAAATGACATGGGAATTGGAAACGGAAATGAAAGCGAGGTATCCTCACCTTTTGAAACACACAGTACGTCACGTCAATTTCGAGGACGAAATTTCATAAGGAGGGAGGTTGTAAGACCAAAAATTTTTAAATAAAAAGGAATTTTCTCTATTTATTATTTTGAAATAGTAAGGGTTGATTTGATTAATGTGGATAGTTAAGGTAAATACGCAAATATTTCAAAATAAGCAAGTGGTTATAAAATATTCATTGTTGTTTGGGAATATTCGTTTGGTCGTGGAATATTAAATCTTTGTCGGGAATATATTAAATGCGGCCAAGTAATGACCATGTGTGGGCCCCATAACGAAAGCGATTGGATGAAGAAAACGACAAATATAAGTTGTTTTTAAATAACAGCGTAGTTATTCTGAATTATCTTGTTGGAATACCCGGTGGTTAAAACACACTAATACGCGTTGTTGAAACAAGATAGCACCAGTATTGCACCAATTATTGATTCTTACGTAAGAAGGCACTACTCAATAATGGTTACGATAATTCTTTATTCAATATTTTATTGAGTTAATAATTGTTGCGTTGATATTTTATATTCTTTGTTGTTTCAATAATTGTTATTACACAAGATTTTTCATTATCGAAGCAATAATTCATATTATCTGAATAATATTATTAGATAACATTATTGGCAATGTCTAGAAAGTTCTGCATCTAAGGAGAGGTTTGGTCACCTAATTGCGGCATGCCCGAAGAAGAAATTCTTATTGAAAGCCCCTCTTTCTGAGGAACTGCTGGTTGTCAATATTGTGATTCTGTAATACTATTTGTGAATAATTAATTATTGATTCATATGATGAGAAAAATATTGATTTTATGTGGATATAGATGGAGAAAATTTTAATGTGACAATTGTTAAAATTGAAATTTTATTTTTTCGATAAAATAATTCATTTAAATATATTATTATATTTTAATAATATAATAATGGTGATATTTTTACAACGAATGTGGGATATATGAGTATACGAGGAGGAAGAGTATTTTTGTTGCAATAAATGTTTAAAACATGTTAAACATGTCGGTGGACCTCATTTATTGATCGAAATTTGATTATAACACATAAAAATCGAATCGTTTGTGGATTTCTTTGGTCAATTTCTATTTGGAATTTGGAAAAACTTTCTTCTGCAAAGTTGTAGAAATTGAATTTCCTATAAAAACTCGCAAGATTCTAATTTTCTGATGAAAGGGCTATTTATTATGAATTATTGAAGTTCCTGATTAATTGATTATCATTTTTTGGAGTTTTAAGTAACTTTTGCATGAAAACGTTTTTGTCACTTATGGGACATGTGTTAGTGGTTGATTTCAGCTGATGGTGTGCGTGGGAAGATGTGGAAAAATAATATTATTAATATATTAAATTTTACGCTTTGGTGTTCTAAGCAATTTCTATAAATAGGGTCTTGGGTTAGAATTGAAAATCACACCGAAACTCAAGTTTTCTCTCTATATTATCGGCGTATTCTTGTGAGTATTTTGAGTATACTTTGAGTATTGCTAGATGTTGCAAGTTCCTTCAAAGACTATACATTTTATTTCTAGCTAGAAGTCTTGATCTTTCGAGGTAAGGGATATTATTTTTTTCGTAATGATATTATTTCTTCAATATCATTAAACCGAAATGTTGATATGAAGTTTTTATCAAATTTGGAACTTTTCATGTCGGGTTACTATTCATGGGTTACTATTCATGAGTTCTTATTCACGAGTTCTTATTCACGAGTCTTATTCATGTAAGCGCGTGAAGATGTTTTGTGGAATTTCTATCTTTTGGTGTCGAGTTACTATTCACGATATCTAAGACTATTCACGTATCTGACACTATTCACGTATACTGATTATTCAATAGAAAATAAAATTTCTTCTTTCGTCCAAAACATCTATTCGGATACTAACTCGATTGTATCCATGTTTTGATCATTCTTGAATTTTACACCACTATGATTATTTTTGAGGTATTTTGGACGTGGATAAAACCAAGTACGAATCCTTAATCCTTAATCCTTAATCCTTGTCATTTTGTTTCACTGGATTCGTTTCTTTAAAAAAAAAAATATTTTCATCATCCTCAGTCTTAAATGATGATATTATGGAATATCTTTGGCTGTGTAGTGCAAAGATGAATGATTTCTTAAGAATATCTTTGGCTCAGAAGGTGCAAAGATGAATGATTTCTGAAGAATATCTTTGGCCGTAGTGCAAAGATAAACATGTGTTTAAATGAACATGACCCAATGATGAATATCTTTGGCACGTAGTGCAAAGATGAATATTTGATTCCGGATGTATATTGATTGATGTTACAGGGATAAAAGATAGAGCGATGAACTTTTAAATTCATACATAGAAGATAGTAGTTTGCATTCTCTACTTAACTCGTCTAATGAATTATTATTTCATTGCGAATATTGATTTAAAATTTGTTGTCTATTGTATTCTATTATATTTATCCTCATTGAAGACTAACGATAATTTGTTGTATATTATCTTAGTCATAATATTCTTTACTGAGCTAGTTGAGCTCACCCTTTTCCTTTTTGTTCCATTTTTCTTAGGAGGCGAGAATATAAGCGAAACGTGCAAATTGGGTATGGAATGAAGGTTTTAGAAAGGATTGTTTAGTAGTCCTCACCATTTTTGTAAAATAATGTATCAATAAATGTGATGAGGATTTATTTGAGTATAGATATTATCTAGAAGATAATATTTGTATTCAAACTCACAGCTTTCTTGTTGTAATAATAAAGTTGTAGTTGTTTCTGTACCATGTATTGACAACTCAGAATAGGTGATGTATACCTATTTTGGGGGCGTCACATCACACCTCACCAAAGGAAGAAGAAATAAACTCACACACAAAACTCACATAAAGAGAAAACAAGCTTCCCATAATAGAAAACATAAATTGATCACCTAAGTGAGAATCAAACCTAAAATCTAAATGTTACAGTGTTGTCTCAGTCTTATCCACTAAGGTAAAATCTCATCGACACATGCACATCAATTGTCTTAGTTCAATCGATTCAAACTACTAATCAATATTAATATATATATGAAATATATATATTAGATTGTCATGACGATTTGAGCAACCGTCATTATAAATTTCAAAAAAAATCGCGCCATAAAAGCGATTTGTATACGATATATTTCCATATAAATATATATAAATATATATCTTATGAAATTACATATGTTGTTATGTCCCATTTTTATTAAAAGTAGTATAAAATGATAAAATGTATTCATGTTAACCATCACAATTTCATTATCAGTTGTCAAATTAAAGATTGATAAAATTTTATTGTAAATATGAAATAAAAATAGTACATATTCTTTGAATTTGTAAATAAATGTAGCGCTTTTTGTTTAGCCTATAAATAGTGTCAATGAAAATCTGGAAATACTAGCAATTAAGTTTTATAAACCGGGTGGATCAAAAATTGCAATGATAATTAAATTAATACATGTATAGTCATTAGAACAAAACAAACCTCGCAATATATATTATAATCCTTTGAAAGAGGTGCCGGATTGATTCGGACAGTTTTATGGCTGAATTAGAACATGCATGGAGACATGATCAACATCATCGTATTTAATTAATATAGAATCTTCTCATGCTCTCTTCACGTCAACTATATACATACTACACAGTACGTACGTTCAATAAAATTAATATTAATATATACCGAATAATTCATTATATTTGGAAGCTTGATCGGCCACTATATTCGTATTCCTTGTCCAACAACAACGGCCGGCTTGTGATCTTATCAAACCTCTTCGATATCCTTAATTTTACCGTTTGCAAAACCCTAACTTCGCTGGTGAAAATAGCCTTGACCGGCCTGTGGTCAGACAACTTTGATTCACTTCTAGTGTATACATGTTGCTTTAGTCCCTTACCAAACCAAATTATCCGATCGCACCTGAAAAAAATATAAGTCACGTTAATTGATAAGAATTTTTTCACTTTAATTATATAATATTTTCAAATATAAGTCTCTCAGTTTCAAAATATAAGATTATACAATAGCTACCGTACCATGCAGGAGCTCGTTTCTTTTCGCCTTTTTTGCAAAGATAACTACTACCATAATATGCATCGGAATTTGGATAATATTTGTAAGTAGGAGGAAAGTTGATTGTTCCTTCATGCCAACCTTCAAATGCTTGATTATCCATGAGTTCTTTCCTTAGCTTAATTTCAACAAAAATTCGATCACAACAATCATTTGGCCAATTTCAAAAATTGCATAATTCTGAAAATTACTTCCTTCTATCCAAAAAATAAAAAGGTGTTCACTTTTTAATGTTAGTACGTAGTAAAAAAATAATAATACATGCAATTTCGTAAATCTTGCAATCGTTATTTCATTATAATACTAATTTATTATTTTTTCGAACATATGTGGTAAAAATAAAAATAAAAAACACATCAGCACAAATTTTATTCAATTGAGACGCTCTCTTTTTTTTGGAGGTAAGGGGGTATTTTCTTTGGATATATACCAGATCATTCTCGATCAAACAGTTCCATTCTCGTTTATGTACCAATAATCGTGTCTCGGGTTCTGGTAGGGATATCCTATAATTCAAGTCTCCAAGCAGTATCACTTGCCTGCAATAAATTAAACATAGATCATTAGCTGATTTTATTCTCAAGATATTCTACTACTGTTATTATATGTAATTAATTAACCAGCCATTATTTTCTTCACCCACTTGCCCAAATAAAATATTACTAATACTTTACTCTTTGATTAATTAGAAGTCAATTAGTTTAATGAAGCTTATATTTTTTTAGTGTTAGATTGTTTTCCTTTTCACTCGGTTGGCTACGTACAGATTTAGCTCCATTGATAGGCCGAAAATATTATTGTTATTAATCATCAAACAACCAAACACTGAAAAATGTTAATAACTTAATTACAGATATTTAACTCTATATATATTATAAAGCCTGATATATTTAATCAGCGGCTACAAACCAATAGCGATTAATATTCTAATCTTTAAGAAGAAAAAAGAAAGAAATAATTGTAGCTTTCGGTAATAATTTATTGAGACATACTTCTGTCTTATTTTCATGACTTAAGATTAGGCAAATTTTTTAGAATTAAGAAGACAGATATTTAGCCAGCCTGTTTTAAAGTATATACTGTGGTTACATACGCATGGTCTAGAATCTTTGGAGGCAAATCAAGGGCAGGGCCTCTAGGAAAGCTTGTTCGCGACAATATATCAGCAGCGTTGGAGTTCCTGGTTTTCTCAGCTCCTAATCTACCCCCTGATGCTAGATGACTGCACACAAAGCAGAAGCTTGTTTCGTGTAACTGAAATCTTACAGAAATGGAGCCCTGCAAATAAAATAAAATTTATAGAGAAGAAATTAGTAAAATAGAATAAATTAATAGTGAGCTCTTTTCTTAATTATGTGAAAATATTTCTTATGTCATAATAATATAGCAGACATGCATCAGAGACGTGGAAATAATGATAGTGGAAATCGGAAAAAGTATACAAAAAATTACTAATGTGTTAAAGGTAGTTAAAGTTTGAAGCTGACCTTATTTCCTAGACATCGCATGATGCCACAGCCTACACAAGATACATTAGGGTTCCGAATATATGGATGAAGATTACTGCGAACCCAAACCGATGTTAATATTCCAACCATTTGCTTACTAATGAGACACCGGTAGTCATTTTGCAAGCTATTCTCGATTGACTTTGCACCCTGTCTGTTTGTGTTCTTGTTTATGGTTTTTCTGATCAAGGAATTCCACTTCATGCAAATTTTACTCTTTTCGGATCCTAGGACGTTAGCGGCTCTTAGAGTGTTGTATCATGATATTTTTCTCTCATCGTTGGCCAGACGCTTATTCTTTTTGATTATTCTATTATTATTTTTATTATTGAATATGAAAGTTATTAAGCGCTACCATCATATCATTTGCATTTCAACCTATAAAAAGACCGGGTTGGGTCAAGAGATCAATCCTTTTGAGACATTTTAATATCTACATCTTTGACTTGTAATGATGAAAAAAGCATGACTGATTGACTAAGGAACTCGCCATGCATTAATGTGGATGGGATCATAACCTATTTGGCGGTAATAATAATGGACCAAAGGCGGTGGATAAACTACATGCAATCGGCGGGACCCGTGAGATAAAGGGGGTGTGTCGGGTAGTAGTGGGTGCGCAATAATTGACGCAAAGAGATATAACTTAGCAGCGAAGTCTTTCACTAAGAGATGTTACGCTCTCATACACTTCTTCATTCGTAATCACATACACACGTAGATTTATTATTATTATCTCTTTATCTCAATACACTGGCGATATAAATTCAGTTTTCGATAAACCTCGCGAATTCATATCTTGACTCTCACGCGAAATTTATCCTCGATGGAACCGGTAGTCGAAGCATAGGTGTTTATTGTGTTTACGTTGCAGGATCAGGACGTTTTACGTGATTGGGACGTGACAAAAGATCTTGGCGTTAACATAGAGGAACCACTTCTTGAAACCTGAAAATATCCAAAAATTAATATAAACATATTCTGCATTGATCGAGGCTGAATAAATTAAAAATCTGCAAATAAAATTATAGAGGAGAGTTAATATATACCCAAGAACATAGATGTCGCAGGGAGTGTTGCATGTATCTAGCAAATCCTCCATATTCATATCATCAGTTGGTGCTACACCGCCCACATTCCATGTACTAACAAATACCCTTTTTAAAAAGTAAATGTTAATTAATGATAGTCTAAACGGTAAGTGTTAATTAAAGATCTAAAATAAAAATATGAAAAGAAAAGTAATTAAGGAGGAATTATTAATTTCTTACTTGTAGTTGTGTGTCTCCTTATGATCAGTGCTGAAGATTGTCTCAGAATTTATAGACTCTAGATCCATACTTGGAAGTTCTAGCGAAGAATATTCTAAGCTGCTTGGAAAATCTGCAACAAAGTTGTTGCTACCCAATCTTTTTCCAAGGAGTTTAATAGCTATCAATCTAGGCCACATGACCTTAAATTAAAAGACCAAACATACGAGTTAGTAATTATAAGTCATGCATGCATGCAACCTATGAAATTCAATGTCGAAAAATATAATTGAGATATATATATATATATATATATATATAGAGAGAGAGAGAGAGAGAGAGAGAGAGAGAATTAAAGACTCACTTCTCCTCGTTTTCTCGTCATCGGTAAGACGGCCGGGAGGAGAAAAAATCAAGGAGTTAAGAAGGGGCTGTCTAGACAATGGCCAAAGGGATATATAAAAAAAAAGTGATCAAGAAATTGGAGAGGGCATGCTGAAGAGAGGGGACCTAGATCTGCAAGTTGGAATTGAAGAAACATTAGAGTGACGTGGAGGATGATGGCTCATAGAAATTAAAGAGTTATTTTTTTCAGGTTTGTTGAGCTGATTGGAGAGGAGAGATTATCAGAACGCTATGATTTTGAATTTTAGTGTTTGTTGGTCAGACTTGATAGAAATTAGGGATTATCATAATGTTCACAAGATTTGTTCAAGTTTCTTGGGCTTATTTGAAATACTATATATCTTTTAATTATATGTTTACTAGTACTAGACTAGATGAATTTGTTTATGTTGAAGCAATTTCATATTGGTGGTTCTGTCAATTATAAAATCAAATTTATGTATATATTACCATAACATCTGAGCTGTAGTCAATGTACCAATACCGATTTGATTCCCAATGTGTCATGCATGAGATCATTGGTTCTTGCATGGGTATGAGCTAGGAGTAAAATTGTCCTAAGAGTAATGCTACAGACACAAATTATTTTACAAATATTTTACAAATTGCTGATGTGACATACTCCACCTCAGCATATTGATCAACAAATTGCTTCAATGTAGTCTTTGACCCCACATAAAAAGCTGAGGTGAAGTATACCACATCAGCAGTTTATAAAATATTTATAAAATAATTTGTATCTCTAACATTATTCTTGTCGTAAAGAGTTTCCAAGGTTTCTTTTTGTTGCATTTACTTTCTACCAAAAACATATTTTGAGTGGTGAAAATTAATATTCTTTTTGGTTATAATTAGACATAGGCCCCATGGATTAAAAAAATAGTAAAAGTTTATGTATCAAAAGGCCTGTTTGTTTCGCTCTTAAGAGGGTTGAATGGCTCTCGAATCGAACGATTGACCATTCGAATCGCTTTGTTTCAACTTTTAAAATCAATTGAAATTTGAATGTGTCTGACCGATTCTTTTGAAAAAAATCGACTGAATGGGCTGAATCACCGTGTTTTATCCAAATAACCTTCAAATAACCTCGCTACTCTGATTTCTATCTCTAGGGCTGCTCTCGTTCACCTCCATCGGCGTCTACATCCACATCTCTTTCTCTCCATCTGCAGTAATTTCACCTTAGGTTAATAATATCTAAGAATTGTTTGTGATTGAGCAAAACACCCTGCTCTATTTTGAGTTTAATTGGTGTAGAATATCATGAAGTAGAGCTAGTACGATTTTACTGATTTATGGCTGGGGTTAAAGGTTAGTACATATATGACCAAAAATGATGGGATTCCTTGGTACCATGTCTGGATTGCTTTGTTTTTACATTGAATTTTGTAATTTTTATAGCTTCTGAAACAAGATCAAGGAGATTAGAATTATAGTACGACTTTCAGTTACATGTGTGCTATACTCCCAGTCCTATTTTTGGGTTTTGAATATCTAAGTAAATTGTTCACCAAGCTTTTTAATCATTTGATGATATATCTTGCGTAAGGCTTTGTTTATAGCTCTGAATGAGTTTAGTAAAAGAAAATACAATGAATATAAGAGACGATTTGAGCTTTGTTAACAGTCCATTGCAATTAAAGAAGGCATTATACTTGATAATAATATCTCTAAATTATAGAAATCTTGTGTTCATTGAGAGGGGTCTTCATATTATTTTGTTTTCCTTTATCCCATTGTTGTCCAGGAGAACTCCTAAATATCTCTAAATTATAGAAATCTTGTGTTCATCTGAGAGTTATTTGCTTATTTATTTATTTGCTTTTTGTCTACTTTTTTCCCTTGTACTTAGGTTTTGACTTCGATTTTGAAGAAGGCTTGTAATAGTTTTATATTTAATTAAGAAAAGAGCTTGATGATCTTAGTTTGTTGAATTGAATCATTGCACTGTGAAAATGTTATTGCTATATGGAGTGCAGGATGTATATTGAGTCTGCCTGAAACATTATTTCTTTCTCCTGGAGTCTTCCTATAATCTTTGATGATAGAATTGAGACAATTGATCTAAAAAGTATATTTGTTTATAGTAGATTTGTTTATTGTTAGGATTAGAATCTCTAAATTCATCATTTTATTTGTGTTAGGTATGGAACAATTGGGTGAAACTCAAAATCAAAGAAAATCAAGAGTGAGTTGGAGAAATGAAAATGTAATGAAAATTTTTCTTGAAGCATGTATTGGCGAGGTTACGGAAAATGGTAGGCTAGGCGGTAGCCTTAAGCCATATTCATGGTCAAATGTGGGAGAAATACTGAAGAACACCCACAACTTTATTGTAGATCATAAGCAAATGAAAAATCGTTATGATTATATAAAGGGAAAATATACTGCATGGAGTCAACTAAAAAGAAAGATCGGAAATCATTATTGTGACACCCCAAAAATAGGTCCATTCCATCAAATCCATTCTGAGTCGCCAAATACATGGTACAGAAAACAACTACAACTTTATTACAACAATTGTCGTACAAAATACAACAACATAAATGCTGTGAGTTTTGATACAAATATATATATCAACTGTGACTCTTGACACCAACTTGAGTAGTACGTCACCATGATATCTTACATAAAGGTATAGTCAAAAACTGTTTTAGAAATTAAAATCTTTGGGAAGTGCTTAAGGAAACCTTCGTACATGGGAGGCCATGCGTCTAGGTTATGATAGATATCATATGTCCACAAAATTATCCTTGGTTGACCCAATAGACCCCAAAGAAAAATGAGAAGATTACTATCATGTTTTTTCCATTGGTGAGTCTTCTCTTGACATATAACTATCTCCACTGTCTCCAGTTGAAAATTAAATTTCAAATGAACTCCAAGACCATATAGATAGTGCTCGTAGATATACTCAGCAACTGGATGTGCACAACCCTGTCTTATGATGACACGAGGTTGTATGTCATTAGACATCTTGTATGATAGTGGCAAAACACCCTTCCAACGTTGGGTTCGCCTCACCCTATTGGATTCATCAAATATAACTACTAAATGATGACCACCGTTCTATTCCCTTGTTACCCCCGCTCGACCCAGCTACACTCTTATTACCTGAAAGGAATTGTGAATCAAAATGATGAGCACAACTAGCTCAGTAAAGAATATCATGACTAAAGATAATTAAATTATCAATAGCCTTCATTAGTAATAAATCAGAGATTTAGAACATAAGGTAGATGATAAAACTTTTCAACCATAGTTGCAGCGGAACGAGCAATCCATTAGAAGAGTCAAATAGACCATAAAATCTATTATCTTCTCCATGTTAAAAGTCCACCAACAATGTTTTATCCCTGTAACATTAATCAACAATTCCTGTCCACAATCACATGTATAACTCATAATCTTAATCGTAGTTCTAAATTCCTTTTCTCATCCAGGACAAAGATAATTTTCATCACCTGAAATATCAAAGATCATGGTTATACCAAATCACAGTTTATGTTCATAATCATACTAATAACTTTATCTTTGCACTACGGGCCAAAGATATTCATCAACAAGTCATCTTTACACTACAGGCCAAAGATATTCAACAACAGGTCATCTTAGCATTACGAGCCAAAGATATTCATCAACAAATCATCTTTGCACTACAGGCCAAAGATATTCAACAACAGGTCATCTTTACACTACGGGCCAAAGATATTCAACAATATGTCATCTTTGCACTACGGGCCAAAGATATTCATCAATAATTCATCTTTGCACTACAGGCCAAAGATATTCCTCAACAGTTCATATTTGCACTACAGGCCAAATATATTTATCAACAGTTCATATTTGCACTACAGGCCAAATATATTCATATCTCAAAGAAATATATATTCATTTCAGAATTTATATAAACAATAATTATAACCATGTTAATCAATTCATCTTTACACTTAAGCTAAAGATATTCAATTATAAATTCAATGGTCATGATCATACCAGTTAATAATTCAACTTTGCACTACTGGCCAAAGAGAACCCATAGTCACGATCATACCAATAATTTATCCATCTTTACACTCAAGTGAAAAAGAAATTTAACATCAGGGTTATAAAAATGTTATATATGATAATAAAAACAATATGATCAACAACTGCATTTATTTTCAAGAGCAACAATCATAAATCAACGATAATTTGGTCAGAAAAAGAAACCAATTTTTGTCGTGAATAGTACCCGTGAATAGTAACAAGTGAATAGTAACTCATGAATAGTAACTCGTGAATAGTAACTCAAGAATATTAACTCGTGAATAGTACTCCGTATTCATACATAGTACCGTATACGTATATAATGTCATATACGTAAATAGTGCCATATACATAAATAGTGCCGTATACGTGAATAGTGTCGTATACGTGAATAGTAACCTTGACTCAAAAAGGTAGAAATTCCATAATAAGATCCATACCAATATGTCAGTATAATGATATTGAAAGAATAACATCATTACGAAAAAATATCCCTTACAATCCCTTAAAATCCCTTACTATCCCTTACCTCAAAAGAGCAACACTTTTGACTGGATATCGGATATGACGCTAAAGGAAACTTGCACTGATGAATAGCAACTCACCAATTATCTAAATACTCACAAAATGCACTCGATAATCTAGAGAGAAAAAGAGAGAAAAATTATGAATTCTGGTGTGATTTTTAATTCTAACTTAGCCCTCTATTTATAGGAAAATGTTAGCACGCCGAAGCAGACTTGACCTGCTACCTGATGGCTTTACCTGCTACTATTCTACCCATCAAAAATTAGCCATCTTCCCCAACAACCAAAAGTGGGGCCCACCCATTTCTAGAATTTTCCACCAAAATCATTTATAAACCTAATTTCCGAATCAGTCACCTCTTAAAATTCATAACAAATCATACGTTCATTTTTAACGGCTCAAAATTTATGGACATATACTCAACTTATATATGTATAACATATCCAAAAATCACAACGATCCAATGGTCGGATTAAAAATTATAACTCACGTAATATATCTCAAAAACACTGGTTTAATTTTTAATACCTCTATTCCTACAAAAATACTGATAAAACACCTCAACATTAACTCCTTCATTTATAACCACATAAATAAATCCATCATTTAAATCCGCATCAAATAAATATTTCCTTATCATATAAATCAATAATTAATTATTCACAAATAATATTACAGAATCACATTTATGACAACCAGGCCGTTCCCAGGAAAGAGGGGGCTTTCCGATAAGGATTTCTCCTTACTGGCGCGTAATTAGGTGACCAAACCTCTCCTTGACAGAACTTTCTAGACATTGCCAATAATGCTATCTCATAATATTATTCAAATAATATGAATTATTGATCTGATAATGAAAAATCTTGTGCGGACAATTATTGAAACCACAATAATATAAAATATCAACGAACAATTATTAAATCAATAAAATAAAATATTGAACAAGAACTCACAGAACAATTATTGAGTAGTGCCTTCTTCACGTAAGGATCAATAATTCAACAATCTTGTAATACAAAGATTGTCTTCTTGTGCAACCACAGCGTATTCATCAGATTTTAACCAATGGGTATTCCAACGATCTTAATTGGTAATAATTACGCCGTTATTTATAAAAAACTCAAACTTTGTCGTTTTCTTCATCCGAAGCGCTTATTCGTTATGGGACCCATAAATAGGCTTGTCAGTCGTTAATATTCCCAAGACGTAAAAGAATATTCCACGACCAAACGAATACCCCGATAAATGAATATTTTATAACCACTTGCGTATTTTGAAAAATTTCATATATTACCCTTAACTTTAACTTGTTATCAATTTAACCATTTACTAAATAGAAAAATTGAATACTTTTTGTGACGCCCCCAAAATAGGTATACACCACCCATTCTGAGTTGTCAATACATGGTACAGAAATAACTACAACTTTATTATTACAACAGTAAATCTGTGAGTTTGAATACAAATATTATCTTCTGACAATATCTATACTCAAAATAAATCCTCATCACATTTATTGATACATTATTTTACAAAAATGGTGAGGACTACTAAACAACTCTCTCTAGAACCTTCATTCCATACCCGACTACGTACTCGCTATATTCTCGCCTCCCGAGAAGAAAAATGGAACAAAAAGGAAAAGGGTGAGCTCAACTAGCCCGGAAAAGAATATTATGACTAAGATAATATACAACAAATTATCGTTAATCTTCAACAGGAAAAAATCTAATAGAATACAATAGACAACAAGTTTTAAATCAATATTCACAATGGAAATAATAATTCATTAGAAGAGTTAAGTAGAGAATGCAAACTACTATCTTCTATGTATGAATTTAAAAGTTCATCATCTATCTTTTATCCCCAGAACATCAATCAATATATATCTGGAATCAAATATTCATCTTTGCACTACAAGCCAAAGATATTCATCAGTTAGTCATGTTCATCTAAACACCTGTTCATCTTTGCACTACGGGCCAAAGATATTCATCAGAAATCATTCATCTTTTTACTACAAAAGCCAAAGATATTCAATAATATCATCATTTAAGACCGAGGATGATGAAAAATATTTTTAAAGAAACGAATCCAAAGAAACAAAATGACAAGGATGAAGGATTAAGGATTAAGATTCGTACTTTGTTTTATCCATGTCCAACAATACCTCAAAAATAATCATAGTGGTGTAAAATTCAAGAATGATCAAAACATGGATACAATCAAAGATAGTATCCGAATAGATATTTTGACGAAAAGGAAAATTTTCATTTTTCGATGAATAGTCCGTATTCGTGAATAAAAGATCAGAGTATCGTGAATAATGTCGATAATCGTGAATAAGAACTCCTTACACTTAAAAGTTCCAAATTTGATTAAAAAGTTCAGATCAATACTTCCGCAGATAATGATATTAGAATAAATAATATCATTAAAAAATAATATCCCTTACTTGAAAGATCAAGACTTAAATTTGAAACATCTGGATATAAAGGCATGACTTGAACTTGCTTGCAGATAGATAGCAATACTCAAAATATACTCAAAATACTCACAAGAATACGCTTCGATAATATAGAGAGAAAAACTTCAGCTTCTACGTGTAATTTTCAATTCTAACCTAAGCCACTTATTTATAGGAAAATGCTTTAGAACACAAAAGTTAAAAATTTAATATAATATTAATATATAAATTAAATTTTCCTACGCCAACCTTCCAAGAACTGAATTCAGCTCATTCAACACACATGTGTAACACACCATAATGAAAAAAAACGTTTTTGTTATTTAAAATATTTTAAACTTCCAAAAATCAATTATTTCGGAGCTTCGGAACTTCAATAATTCACAATAAATAGCCCTTTTGTCAGAAAATTCGAAACACGCAACTTTTTATAGGAAATTCCATTATCTACAACTTTGTAGTAGGAAGTTTTTCCAAATTCCAAACAAAAATTGACCGAAATCCACAAACGGGCAATTTTACAAGCTATAATCAAATTTCAGTCAAGAAATTGGGTCCACCGACACATAAAACATGCTTTAAATATTTTTGGTAACAAAAATACTCCTCCACATATACTCATATATTTCACATTTATCGTAAAAATATCATCATTATTATATTATTAAAATATAATAATATATTTAAATGAATTATTTTATCAGAAAAAGATAAAATTTCAATTTTCAACAATTGTCACATTAAAAATTTTCTCCATCTATATCCACATAAAATCAATATTTTCCTTATCATATGAATCAATAATTAATTATTCACAAATAATATTACAGAATCACAATATTGACAAACAGGTAGTTCCCAGGAAAGAGGGGGCTTTTCATTAAGAATTTCTCCTTACTGGCACGCAATTAGGTGACCAAACCTCTCCTTAGACAGGACTTTATAGACATTGCCAATAATGTTATCTAATAATATTATTCAGATAATATGAATTATTTCTTCGATAATGAAAAATAATGTGTAATGACAATTATTTAAACAATGTTGAAGAATATAAAATATCAACGCAAAGAATTATTAAATCAATAAAATCTTGAATAAGAATTACTGTAACCATTATTGAGTAGTGCCTTCTTACGTAAATCATCAATAATTGGTGCAATACCGCTGAGTGTCTTCTTGTGTTTTAACCACCGAGTATTTTAACAAGATAATCTTGAATAACTACGCCTAGTTATTTTTTTAAACAACTTATATTTGTCGCTTTCTTCATCCAATCGCTTTCAAGTTATGGGGCCCATAAAAAGATCAAGGCCGTCAATGCATTTAATATTCCCAACAATAAAGAATATTCCACGACCAAACGAATATTCCCAAACAATGAATATTTTATAACCACTTGCTTATTTTGAAATATTTATGTATTTTACCCATAACTATCCACATTAATCAAATCAACCCTTACTATTTCAAAATAATAAATAGAGAAAATTAAATTTCATTAATAATAAGTTGGGGTCTTACACTTTTATTTCATAAAATTCGGGATCTTACAATTATGATCCCACAACTAACACGTTCAACTTCACGGATGAGGAATGGGAGCTAAAGTCGAAGGTTAGTAACTACTTTTTTAAGTTAACCATAAAAGCTTGTTAAATTATTAAACATGTGAATAACATGTTGGGTATGATTTTTGGATGCAGGCAAATAAGCATGTTGACTCCTTGAGGACTTCACCTTTAAGTTTTCCTGAGCTTTGCACTCAACTTTATGATGGAGCTGCTGCTACGGGGATTGATTGTTGGGGACCTAGCTCTAAAAGGGATAGGACCATTGAACCAAATAAGGATTTGGAAATTTTTAGTATCGAGGATATCCCCTTTAGTACTCAAGCTCAAGAGTCCTCAAACCCACCTCTAAATTCATCAACTCCGGGTACTCAATCATATGCTTCCACTCCCAACTTTGAAGAACAAAAGCCAACGAAAAAAGCGAAGAATTCAACAAAAAAATCTAATAACTCCGAAATAAAGAAAGAGATGTGCAAAGCCTTAAAGCTCATTGTGAATAACAATAGTGGATCTTCCTCGAAGGAGTGAAAAGATAAATTAAATCGTCTTGGGTGGGGATCACAAAATCCACTGCACAAAATGGCATTTGGGATATTTTGTGAGAGTGCAAGTTATAGGGAACAATGGATGATCTTAGAAGACGATGAGAATGAAGCTTGGGTTGAAATGGTTTCACGCAAGTTAGGATTTCTAGTCTAGTTAAATATTTACTATTGGATGATTGTAGTTAAAACTTTAAAATTTTGTATGGATCGATGGCCAAAACTTATTATTTTGGGTGCAAAGGGTTAATATTGGATTGTGACACCCCCAAAATAGGTCCATTCCATCCAACCCATTCTAAGTCGCCAAATACATGGTACAGAAATAACTACAACTTTATTAATACATTTTTAGTAAAAATACGACATAACATATATCTTTGTGAGTTTAAATACAATTATTGTCTTCTGACATAATATACATACCCAAATAAATCCTCATCACAATTATTTATACATTATTTTACAAAATAGTGAGGACTACTAAACAAATCTCTCTATAACCATCATTCCATACCCCACTAAGCATTCATTACATTCTCGCCCTCCCGAGAAGAAAAATGGAACAAAAAGGAAAAGGTGAGCTCAACTAGCCCAAGAAGAATATTATGACTAAGATAATATACAACAAATTATCGTTAGTCTTCAACAGAGAAAAATCTAATAGAATACAATAGACAACCGCTTTTAAATCAACAATCGCAGCGGAGACAACAATTCATTAGAAGAGTTAAGTAGAGAATGCAAACTACTATCTTCTATATATGAATTTAAAAGTTCATCGTCGATATTTTATCCCCATAACATCAATAAATATATATCTGGAATCAAATATTCATCTTTTTTGACTACAAAAGCCAAAGATATTCATCATTGGTCATGTTTATCTAAACACTGCTCTTTCTACCTTCACTACGGCCAAAGATATTCATCAAGAAATCATTCATCTTTTACACTACTGTGCCAAAGATATTCAAGAATATCATCATTTAGACCGAGGATGATGAAAAATATTTTAAAGGAAACGAATCTAGTGAAACAAAAGAACAATATTAAGGATTCGTATTTTTTAACAATCCAAGTTCAAAAATACTTCATAAGTAATCGTCAGTGGAGTAAAATTCAAGAATGATCAAAACATGGATACAATCAAAGCTAGTATCCGTAATAGATATTTTGGACAAAAAGAAGAAATTTTATTTTTCTTGAATAAAGGTCGTATTCGTGAATAATGCGGTATCGTGAATAAGTCCGATATCGTGAATAAGAACTCACACCAAAAGATAGAAATTTCACAAAAAACATCTTCACGCTTCGTGAATAGTACTCGTGAATAGTAACTCGTGAATAAGAACTCATTAATAAGAACTCGTGAATATTAACTCATGAATAAGAACTCATGAATAAGTAACCCCAGACATGAAAAAGTTCCAAATTTGATAAAAGTTAAAACCAATATTTCAAAGATAATGATATTGAAGAAATAATATCATTTGAGAAGAAAATAACATCCCTTACCTCGAAAGACAAGACTTCTAGTTGAAACACCTGATATAAAGGCTATGACTTGAACTTGCACCAGATATAGCAATACTCAAAGTATACTCAAAATACTCATAAGAATAAGCTCGATAATATAGAGAGAAAACTACGCTTCTACGGTGTGATTTTCAATTCTAACCTAAAGACCCTATTTATAGAAATTGCTTAGAACACCAAAAGTAGAAAATTTAATATAATATTAATATATATTTTCCAAAACCTCATACATACACTTGCCAACTAAATTCAGCTCCTACACATGTTAAATGAGGCCACCTAAACATTCCAAAAACGTTTTTCCTATTTTAAATATTTTAAACTTCCAAAATCAATTATTTGAAGCTTGAACTTCAATAATTCATAATAAATAGCCCTTTTATCAGAAAATTCGAATCTTGCGACTTTTTATAGAAAATTCAATTCTCTACAACTTTGCGGAAGAAAGTTTTCCCAAATTCCAAACATAAATTAACCGAAATTCACAAACGGGCGATTTTACAAGCTATAATCAAATTTCGGTCAATAATTGTGTCCACCAACACACAAAATATGTGTTAAACATTTATTGCCACAAAATACTCTTCCTCCTCATATACTCATATATCCCACATTCATTATAAAATATCACCGCTTAATATATTATTAAAATAATATATTTAAATGAATTATTTTATCGTAAAAAGATAAAATATTAATTTTCAACAATTGTCACATTAAATTTTTTTTTCCATCTATATCCACATAAAATCAATATTTTCCTCATCATATAAATCAATAATTAATTATTCACAAATAATATTACAGAATCACAAGATCTTGTGACCAGTGCCGCTCTGGGAAAGAGGGAGCTTTCCAATAAGGATCTCTCCTTATTGGCGCCATGATTAGGTGACCAAACCTCTCCTTAGATGTAACTTTCTAGACATTGCCAATAATGTTATCCAATAATATTATTCAGATAATATGAATTATTGTCTCCGATAATGGAAAATACCGTGTAATGACAATTTATTGAAACAACAAAGAATATAAAATATCAATGCAAAGAATTATTGAATCAATAAAATAAAATATTGAATAAGAATTCATCGTAACAATTATTGAGTAGTGCCTTCTTACGTAAGAATCAATAATTGGTGCAATCTGCGTGCTATCTTCTTGTTGACGCCAGACATAGTGTGTTTTAACCACCGGGGTATTTCAACAAGATTATCTGTGAATAACTACTACAAGTATTTATAAACAACTTATATTTGTCCTTTTTTCATCCAATCACTTTCCATTATGGGCCCACAAAAAAGACTGCATACAAAGTCGCATTTAATATTCCTCTCGACGATGACGAATATTCCACGACCAAACGAATATTCACAAAATAATGAATATTTTATAACCATTTGCTTATTCAAATATTTGCGTATTTTACCCATAACTATCCACATTAATCAAATCAACCCTTACTATTTCAAAATAATAAATAGAAGAAAAATAAATTTCATTTATTAATAATTTGGGGTCTCACAACCTCCCCTCCTTATGAAATTTCGTCCTCAAAATTGACGTACGTACCTGGTATTTCGAAAAGATGAGAATACCTCGCTTTCATTTCCGTTTCCAACTCCCAGGTCATTTCCTCAATAGCATGGTTTCTCCACAAAACTTTAACTTGTGGTATAACCTCGGTACATAGGACATGTTCTTTTCTATCGAAGATTTTGACAGGTACCTCCTCGTACGTTAAGTCTTCGGCTATCTCGTCCGGTTTTAACTCAATGACGTGGTTCGGTTCGTCCACATATTTACGTAACATCGATACGTGAAAAATGTTATGAACACGCGTCATACTTGGCGGTAAAACGAGTCTATAGGCCACAGTTTCTATTCGATCGAGAATTTCAAATGGATTAATAAATCGAAGGTTTGAGCTTTCCTTACCTCACCGATTCTCGCTTTTGAAATAACAACTTCTTGCACTTCCTTCTTCAAATTCATCAGCTCCGGTGTTTAGCTTGAACAGCTTTAACTTTATCGATTAAAGTCGATTATACTCGATATCATCACGCGTGGTACCTAGAGTTTTCATCTCCATCTCTATTATTTGTAAATTATACTGAAATTAGTCTTTGACAATATCGTACTTTCGTGATTTGATATCGATCTTCTACTCAACACGCCGCCTACCACGTTCGCTTTTCAGGATGGCGTGGTCGAACATGTGCTTTGAAATGAGTCTCCTCTTGAGTTCTTCAAGCTCTTACCACATTCCTTGCTCCATTCAATTTTGTATCTCTACGAGTCACCGCGTTAATGGAATAGCGATTCGAGAATATCCTTCAACAAATCTCCGATAATAACCAACTAAGCTTCAAAAGCTACATATTTCGATTACTGACTTTAGGTTGTTCTCAATCGCGACTCATATCCCAACCTTGGATAAGACGTTACAATGACACCTATCGCTTTACTATCGCAGGAATATGGTATCCCCTACGGAGAGTCTGGCTTTGGTGCATTCCACAAAGGAAGTCACCAGATAAAGGCTCAGGTACCAAATTCTATAGTTGAATTTTTAACTCCTGAAGTTCAATAGGAGCCATTCGATAGGAGATTTTAGAAATGAGTTTTGTACCGGGTTCAAAGTCGATACAAAATTTAATATCAGGCTTTGGGAGTAAGCCAAGAAATTCTTCAGGAAATATGTCAGGAAAAATTAATAACAACAGGAATATTATTCAAATCTGACGTGTCTTTATTCAAATCCATAACATAGACTAAGAACTTGACATCCGTAATAAACGAATGACTTCATGGCTTGATATGAAAATGTTTTTACTACAATGGTTTGATTACTTGAATTCGAATAACAGGTTACTTAGGAATATGAAAACTAACAACCTTACGAAAGTAATCAATTTCGGCATGATGAGTAGTTAACCTTAAAATCACATCAAAAGCAAATATCTCTATAGAAATAAGGTTAACAGGTAATGTGATAGTGCCAACCTGAATCAAGCAAGATTTCTAAACAACGGATGTAATGAAAGTTTCTCCTAACGGATTCTCCATAAATAGGTCAAAGTCTAATTTCTCCGTGTAGTCAAGTTTAAACGTTGAGCGCAAAGCAAGAGAGAGATAAAAGAATGGGTAGAACCCCAGATTCTAGTAAGATATAAACTTCAAGAAGAATTTATAATTAACTAACCCATGCTAACTTCATTCGGGTTCTCGCATTTTGACCGGTCACGACAAATGCTCTTCCAGAATCGTTGACTTTAACTTTTCTCGGGACATCCTTTTGAGTCACCATTCTATTGGATGTGTTTTCGATACCGTATAATCTCGAAAGCGATATGTTCTTCTTTTCCACAATTATAGCATACCTTAAACTGTTGTAGGCGGTTTGGTGATGATATGTCCTCTTTCCGCATTTTGTAACATACGACCGGTGGTCTTTCTCCTCCCTTGGAACCGATTCTTCTTGCCGACGCCTTCACATGGTCGTTGTTGAATCTCCTTTTTAAAATCTCCTCCGGACTTCGCTTCTTCTATTTTCATGGCCACGATTACCACCGTAGTGGTTACCGCTTTGTCCGTATTCTTCTTTCTCCGCCGGGTTATCGTTATTCGATGATTGCTATCTTCTTGTATGATCCGGTTATGGTCCCTCGGTTGAACGTATTTCGTTATCTCGCTTTCTAATAATCGAGCCCTCGCTGACAACATCTCTAATAGAGAGAAAATTATGAGAAATGAGATACCGACGTATCGAGGTTTCAAACCTCTCGAAACATCGGCGTCATCGTTCCTCATTCTCCACCAAATGAGGTGCAAAACTCGGATAAGTTCGCGAACTTCGCCTCATCTTCGGGACACCGCCATGTTATTCTCGCTCGAGCCTAATAAACTCCACTCCCTTCATATAGACGAATACTTTCGTAAAGTACTTGTCATTGAACTGCTTCAAAATGTCTCCCAAGACATGCTTTGAAGAAAGTAAATGGATGGGTACGCTTCACGATTTCCACCATGAATCGCTTCGCCACGGAATATAAAGGTGGAGAATGGAACCATCTGTTCCTCCGCATCCCAAGACATCGAATATCTTGGTAATTTGCTTGACCCATGTTTTCGCCATGATCGGATCCGCTTTCCCAGTTCGTGGTCCCAACTCTTTGAATCGCTTGCTTGGCTGTGACCACCCGTGAATTGCTATCATTTTTCCTCAGTATTTTGAACACGAAGTCTCCTCGCCGATTTTGCATGAATCGCAAAAAGCTTCTAAACATCCCTCGTTCATCATCTCTTTCAAATGATGTTGTTCACAGAGGTACATTGCCACTGTTGCGTTCTCCTCGTTGGTGAGTGTGTATCTCCATGGTCTCATTTACTCCATTGCTAATATTCTCAATCGACATTCTCAAATCATCGCCATAAAACAAGGGTTAATTAAGGAAATCAATATATCACATAATATCCTTATATACTAACCAACTAATAAATAAGCTTAGGTAGGACACACTAGCGAAGGATTTACTCGTCTCTCCCCTCCTAGTTCTATTCCCCGATCTCCGCCAGAGATCATATCCCTAAGCTCGATACCAACCGTGACGCCCCAAAATAGGTCCATTCCATCCAACCCATTCTCGAGTCACCAAATACATGGTATGTAAATAACTACAACTTTATTAATACATTTGTCGTGCAAAATACGACAACATATATAATGTGAGTTTAAATACAATTATTGTCTTCTGAGCAATATACATACCCAAATAAATCCTCATCACAATTATTTATACATTATTTTACAAAAATAGTGAGGACTACTAAACAAATCTCTCTATAACCATCATTCCATACCCCACTAAACTTTCGCTACATTCTCGCCTCCCGAGAAGAAAAATGGAACAAAAGGAAAGGGTGAGCTCAACTAGCCCAATAAAAGAATATTATGACTAAGATAATATACAACAAATTATCGTTAGTCTTCAACAGAAAAATCTAATAGAATACAATAGACAACCGGGTTTTAAATCAACAATCGCAATGGAAACAACAATTCATTAGAAGAGTTAAGTAGAGAATGCAAACTACTATCTTCTATATATGAATTTAAAAGTTCATCGTCGATATTTTATCCTCAGTAACATCAATAAATATATATCTCGAATCAAATATTCATCTTTGCACTACAAGCCAAAGATATTCATCATTAGTCATGTTTATCTAAACACTGCTCATCTTTGCACTACGGCCAAAGATATTCATCAAGAAATCATTCATCTTTGCATTACAGCCAAAGATATTCAAGAATATCATCATTTAGGGTGAGGATGATGAAAAATATTTTAAAGGAAACGAATCCGATGAAACAAAAGAACAAATATTAAGGATTCAGTATTTTAAACAATCCAAGTTCAAAAATACTTCATAAGTAATCGTGAGTGGAGTAAAATTCAAAATGATCAAAACATGGATACAATCAAAGCTAGTATCCGAATAGATATTTTGGACAAAAAGAAGAAATTTTATTTTTCTATGAATAGTCTTAGATTGAATAATAATGTCATTATACGTGAATAGTCCGTATACGAGAATAGTAACTCGACACCAAAAGATAGAAATTTCACAAAAAACATCTTCACGCTTCGTGAATAGTACTCGTGAATAAGAACTCGTGAATAAGAACTCATGAATAGTAACTCGTGAATAAGAACTCATGAATAAGTAACTCATGAATAAGAACCCCGAGCATGAAAAAGTTCCAAATTTGATAAAAAGTTCCAACTAATATTTCAAAGACAATGATATTGAAGAAATAATATCATTTGAGAAGAAAATAACATCCTTACCTCGAAAGACAAGACTTCTAAATAAAACACCTGGATATAAAGCTATGACTTGAACTGCAGCACGTATATAGCAATACTCAAAGTATACTCAAAATACTCACAAGAATACGCCGATAATATAGAGAGAAAACTGCGGCTTCGGTGTGATTTTCAATTCTAACCCAAGCACCTATTTATAGGAAATTGCTTAGAACACCAAAGTAGAAAATTTAATATAATATTAATATATATATTCCAAAACCTCATACGCACACTTGTCAACTGAATTCAGCTCCTACACATGTTAAATGAGGCCACCTAAACATTCCAAAAACGTTTTTCCTATTTTAAATATTTTAAACTTCCAAAAATCAATTATTTCGGAGTTTCGGAACTTCAATAATTCATAATAAATAGCCCTTTTATCAGAAAATTCGAATCTCGCGACTTTTTATAGGAAATTCAATTCTCTACAACTTTATAGAAGAAATTTTTCCTAAATTCCAAACATAAATTAACCGAAATCAATAAACGGGCGATTTTACAGGCTATAATCAAATTTCGGTCAATAATTGTGTCCACCAACACACAAAATATGTGTTAAATATTTATTGCCACAAAAATACTCTTCCTCCTCATATACTCATATATCCCACATTCATTATAAAAATATCACCGTTAATATATTATTAAAATAATATATTTAAATGAATTATTTTATCGTAAAAAGATAAAATATTAATTTTCAACAATTGTCACATTAAAATTTTTTTCCATCTATATCCACATAAAATCAATATTTTTCTCATCATATAAATCAATAATTAATTATGCACAAATAATATTACGAATCACAATCTTGACAACCGCACTGCTTTCTTGGAGAAGAGGGGCTTTCAATAAGGATCTCTCACTTCTTGGCCAGCAATTAGGTGACCAAACCTCTCCTTGTATAAAAAACTTTCTAGACATTGCCAATAATGTTATCCAATAATATTATTCAGATAATATGAATTATTGTCTCAGATAATGGAAAATACTTGTGTAATGACAATTTATTGAAACAACAAAATATAAAATATCAATGCAATTATTGAATCAATAAAATAAAATACTTGAATAATAATTCATCGTAACAATTATTGAGTAAAGGCCTTCTTACGTAAGAATCAATAATTGGTGCAATACTGCATATCTTCTTGCTCAACAACGCGTATTAGTGTGTTTTAACCACCGGGTATTCCAACGATAATTACTTGAATAACTACTACTGGCTATTTATAAACAACTTATATTTGTCATTTTCTTCATCCAATCGTTTTTCCGTTATGGGGCCCACAAAAGATCAATTGGTCAATGCGAATATTCCCAAGCAATCACGAATATTCCACGACCAAACGAATATTCCCTGACAATAATGAATATTTTATAACCACTTGCTTATTTGAAATATTTGCGTATTTTACCCATAACTATCCACATTAATCAAATCAACCCTTACTATTTCAAAATAATAAATAGAAGAAAAATAAATTTCATTTATTAATAATTTGGGGTCTTAAATGGATCGATGGCCAAAACTTTGATTTTTGGATACATCTTTTGTATGAACTTGTTGCTTTTGGTATGTATTTATTTAGTAACTTATTATATGTGCTTATTGTTTTGATGGATCATGATTTGTTTGATAATTTATTTGAATTATTTATTTTTATTTGTTGTACAATGAATATTGTATTTAATTTTTTTAAATACGTCCAGATAAAATTATATACATGTTCAACATAGTTTAAAGGGGTAAAATAGTAAAATACTGGTATTCAGATATTTCAGACATATCAATTATCAAATAACTTTTTTCATTCAAATTTAGATTCAACCCATTCAGATTCAGATTCAGATTCATTCAGTTTTTATCAAACAGCCCCTAAGTCTTATTTTTATATAACAACATTTAAACCTAAAATTAAGAAAGAATTACATTAATGCTTCAATAGGATCTCACCAATCCTAATTAATTAACTAAATTAATTAGTTTCTAATTTAACCAAGTAAAATAGGGCTCTAATGTGTCCATAATCGTCCTATTGAAAGAGACAAGGAGCTAGGTAACCATTCATTCTGAGAAAATTGTGATAAATGTGATTTTCATTGACTTATAACTGCCTCTTGACCATGCCTTTCACCGTGTGTTTGACTTCATCTACCTTTGGCCTGGTAAATATTTTCCTTTGGTGCGCATACTACTACTCCATTAACTTTTTTTCCCTAAAAAAGTCTCAATTTTTACAAAAATATAAAATTGTTGTAATACAATGATTCCCTCCATATGAACTCTTGCTTCCTTCTGCTTCTTTCACCCCGTGAAGGTTTATTCCTCCCCGTGACTCCTACCTTGCCTATATAAGGAATGAGTGCTCAATGAAAAATACAGAAGAAAACTTCTCTGAATAAATTCTCTCAAAGTTTCTCTCTCCTTTTCTCTTGCTTATTCTCTCTAATTTTATGCAGCAATTATAAGAGTATCTTTATACACTTTTGCTAAAGTTTTATAACATGTTATCAGCACGAGACTCTAACCAACTGAGATAGTAAAATTAAATTCTTACAATTTATTATTATATTACAGGTTTGGCTATGCCACCAATAATATAATTTTATTCTTATAATATCCTTTAAATTCTTGCAATTTATTATTATGTTGGAATAACATGTATATGCGAAGTACCGCATACATGGTGAAATTCTTCTATTATTCCATTCTTTATTATTATGTCGAATATCACATGCACATGCGTTTTACTGGGACTGGTTCCATTATTTATTATTCATTTGGAATATCATGTCCGTATGCGTTTACGCGTGACTGGTTCCGTTATTTATTATTCTCATTTAATAACTCATACATGTGGATTACCACATGCGTGGTGAATGATCCTTTTATTCATTCCTTATTAAATTGTGGAAATGATCATGCTCACGTGGATTGGCGCATCATGGGTGAAGATCCATTTGCAATTTTGTATATATATATATATATATATATATATATATATATTAGTTAATATATATACATTAACGATTGCATATTCTTTTTAGTAAGATAATATGTTAATAACATATATATAAGAATATTTATTTTTGTACTTTATTACCACTTGAAGTCGTGATTTAGTTTATTTTTATATATATCATACATGCAATTATTTATTGTTTTAATAAATAATAATTGTGTTTTAACCCAGAATAGATGGCAAATTTGGCAAAAATAAATTTTTCTATTTGAAAATCTCTGGAGACAACTATATGGCATGGGCACTTGATGCAAAATTGCACCTTCGTGCAAATGAGTTAGAAAAAACCATTGAATCAGGAAATACAGCAACTTCGGCACAAAATGCAAAAGCCATAATTTTTCTTCGTCACCATATTGATGAAGGATTAAAGACTGAGTATTTAACAGTCAAAGATCCTTTGTCTTTATGGACACAACTTAAGGAAAGATTTGACCACCAAAAATTGGTTGTTCTCCCTAATGCCAAATTTGAGTGGCTTAATTTAAAGCTACAAGATTACAAATCAATTACGAAATATAGTTCCAATGTTTATAGAATAACCTCTACTTTGTGTGACGCCCCAAAAATTAGGTATACATCACCCATCTTGGGTCGCCAGATACATGGTACAGAATTCAAATACAACTTACTAATACAACTGTCGTGTACAATACGACAAAACATAAACTGTGAGTTTGAATACAAATATTGTCTACTAGAGATTATACAAACTCAAAAGGAGTCCTCATTACAATTATTATCACACTATTTCACGAATAGTGAGGACTACTAATCTTATCCTCCGGACCATCACTCCGTTCCCCGACTCGTCCCAAATTATATTCTCATTTCTTGAAGAGAACAGTGAAAGAAAGGGTGAGCTCAACTAGCCCAGTAAGAAATATTATGACTAAGATAATCCAGAATAAATTATCATTAGTCTCCAACAATGTTAAACCGATAAAATACAATAGACATCAAGTTTAACTGCAGCGGAACAAGCATTCCATTAAAAGAGTCAAGTAGAAAATAAAATCTACTATCTTTTATGATTAAAAAGATTTTTCATCACTGTTATCGCTGGGACTCAGCTTAATAAATAATCCACATCATCGAATCACCCCTGCACTACGGCCAACGATATTCTTTAGTATCACTACCACGAATTATCCATGCACTACGGCTTAAGATAATCATGTTTTCATCAACGGTCCTGATCATGCCATAAAACAATTCATCTTTGCACTACGGCCAAAGAGAATTCATAGCCATAATCATACCAAAAACTTTCCATCAATGTACTACGGGCCAATGAGGACTTTTTCCACATCATTTGTAATATTACGGTCATGATTACACCGAATAATCCCTGGTCATAATCATACCAAGTCCATCTATGCACTACAGGCCACAGATGACTTTCAACATAACATAAACATGAGGATGATGACAATGATATAAGAATTCAATTAAACAAGTTCAAGAATTAATTTATCCAGGAACCAAAACGTCCAAATTGTCAACATGATCTTTGCTTGTAGATTAAATTCAAGAATGCTCGGAAGAATATTTCCACGAAAAGATCTTTGGATGAAGCGCAAATATCGAGGATATTCCACTAATTTCATGGAGTATAGAAGTCAAAATTTTAATCAACCGAGTATAATACTAGAATGGAATAACAAAAGATATCACCATGCATGCGGTACTTGCGCATAGGCGGTTATTTAAAAGCGAATAATAATAATGTAACCAGTTAAGTGAAATTCACAATCGACGGGATGTTCCAACGAGAATAATAAATGCGGAATAATAAATGATGGAACCAGTGTCCCACAGATATACGATGCACGAGATATTCGACGAGAATAATAAAGGCGGAATAATAAAATGGAACTAGGTCAACATATAGCACGAGACGGATATTCCGGCGAATAATAAAGACGAATAATAGAAGAATGTCACCAAGTATAGAGTAGCCAGCGTATCTGAGTTATTCAACGAACAATAAAGAAATGGGATAACAGAAGTTCTCTTCTTGAATACAAAAGAATAATATCCCTTACCGTAAAATAATACTTGATATAAGAGTAGTGAAGTAGCGAAAAACTTTTCTTCTATCTCTCTATAGTCTCTTTCTATAGTTTCTCTCTCAGAGTTCAATGAATTAAAGAAAAAATAATGAAGGAATGAACTTTTATTTATAGGAAAATGGAATGCATAGTAATTAATCCATGAACGGTCTGCATTGATTTACTTTAATCGGCGGTCCATATTTAAAGAAAAATCTTTTAAATAAAATATAATATATTCTATTTATATAAAAGATTTTTATTATGCAAATACTATCGCGGGCACTATGCAAACACTATATATAATAAAATATAATATATTCTATATATAAATAACTTTAATAAAGTATTACATTTTTATATAAAAAGATTTTACTATGCAAAATAGTATGCATAATAGTATATAATATATTACATTTATAGAATAACTTTAATAAAGTATTACATTTTATATAAAAAGATGTTTCATTTTATTACGTTAATAATACTAATAAAACAAAACTTCTAAATCAACAATAATTGAATCAAATAATGTGAGATCTTGTCAAAGAACTATTGTAGCAATAATTGAACAAAACCGAGTGACTTCTCACATAAATATCAATAATCAACACCGTATTACTACTACTACGAACAACGCGACATTCTTGTACTTTTACTACCGAGTAGTTCAACAATATCAACGGTAAAACTTCCGCCATTATTTTCAATAAAATATTTTTGTCGTTTTCTCGATCCGAATGATAATTCCGTTAATCCAATCCATGATGATTGTCTTGAGTAAATGCGAATATTTCTGTTTAAAACTAATATTCCCAGACTAATCGAATATAATATGACAACTTGCATACTTTGCAAAATTTATAAATATTACCCACAACTATAACATTATCTCAAATTCACACTATAATATAAAAAAATTATATCGAGAAAATTAATTCTTTATTCATAAAATCTGGGGTTTCACAATCTCCCCTCCTTATGGAATTTCGTCCTCGAAATTTACGTATGCGATACATGTATCTATGCGAGCGGTAAGGATACCTTGACTTCATTTCGATTCTAACTCTTGAGGTATAACCCTTGAGTGTTGGATACGATTCTTCTTATCCAAGATTTTAACACGAGATCTCATACGTTAAATCATCCGCTATCTCGTCCGATTCTAAATTAATAATGTGGTTGGGTCATCCACATATTTACATAACATCGATCGTAAAAAAAAAAAGTTACGAACACATGACATACTGGCGGTAAAAGCGAGTCTATAGGCCACGCTTCCTACTTCATCGAGGATTTCAAATGGGCCAATTAAATCGAGGGTTAATATTTCCTTTCTTCGTCGATTCTTGCTTCTAGAATAACGCCCTCTTGAACCTTCTTTTTCACATTCATCAGCTCTGAGTATGTAGCTTGAGCGGCTTTAACTTTATCGATTAAAGTCGATTCTACTCGTATATTTGTTATCTTCACTTGGATTCCTAGAGTCTTTAACTCTATCTTCATCATTTATAAGTCGTACGAAATGGGCCTTTGTGTTAACAACATCGCACTCATAAATGCATACGATCTTCTACTCAACGCGTCAGCTACCACGTTCGCTTTCCCACGATGGTATTGAATGGTACGATCGTAATCTTTAACACCTTGAGCCAACATATTTGGCGCATGTTACGTTCGTTTTAAGTAAAGAAATATTTGAGGGTTTTAGAAATGGGTTTTGTACTGTGGTCAATACAAAATTCGATTTCACGCTCTAGGGGTAGGCTAGGAAGTCTTCATGAATACGTTAAGAAATTTATTAACGATAGAAATATCATTCAAAACTGTTACTCTCATCCAAGACTTGGATAGTACGTCACATTGATATCAACTGTGACTTCTATCCCTTAACCTAGATAGCACCTCACAATGATACCTATCAACTTGTCATCGTCATTCACGACGTCGCCTATAGAAAGTCTAGCTTCGGTGTGACGCCCCCAAAATAGGTCCATTCCATCCAACCCATTCTGAGTCGCCAAATACATGGTACAGAAATAACTACAACTTTATTAATACATTTGTCGTGCAAAATACGACAACATATATACTGTGAGTTTAAATACAATTATTGTCTTCTAGACAATATCCACACGCAAATAAATTCCCATCACAATTATTGATACATTATTTTATAAAAATGGTGAGGACTACTAAACAACTCTCTCTAGAACCTTCATTCCATACCCCGACTAGTACTCGCTACATTCTCGCCTCCTGAGAAGAAAAATGGAACAACAAGGAAAAGGGTGAGCTCAACTAGCCCAGTAAAGAATATTATGACAAAGATAATATACAACAAATTTTCGTTAGTCTCCAACAGGGAAAAATCTAATAGAATACAATTGACAACCAGTTTTAAATCAATCTTCGCAGCGGAAATAATAATTCATTAGAAGAGTTAGGTAGAGAATGCAAACTACTATCTTCTATATATGAATTTAAAAGTTCATCGTCGATATTTTATCCCTGTAACATCAATCAATATATATCTGGAATCAAATATTCATCTTTGCACTACAGGCCAAAGATATTCATCAGTTGGTCATGTTCATCTAAACACCTGTTCATCTTTGCACTAAGGGCCAAAGATATTAATCAGTCGGTCATTTTCATCTCAACACCTATTCATCTTTGCACTACGGGCCAAAGATATTCATCAATAAATCATTCATCTTTGCACTACTGAAAGCCAAAGATATTCATAGAATATCATCATTTAGACCTGAGGATGATGAAAAATATTTTAAAGGAAACGAATCTAGTGAAACAAAAGAACAATTATTAAGGATTTGTATTTTAAACAATCCAAGTTCAATAATACTTCATAAGTAATCGGTGGAGTAAAATTCAAGAATGATCAAAACATGGATACAATCAAAGCTAGTATCGAGAATAGATATTTTGGACAAAAGAAGAAATTTCATTTTTCGGTGAATAGTGCCAGATTCGTGAATAGTCTTGAGTATCGTGAATAGTAACTCAGACACCAAAAGATAGAAATTTCACTGAAAAAATCATCTTCACGCTTAGTGAGCGATTACTCATGAATAGTAACTTCAGTGAATAGTAAGCGGTGAATAATAACTCATGAATAAGTAACCCAGACATGAAAAGTTCCAAATTTGATAAAAATTTCCAACCAATATTTAAATCATAATGATTGTGGCGCCCCCAAAATTAGGTATACATCACCCGTCTTGGGTAGTCGGATCGTAGTGCGAAATTTAAATACAACTTACTAATATAATTGTATGGTATACAATACGACATAAAGCGTGAGTTTGAATACAAATATTATCTACTAGATATTATACAAACTCAAAAGGAGTCCTCATTACAATTATTATCACACTATTTCACGAATAGTGAGGACTACTAATCTTATCCTCTGCGGACCATTACTCCGTTCCCAGACTTCGTCCATTTATATTCTCATTTTCTAAAGAAGAGCGGTGAAAAGAAAGGGTGAGCTCAACTAGCCTAGTAAGAAATATTATGACTAAGATAATGCGAATAAATTCTCATTAGCCTTGAACGAAGTGTTAAACGATAAAATATAATAAACATCAAGTTTAACTGCAGTTGAGAACAAGCGATTCATTAAAAGAGTCAAGTAGAAAATAAAATCTACTATCTTTTATGATTTAAAGGTTTTTCATCATTGTTATAAATTTGAGACTCGACTTTAATAAATAATCCACATCATCGAATCACCCCTACACACTATGGCGAGGATATTCTTTAGTATCACGACCACAATTATTCATGCACTTTACGGGCGAGAATAGTTGTGTATTCATTAATAGTCATGATCATACCAACAAATGTCCATCAATGCACTACTGACCCTTGAGGATTTTTACCACATCATTTGTAACATTACGGTCAAATGATTACACCGAATAGTCTCTCGGTCATAATCATACCAAGTCCATCTATGCACTTCTGAGCCCAGCGGATGACTTTAAAAAATATAAACATGAGGATGATGACAATGATATAAGAATTCAATAAAACAAGTTCAAGAATTATTTTATCCGAGAATTATTAATGTCCAAATTGTCGATATGATCTTGTTTTTTGTAGAGTAAAATTCAAGAATGATCGGAAGAATATTTCCATGAAAAGATCTTTGGATGAAACGCAAAATATCGAGGATATTCTACTAATTTCATGGAGTATAGAAGTCAAAGTTTTAACTTATTTGGGTATAATAAAGAATGGAATAACAAAAGAAATCACCATGCATGCGGTACTTGGCATGAGAAGGTTATTCAACGAGAATAATAATAACGGAACCGGTCGTGTGAAATTCACACAAGCGGGATGTTCCAACGAGAATAATAAAGATGGAACCGGATCCGGTGTAAAACACACGATAGGATATTCAAACAGATAATAAAAGGCGAAACCGGTCCTGTAAAACACACGCATGGGATGTTCCAACAGAATAATAAAGATTTTAACCGGTCCTGTAAAACACACGACGAGGATGTTCCAACAAAATAATAATAAAGATTTTAACCGAATCCGTTTGTAAAACACACAGACGAGGATGTTCCAATAGAATAATAATAAAGAGCGGAACCCGAATGTGTAAAACACACACGCATGGATGTTCAACGAGAATAATAGAAGAATGTCACCAAGTATAGGGTAAACCACGTTATCTGGTTATTCCAACGAGAATAATAAGCGATGGAATAACAACAGTTCTCTTCATGAATAAGAAAGAATAACACCCTTTACTTTTGGTAGGAGATTGAATCTTTACGGCGGTGTAGTAACAAAATACTCTTCTTCTTTCTCTCTTATTCTCTCTATACTTTCTCTCTATAAGCTTGAATGAATTAAGTGAAAATAATGAAGCCCTAGGCCTCTATTTACGTAAGATTTCTAACTTAGCACCGTCAATGTGAAAAGCGAGTGGCTTGATTGAATCGGGTTTGGCGCTTGTAATGTGAAACGACAAGTGGTTCGGCGCTTTAATGTGTGAAGCGACAAGTGGTTCGACGTCTGGTAAAGGTAATTACTATTAACGAAGGTAAATACTATTGACGAAGGTAAATACTATTCACAAGGGTAATTACTTATTGGCGAAGGTAAATACTATTCACAAGGATAATTACTATCGACGAAGGTAAATACTATTCACAAGGGTAATTACTATTGGCCGGAAGGTAAATACTATTCATGAAGAGACTCTTAGATGATGACATACGAGCCCCCCATAAAATAATCAAACTTACCACAAATCATAACACATATTTAATCTTTCAATAATTATTAATCATTTATAACTTGTCGTCTCAATTATTGATTTAATACTATAACATATTATACGAGATGATCTTTGTGACAATAATTGAATCAATAATATAAGAGATATGATCAAAGAATTCTTTGTAGCGATAATTGAAGCATAGGCGAGTGACTTCTCACGTAAGCATCGATAATCAATCTGTGTGCTACTTATGCGACCACGCGTATTCTTTATTTTTACCACTTAGGGTAGTTCAACAGTTTTAACGGTAACACCTCCGTAGTTATTTTTATAAAAATATTTTTGTCGTTTTCTCGATCCGAATGATAATGTTTGTGGGGTCCACCAATGATTGAGCCATTATGCGAATATTCCCTAACAAAAGAATATTCCCCAGGCAAACGAATATTTTATAACAACTTGCATACTTTGCAAAATTTATAAATATTACCTGAACTATAACATTATATCAAATTTATTCCATAATATTCAAAAATAATATTTATAGAAAAATTCATCTTTATTTATAAAAGCTGGGGTCTTACAATATATTTGCTTTCTCTATAGCATCGAGATATTACTTTGATTCACGACACGGATCTGAAACCACAAAGCGTGGAAGAATGTCGGAAAAAGAAAAGATTGGCGAAATGGAAAGATATTATTCAAACTGAGCTACAATCTCTATTGAAAAGAGAAGTATTTGGATCAGTAGTCCAAACACCGCTGGGTGTAATCCCAGTTGGAAACAAATGGGTATTTGTACAAAAGTGAAATGAGAAAAATGAAATTGTGAGATCTGGCTTGACTTGTAGCTCGAGGGTTTCACAAAAATCTGGTATTGATTATCAGGATACATACTCTCCAGTAATGGATGGAGTCACTTTTCGCTTTCTGATAGGTATGGCAACCATGGAAGGTTTGGAAACACGTCTCATGGATGTTGTAACAACATACCTATATGGCTCACTTGACAGTGAGATTTACATAAGAATCCCTGAATGATTGAAAATGGCTGAATCACAAAGGCCCCGTCACATATATTCAATCAAGTTACAACGCTCATTGTATGGGTTGAAAACATGCAGTGCAGTATGTGGTATAATCGACTTAGTGATTATTTAATAAAAATGGATATATAAATGATCAAGTATGTCCATGTGTTTTATTAAGAAATCACAAAGTGGATTTTCCATTATTCTTTGTATATATGGATGATTTGAATCTTGTAGGTACTCTGAAGAACTCACAAGAAGCTGCTACTTATTTAAAGGATGAATTTGAAATGAAAGATCTTGGAAAGACAAAATTACATTTGGGAATACAAGTGGAGCATTTAGCATCCGGAATTTTTGTTCATCAATCCACATATCTTTGAAAAGATTCTCGGTCATTTTCATATGGATAAAGCATCCTTTGACTACCCCAGATGGTTGTTCGATCTTTAGAAGTTGATAAAGATCCATCAGCCTCTAGAAAGTGGGGAAGAAGTTCTTGGACACGAAGTTCCATACCTAAGTGCAATTGGTGCTCTTATGTATCTTGTAAACTGTATACCGACACGATATTACTTTTGTTGTCAACTTGTTAGCAAGATCTGATTCTTCTCTACTAAGAGACATTAGGATGGGATCAAACACATTTTGAGATACCTCCAGGTAAGATAGATCTTGGGTTATTTTATCCGAAATTTTTTGGAAATAAAATCGGATCCATTTCCTTTATTTATTATTTTGAAATAGTAAGGGTTTCTTATATATTGATTTGATTAATGTGGATAGTTAAGGGTTAAATCATGCAATATTTCAAAATAAGGTTACATCAAGGTTATAAAATATTCATTTTTCTTCATGGATGGGTGATATTATTGTAAGACCAGAAATTTTTTTAAATGGAATATTAAATTTATTATTTTGAAATAGTATGGGTTGATTTGAATATTAAATGGTTAAATACGCGAATATTTCAAAATAAGCAGTGGTTATAAAATATTCATTTTGTCGGAATATTGGATGAAGAAAAATATTCAAATATAAGTTGGTTAAAAATAACTGAGCGTTGGTTGATTCTATAAGTTGGTTAAAAATAGGCGTGGAATACCGGTGGTTAAAATCTGATGTCTGGCGTGGTTGCCGCGATGCTTTACGGTATTACACAGATATTGTTGAATTATTGATCCTTACGTGAGAGGCCTTTACTCAATAATTTTCCACGATGAATTCTTGTTCAATATTTTATTTTATTGATTCAATAATTCTTTGCGTTGATATTTTATATTATTAACATTCGATAATTGTCACGCACATTATCTCCATTATCGGATCAATAATTCATATTATTTGAATAATATTATTAGATAGCATTATTGGCAATGTCTAGAAAGTTACATCGAGGAGAGGTTTGGTCACCTAATTGCGGCGCCCGATGAGGAGAAATCCTTATCGGAAAGCCCCCTGCTCACACAGGAGCGGCTGGTTGTCATAATTGTGATTACGTAATATTATTTGTGAATAATTAATTATTGATTCATATGATAAAGAAATATTTATTTTATGTGGATATAAATGATGGATTTATTTATGTGGTTATAAATGAAGAAATTAATGTTGAGGTGTTTTATCGGTAATTTTGTCGGAATGGAGGTATTAAAAATCAAATCGATTATTTTTACGATGTATTGTGTGACTTATAATTTTTAATCCGATAGTTGGATCGTTGTAATTTTTGGATATGTTATACATACATAAGTTGAGTATATGTCCACAAATTTTGAGCCGTTAAAAATGAGCGAATGATTTGTTATGAATTTTAAGAGGTGGTGATTTAGGAAATTAGGGGTTATAATTGATTTTGGTGGAAAATTCTAGAATTGAGTGGGCCCCACTTGTGGTTGGTGAAGAAATGTGCTGAATTTTATTTCAAATGTGGTGGGTGGCAATAGTAGCGAGTAAAGCCATCGGTGGCGGTCAAGTCTGCCTTGGTGCTAACATTTTCTATAAATAGAGGGCTAAGTTAGAATTGAAAATCACACGAAAACAAAGTTTTCTCTCTTTTCTCTCTATATTATTGGCGTATTTTGTGAGTATTTAGATACTTTGAGAGTTCTTTGCTTTCGATCTGAAAGTTTCATTCAAAGCATCACTTGAGCCTTTCTTTAAAATCTTGATTCTTTGAGGTAAGGGATATTATTTTTTTTCGTAATGATATTATTTCTTGATATCATTATCTTTGAAATATTGATCTGAAGTTTTATCAAATTTGGAACTTTTTCATGTCGGGTTACTATTCATGAGTTCTTATTCACGAGTTCTTATTCATGAGTTCTTATTCACGATTCTTATTCACGAGTACTATTAAGCTGAAGCGTGAAAATGTTTTTTTTTGGAATTTCTATCTTTTGGTGTCGAGATTACTATTCACGTATCGGCCTTATTCACGTATCTGACTATTCTCTGGCACTATTCATAGAAAAATAAAATTTCTTCTTTTAAGTCAAATATCTATTACGGATACTAGCTTTGATTGTATCCATGTTTTGATCATTCTTGAATTTTACACCACTATGATTATTTTTGAGGTATTGTTGGACATGGATAAAATAAAATGTCGAATCATTAATCCTTAATCCTTGTCATTTTGTTTCCTTTGGATTCGTTCTTTAAAAATATTTTCATCATCCTCGGTCTTAAATGATGATATTATTGAATATCTTTGGCTGTAGTGCAAAGATGAATGATTTCTGAAGAATATCTTTGGCACATAGTGCAAAGATGAGCAGTGTTTAAATGAACATGGCAGGTGATGAATATCTTTGGCCTTTAGTGCAAAGATGAGCAGTGTTGAGATGAACATGACCAGATTGATGAATATCTTTGGCTGTAGTGCAAAGATGAATATTTGATTTGAGATGAATATTGATTGATGTTACGAGGGATAAAATATTGATGATGGACTGTTAAATTCATAGATTATAGTAGATTTCATTCTCTACGTAACTCTTACATGAATTATTATTTCATTACGAATATTGATTTAAAATTTGTTGTCTATTGTATTATATTAAATTTTTCCTGTTGAAGACTAACGATAATTTGTTGTATATTATCTTAGTCATAATATTCTTCTTGAGCTAGTTGAGCTCACCCTTTTCCTTTTGTTCCATTCTTCTCGGGAGGCGAGAATATAAGCGAGATGCAGTCGGGGTATGGAATGAAGGTTTTAGAAAGGATTGTTTAGTAGTCCTCACCATTTTGTAAAATAATGTATCGATAAATGTGATGAGGATTTATTTGAGTATAGATATTGTCTAGAAGATAATATTTGTATTTAAACTCACAGTTTCTTGTTGGAGTAATAAAGTTGTAGTTGTTTACATACCATGTATTGACAACTCGGAATGGGTGATGTATACCTATTTTGGGGGCGTCGCGGTTGGTATCGAGCTTAGGGATATGATCTCTGGCGGAGATCGGGGAATAGAACTAGGAGGGAGAGCGAGTAAATCCTTATTTAGTGTGTCTACTAAGCTTATTTGTTAGTTGGTCGATATATAGGGATATTATGTGATATATTGATTTCCTTAATTAACCCTTGTTTTATGGCGATGTTTGAGAATGTCGTGAGAATATTAACATGGAAATGAATGAGCGTGGAGATGCTTTGTACTCACCAAAGCGAGGAGAGCGTCTGTGGTTTGGCAATGTTCCTCCTGTGAATAACACCATTGAAGCGAGATGATGAGCGAGGGGATGTTTAGAAGCTTTTTGCGATTCATGCAAAATCGAGCGAGGAGACTTCGTGTTCAAAATCTGAGGAGAAATGATAGCAATTCACGGGTTGTCCTGACAAGCGATTCAAAGTTGGGACCACGAATTTAAGGAAAGCGGATCCGATCATGGCGGAAACATGGGTCAAACAAATTACAAGATATTCGATGTCTTGGGATGCGGAGAACGAAGGTTCCATTCGCCCACCTTTATGTTCCGTGGCGAAGCGACTCTTTGGTGGGAGTGCGTGAAGCGTACCCATCCGGCCGCTTCGGCATGTCTTGGGAAGCGTTTGAGAGACTATTTAATGACAAATACTTTCACGAAAGTGTTAAATCGTATGAAGGAAGTGGAGTTCATCAGATTGGAACAAAACAACATAGCGGTGTCTCGATGCGAGGCAAAGTTTGCGAGTTATCGAGTTTGCACCTCATTTGGTGGAGGATGAGGAGCGTGGCGCGGATGTTTCTTAGAGGTTTGAAACTTGGCGTCGTCGATATCTCATTTCTCATAAATTTTCTCTCTATTCGGATGTTGTAAGCAGGGCTCAATTATTAGGCGAGATAACGAGTGCGGTCGGCGAGGACCCTGACGAGGATCGTGCTCGAGATAGCATTCAACGAATAATGATAACTGCGGAGAAAAGCAGACGGACGAAATGGTAACCACTCTGGTGGTAATCATGGCCGTGAAAAGCGAAGAAGCGAGTCGGGAGGAGATTTTAAAAGGAGATTTAACAACGACTATGTGAAGGCAGCGGTCTTGGCGTGACAAGCGGTTCTAAGGGAGGAGAAGCGACCACCGGTCATATCTTCTACAAATCACGGAAAAGAGGGACATATCGGTCAAAGCGCCCTGACAGTTCAAGGTATGCTATAGTTGTGGAAAGGAAGGACATATCGCTCGAGATTATGCGGTAGCGAAACCTAGTTCAATGAGGGACGGTGACTCGAAAATCGTCCCGAGAAAAGTCAAAGTCAGCGATTAGGAAGAAGCGTTTGTTGTGGTTGGTCATAATCGAGGAACCCAAGCGAGGTGATCACGGGTAAGCTATTTATAAATTCTTGCGAAGTTTATACCTTACTTGATCTGGTCTTTACCCATTCATTTATCTCTCTCTGCATGTGCTCAACGTTTAAACTTGACTCGGAGAAATTAGACTTTGACTATCTGTGGAAACTCAGTTAGGAGAAACTTTCATCACATCCACCATTTATAAATCTTGTTTGATTCAAGTTGGCACCATTACCTTACACATTGACCTTATCTCTTTAAAGATACTTGCTTTTGATGTGATTTTAGGGATTGATTGGTTAACTACTCATCATACCAAAATTGATTGTTTTAAATAAGGTTGTTAGTTTTCATATTCCTAACCAACTTTGTTATGCAATTCAAGCAACTAAACCATTAAAATCAATCACTATCATATCTAATCATAAAGCTATTCGTTTATTGAAAAAGCGGATGTCGAGCTTTCTTAGCCCATGTTATGGATTTAAATAAAGACACGTCAAATTTGAATAATATTCTGTTGTTATTGACTTTCTGACGTATTTCTGAAGAACTTCCGGTCTACCCCCGAGCGTGAAGTTGAATTCTTTATTGATCTTGAACTGGTACAAAGCCCATTTCTAAAACCCCATATCGAATGGCTCTATTGAACTTGAGGAGTTAAAGGTCCAACTACGGAATTATTGGACATCGGTTTCATTCGTCTAGTACATCTCCTTGGGGTGCTCTGTTTTATTTGTAAAGAAGAAAGAGCGGGGAGTATCGACTTTTGTATTGACTATCGGAAATTGAACCATGTCACCATCGAGAATAGGTATCCTCTACCTCGTATTGATGACTTGTTTGACCCGATTCTGAGGGCACATTTCTTTTCAAAAATCGATCTTAGATTACGGATATCATCGGTTTGAAGATTAGAATTGAGGATATTCAAAGGCGCCTTGAACTTCGGTATGGGCATTATGAATTCTTAGTCATGTCTTTGGACTAACTAATGCTCCTGCGACTTTCATGGATATGATGAGCCAGAGTATTCAAGGAATATTTGGATCGATTCGTTGTTGTCTTTATTGATGACATCCTTATATATTCCAAAAGTCGTGAAGATCATGAGCACCATTTGAAGTTTGGTACTCGAAAGGCCGTGAAAACCAACTATATGCCAAATTGAAGAAATGCGAGTTACGGCTTGAAGAAGTAGCATTTCTTGGGCATCATGTGTCAAAACATGGAGTATCTGTTGATCCGTGAAGATTGAAGCAATCTGAAAGTTAGGGAACAACCAAAATCGATGGCCCGAAATCGTAGCTTTTGGGCTTATTTGGTTATTATCGGAGATTAGTGGAAGGGTTTTCTCGAATCGCTACTCCATTAACTTCGGCTAACTTTCGGAAGGATACAAAATTCGTTTGGAAGCGAAGAATCGCGAGAAAAGTTTCCAAGAGCTTAGAGGAGACTTATTTGGCACTGTTACAACAATACCATCTGGTTCGGATGGATTTGTTATCTGACGATGCTTGAGGCAAAGGGTTAGGATGTGTTCTCATGCAGCGTGGGAAAGTCATAGCTTTATGCCTCATGACAACTTAAAAGAGTATGAGAGGAATTATCCTACTCATGATCTAGAGTTAGCGGCCCGATTGTTTTCATATTAAAGATATGGAGGCACTATCTCATATGGGGAGAAAGTGGAGATATATTCGGACCATAAAAGCCTTAAATATTTCTTCACTCAAAAAGAACTCAACATGCGGCGGCGACGTTGGCTCGAACTATTGAAAGACTACGACCACACTATTCAATACCATCACGGTAAAAGCGAGCGTGGTAGGCGGCGCATTAAGTAGAAGATCATATCTTGAGGAACGAGTGCGATGATGTCAAATATCGCGTAGAGCCAACTTTAATAGAAAAAGTTAAGGTTGCTCGAAGCCCTTGACCGGGAGGCGTCGTGCGATGAAGAAAAGTACAAGAAGGAGCTATTAGGGCGAGAATTGATGAAGAAGGAATACTTGAGTCCACTCTGAGACTTTGTGTTCTAACGACTACGATTTGAAGTACAAGATTATGATGGAGGCACACAATACACCATTTGCAATCCATCACGGAAGTACTAAAATGTATCGTGATCTTGACATACATTTTGGTGGAACAATATGAAGAGAGAGATTGCAAAGTTTATCTCGATGTGTTTAACTTGTCGGCGTGTAAAGGCGGACATCTAGTACCTAAGGGTCCGTTGCAACCACTTGAGATTAGGAATGGAAGTGGAACACATTACCATGGATTTAGTTCTGGGGTCTTCCTACGGTTTCTCAAGGCATCAATCTTATTTGGGTTATTGTTGATAGATTAACCAAATCTGCTCATTTCTTGCCGTCACGGAGACTTATTCCTTGAGCGTCTTGCTAGTATATGCGTAAATGAGATTGTGAGGTTGCATGGCATGCTGTATCCATAGTTTGGGATCGTGACCCAAGATTCACTTCAAGATTTTGGGTTAGCTTGCAAAAAAGCTATGGCGCAGTTCACGATTTAGTTGACATACCATCCCCAAGCGGACGGACAATCGAGAGAGGACTATTCAAACTCTTGAAGATTTATTAAGACTACGTGTCCTAGACTTCAAGGGCGGTTGGGATAAGTATTTACCATTGGTGGAATTCTCCTACACAACGATTATCGAGCAAGTATAGGTGTGGCTCCATTTGAAGCATTATATGGGCCGAAAATGTCGTTTCTCCGATATGTTGGGATGAGGTGGGTGAAGCAACATTGTTGGGACCCGGAGTTAAATGCGTATGACTACGAAAAGATCCAAATGATTCGACAAGCGTATACAAAGCGGCACAAGATCGACAAAAGAGTTATGCGGATCTTCATCGAAAGGGCGTGGAATTTAATGTAGGGGATCATGTATTTGTTGCGAGTTGCTCCATGGAAGGGAGTTACAAGATTTGGGAAGAGAGAAAACTCGATCCACGATTTATTGGTCCATTTCAAATTCTTGGCCAGAGTAGGAAATGTAGCCTATAGACTTGCGTTACCTCAAAGTATGTCTCGTGTTCATAATGTGTTTCACATATCATACTTAAATAAATATGTGAAAGACCCGAACCACGTTATTGAGTTAGAACCCAGACGAGATAGCCAGAAGACTTAGCGTATGAGGAGGTACTGTCAAGATCTTGGATAGGAAGGAGCATGTCCTACTACATGAAAAGGTCATACCACAAGTTAAAGTTTTGTGGAGGAATCATGCTATAGAGAAATGACACAGGAATTGGAAGCGGAAATGAAAGCGAGGTATCCTCACCTTTTGAAACACACACAGTCGTCGTCGATTTCGAGGGATGAAATTTCATAAGGAGGGAGGTTGTAAGACCCAAAAATTTTTTAAATAAAAAGAATTTCCTTTATTTATTATTTTGAAATAGTAAGGGTTGATTTGATTAATGTGGATAGTTAAGGGTTAAATCATAAATATTTCAAAATAAGCAGTGGTTATAAAATATTCATTTTGTAGGGGAATATTAGTTTGGTGGTGTGGAATATTAAATCTTTGTCGGGAATATTAAATGCGACGGTAGCGACCCATGTGTGGGCCCCATGCTGGCGATTGGATGAAAGCGACAAATATAAGTTGGTTAAAAATAACGGCGTAGTTATTCTGAATTAAGGCATTGGAATACCGGTGGTTAAAATCTGATGTCTGGCGTGGTTGCCTGCGATGGCACGGTATTTACTGCAGATATTGTTGAATTATTGATCCTTACGTGAAGGCCTTTACTCGATAATTTTCCACGATGAATTCTTTATTCGATATTTTATTTTATTGATTCGATAATTCTTTGCGTTGATATTTTATATTATTGTTGTTTCAATAATTGTCATTGCCACATTATCTCCATTATCGGATCAATAATTCATATTATTTGAATAATATTATTAGATAGCATTATTGGCAATGTCTAGAAAGTTACATCGAGGAGAGGTTTGGTCACCTAATTGCGGCGCCAGATGAGGAGAAATCCTTATCGGAAAGCCCCTCTTTCACAGGAGCGGCTTTGGTTGTCATAATTGTGATTACGTAATATTATTTGTGAATAATTAATTATTGATTCATATGATAAAGAAATTTATTTATTTTATATGGATATAAATGATGGATTTATTTATGTGGTTATAAATGAAGAAATTAATGTTGAGGTGTTTTATCGGTAATTTTGTCGGAATGGAGGTATTAAAAATCAAATCGATTATTTTTACGATGTATTGTGTGACTTATAATTTTTAATCCGAAATAGTTGGATCGTTATAATTTTTGGATATGTTATACATACATAAGTTGAGTATATGTCCACAAATTTTGAGCCGATTAAAATGAGCGAATGATTTGTTATGAATTTTAAGAGGTGTCGGTGATTAGGAAATTAGGGTTATAATTGATTTTGGTGGAAAATTCTAGAATTGAGTGGGCCCCACTTGTGGTTGGTGAAGAAATGTGCTGAATTTTATTTCAAATGTGGTGGGTGGCAATAGTAGCGAGTAAAGCCATCGGTGGTGCAGTTTCAAGTGCCTTGGTAATTTAACATTTTCCTATAAATAGAGGGCTTAAGTTAGAATTGAAAATCACACGAAACAAAGTTTTCTCTCTTTTCTCTCTATATTATTGGCGTATTTTGTGAGTATTTAGATACTTTGAGAGTTCTTTGCTTTCGATCTGAAGTTTCATTCGACATCACTTGAGCCTTTCCTTAGAAATCTTGATTCTTTGAGGTAAGGGATATTATTTTTTTCGTAATGATATTATTTCTTGATATCATTATCTTTGAAATATTGATCTGAAGTTTTTATCAAATTTGGAACTTTTTCATGTCGGGGTTACTATTCATGAGTTCTTATTCACGAGTTACTATTATTCATGAGTTACTTATTCACGAGTCTTATTCACGAGTCTTATTAAATGAAGCGTGAAAATGTTTTTTTGGAATTTCTATCTTTTGGTGTCGAAGTTACTATTCACGTATCGTCCTTATTCACGTATCGGCACTATTCACGTATCTGACACTATTCATAGAAAAATAAAATTTCTTCTTTTAGTCCAAAATATCTATTACGGATACTAGCTTTGATTGTATCCATGTTTTGATCATTCTTGAATTTTACACCACTATGATTATTTTTGAGGTATTGTTGGACATGGATAAAATAAAGTACGAATCATTAATCCTTAATCCTTGTCATTTTGTTTCCTTTGGATTCATTCTTTAAAATATTTTTCATCATCCTCGGTCTTAAATGATGATATTATTGAATATCTTTGGCTTTTGTAGTGCAAAGATGAATGATTTCGAAGAATATCTTTGGCACATAGTGCAAAGATGAGCAGTGTTTAAATGAACATGATGAGCCGATGAATATCTTTGGCCTTTAGTGCAAAGATGAGCAGTGTTGAGATGAACATGACCAGATTGATGAATATCTTTGGCTGTAGTGCAAAGATGAATATTTGATTTGAGATGAATATTGATTGATGTTCGAACTTATTATTAATGAAATTTAATTTTCTCTATTTATTATTTTGAAATAGTAAGGGTTGATTTGATTAATGTGGATAGTTAGGGGTAAAATCATATGAAATATTTCAAAATAAGCAAGTGGTTATAAAATATTCATTGTTGTCGGGGAATATTAGTTTGGTGCGTGGAATATTAAATGCTTTAGGGGGAATATTAAATGCGATGACGAGCGACCATATGTGGGGCCCATGTGAGCGATTGGATGAAAAAGCGACAAATATAAGTTGTTTAAAAATAACGGCGTAGTTATTCTGAGATTATCTTTGTTAAAATACTAAATGGTTTAAAACACGTTAGCACGCGGTATTGCACCAATTATTGATTCTTACGTGAAAGCACTTACTTTCGATAATGGTTACGATAATTCTTTATTCGATTATTTTTTATTGATTTAATAATTCTTTGCGTTGATATTTTATATTCTTTGTTGTTTGATAATTGTCATTACGATTATTTTTTTTCATTATCGAAAGCAATAATTCATATTATCTGAATAATATTATTAGATAACATTATTAGCGATGTCTAGAAAGTTACATCTAAGGAGAGGTTTGGTCACTAAATTGCGGCGCCGATGAAGAAGAAATTCTTATTGGAAAGCCCCTCTTTCTGAGGCTGCACGGTTGTCGATATTGTGATTACGTAATATTATTTGTGAATAATTAATTATTGATTCATATGATGAGAAAATATTGATTTTATGTGGATATAGATGGAGAAAATTTTTAATGTGACAATTGTTGAAAATTGAAATTTTATCTTTTTACGATAAAATAATTCATTTAAATATATTATTATATTTTAATAATATAATAATGGTGATATTTTTACAACGAATGTGGGATATATGAGTATCTGAGGAGGAAGAGTATTTTTTTTGCAATAAATGTTTAAAACATGTTAAACATGTCGGTGGACCCCATTTATTGGTATTTGAAATTTGATTATAGCACTTTGTAAAATCGCTTGGTTTTGTGGATTTGGTCAATTTACATTTGGAATTTGGAAAAACTTTCTTACGCAAAGTTGTAGAAATTGAATTTCCTATAAAAACTCGCGCGAGATTTGAATTTTCTGATAAAAGGGCTATTTATTATGAATTATTGAAGTTAGAAGCTCAAAATAATTGATTTTTGGAAGTTTAAAATATTTTAAATTAAGAAAAAACGTTTTTTTCATTATTTTTGTTGGCCTGTGTGTGAATGAATGAATTTGAATTCAGTTCTTGGAAGGTGGGCGTAGAAAATTTATATATATATATAATATTATATTAAATTTTTACTGCTTTTTGGTGTTACAGCGTTTCTCTATAAATAGGGTCTTGGGTTAGAATTGAAAATCACACGAAAGCTGAAGTTTTCTCTCTATATTATCGGCGTATTCTTGTGAGTATTTTGAGTATACTTTGAGTATTGTTAGGCGGTCTGAGTTCCTTGATCATAACTTTATATCAGGTTATTCGATTAGAAATCTTAATCTTTTCGAGTAAGGGATGTTATTTTTTCTCGAATGATATTATTTCTTGATATCATTATCTTTGAAATATTGGTTGGAACTTTTTATCAAATTTGGAACTTTTTCATATGGGGGTTTACTATTCATGAGTTCTTATTCACGATTCTTATTCATTCATTAGTTTCTTATTCACGATTCTTATTCATTCGATCTTATTAAGCTGAAGCGTGAAGATGTTTTTTTGTGAAATTTCTATCTTTTGGTGTCGGAGTTACTATTCACGTGTCGGCCTTTATTCACGTTCTGACCTTATTCACGAATCTGAAATTCAAAAAAATTTTCTTCTTTTTGTCCAAAATATCTATTACGGATACTAGCTTTGATTGTATCCATGTTTTGATCATTCTTGAATTTTACACCACTATGATTATTTTTGAGGTATTTTTGAACATGGATAAAACAAAATCTGAATCCTTAATCCTTAATCCTTGTCATTTTGTTTCCTTTGGATTCGTTTCTTTAAAAATATTTTCATCATCCTCGGTCTTAAATGATGATATTATTGAATATCTTTGGCACATAGTGCAAAATGAATGATTTCTGAAGAATATCTTTGGCACGTAGTCTTGAGCAGTGGCAGTGATATGCAAATCTTTGATGCAAAGATGAGCAGTGTTTAGATGAACATGACCAAGTGATGAATATTTTTGGCACATGGTGCAAAGATGAATATTTGATTCGGATATATATTGATTGATGTTACGAGGGATAAAAGATGAGCGATGAACTTTTAAATTCATACATAGAAGATAGTAGTTTGCATTCTCTACTTAACTCTTCTAATGAATTATTATTTCATTGCGAATATTGATTTAAAATTTGTTGTCTATTGTATTACTATTAGATTTTTCCTGTTGAAGACTAACGATAATTTGTTGTATATTATCTTAGTCATAATATTCTTCTTGGGCTAGTTGAGCTCACCCTTTTCCTTTTTGTTCCATTTTTCTTCTCGGGGCGAGAATATAGCGAGTGCAGTCGGGTATGGAATGAAGGTTCTAGAAAGAGTTGTTTAGTAGTCCTCACCATTTTTGTAAAATAATGTATCGATAAATGTGATGAGGATTTATTTGAGTATAGATATTATCTAGAAGATAATATTTGTATTCAAACTCACAGTTTCTTGTTGTAATAATAAAGTTGTAGTTGTTTACGTACCATGTATTGACAACTTCGAAATGGGTGATGTATACTATTATTTTGGGGCGTCGCGGTTGGTATCGAGCTTAGGGATATGATCTCTGGCGGAGATCGGGGAATAGAACTAGGAGGGGAGGCGAGTAAATCCTTATTAGTGTGTCTACTAAGCTTATTTGTTAGTTGAGTCGATATATAGGGATATTATGTGATATATTGATTTCCTTAATTAACCCTTGTTTTATGGCGATGTTTGAGAATGTCGTGAGAATATTAACAATGGAAATGAGGCCAGTGGAGAGCCTTTGTACTCTGCTGAGCGAGGAGAGCGTGCAGCAGTGGCAATGTTCCTCTGTGAACAACACCATGACGAGATGATGAGCGAGGGGATGTTTAGAAGCTTTTTGATTCATGCAAAATCGAGACGAGGAGACTTCGTGTTCAAAATCTGAGGAAAATGATAGCAATTCACGGGTTGTCCATGACCAAGCGATTCGAAGTTTGGGACCACGAAATTTAAGGAAAGCGGATCCGATCATGGCGGAAACATGGGTCAAACAAATTACAAGATATTCGATGTCTTGGGATGCGGAGAGAACGAAGGTTCCATTCGCCACCTTTATGTTAAAATGGCGAAGCGAGACTCTTTGGGTGGGAGTGCGTGAAGCGTACCCATCCGGTACTTTTCGGGCATGTCTTGGGAGGCGTTTGAAACTATTTAATGACAAATACTTTCACGAAAGTGTTAAATCGTATGAAGGAAGTGGAGTTCATCAGTTAACAAAACAACACATGGCGGTGTCTCGATGCGAGGCAAAGTTTGCGAGTTATCGGTTTGCACCTCATTTGGTGGAGAATGAGGAGCGTATGGCCGGATGTTTCTTAGAGGTTTGAAACCGGCGTCGTCGATATCTCATTTCTCATAAATTTTCTCTCTATTAGGATGTTGTTAGCGAGGCTCGATTATTAGGCGAGATACTTGAGTATATTCAGCGAGGGACCATAACGAGGATCGTACGGAGATAGCGATCAGCGAATAATGATAACCGGCGGAGAAAGAAAAGCAGACGGACAAAAATGGTAACCACTCTGGTGGTAATCATAGCCGTGAAAATAGAAAAAAGCGAGTCGGGAGGAGATTTTAAAAGGAGATTTAACAACGACCATGTGAAGGCAGCGGTCTTGCGTGACAAGCCCGGTTTCTAAGGGAGGAGAAACGACCACCGGTCGTATATTATAAATCACGAAAAGAGGACATATCGGTCAAAGCGCCCTAGCAGTTCAAGGTATGCTATAATTGTGGAAAGGAAGGACATATAAACTCGAGATTATGCGATGGCGAAACCTAGTTCGGAGGGACGGTGACTCGAAAAATCCCCGAAAAAGTCAAAGTCAGCGATTAGGGAAGGCGTTTGTTGTGGTGGTCAAATCGAGAGAACCCAAGCGAGGTGATCACGGGTAAGCTATTTATAAATTCTTGCGAAGTTTATACCTTACTTGATCTGGGGTCTTACCCATTCATTTATCTCTCTCTCTGCTTGTGCTCAGCGTTTAAACTTGACTCAGGAGAAATTAGACTTTGACTTATCTGTGGAAACTCAGTTAGGAGAAACTTTCATCACATCCACTTTGTTTATAAATCTTGTTTGATTCAAGTTGGCACCATCACCTTACACATTGACCTTATCTCTTTAAAGATACTTGCTTTTGATGTGATTTTAGGGATTGATTGGTTAACTACTCATCATCATGCAAAATTGATTGTTTTAAATAAGGTTGTTAGTTTTCATATTCTAACCAACTTTGTTATGCAATTCAACAACTAAACCATTAAAATCAATCAACATCATATCTAATCATAAAGCTATTAGTTTATTGAAAAAAAAGGATGTCAAGCTTTCTTAGCCCATGTTATGGATTTGAATAAAGACACGTCAAATTTGAATAATATTCTGTTTGTTATTGACTTTCTGGCGTATTTCTGAAGAACTTCCGGTTTCTACCCCGAGCGTGAAGTTGAATTCTTTATTGATCTTGAACTGAGTACAAAGCCCATTTCTAAAACCCCATATCGAATGGCTCTATTGAACTTGAGGAGTTAAAGGTCCAACTACGAGGAATTGTTGGACATCGGTTTCATTAAATCTAGTACATCTCCTTGGGGTGCTCTGTTTTATTAAGTAAGAAGAAAAGCGGGGAGTATCGACTTTATATTGACTATCGGGAATTGAACCATGTCACCATCGAGAATAGGTATCCTCTACCTCGTATTGATGACTTGTTTGACCCGATTCTGAAGGGGCACAATTCTTTTCAAAAATCGATCTTAGATTACGGATATCATCGGTGAAGATTAGGCGAGGATATTCAAAGGCGCCTTTAGAACTTCGATATGGGCATTATGAATTCTTAGTCATGTCTCTTTGGATTGACTAATGCTCTATGACTTTCATGGATATGATGAGCAAAGTATTCAAGGAATATTTGGATCGGTTCGTTGTTGTTGTTTTATTGATGACATCCTCATATATTCCAAAAGTCGTGAAGATCATGAGCACCATTTGAAAATTTGGTACTCGAAAACCTTGTGAAAACAAACTATATGCCAAATTGAAGAAATCGAGTTACGGCTTGAGGAAGTAGCATTCCTTGGGCGCGTGGTGTCGAAACATGGAGTATCATGTTGATCCGTGAAGATTGAAGCAATCTGAAGTTAGAACAGCAAAAAAATCGGTGGTGAAATCGTAGCTTTTGGGCTTAAATTGGTTATTATCGGAGATTAGTGGAAGGGTTTTCTCGAATCGCTACTCCATTAACTTCATTAACTTCGGAAGGATACAAAATTCGTTTGGAGCGAAGAATCGAGAAGAGTTTCAAAGAGCTTAAGAGGAGACTTATTTGGCTTTGTTCTAACAATACCATCTGGTTCGGATGGATTTGTTATCTCTGACGATGCTTGAGGCAAAGGGTTAGGATGTGTTCTCATGCAGCGCGTGGGAAAGTCATAGCCTATGCCTCGCGACAACTTAAAAGTATGAGAGGAATTATCCTACTCGTGATCTAGAGTTAGCGGCCCGATCGTTTTCAGCTAAAAGATATGGAGCACTATCTATATGGGGAGAAAGTGGAGATATATTGGACCATAAAAAGCCTTAAATATTTCTTCACTCAAAAAGAACTCAACATCTGGCGGCGACGTTGGCTCGAGCTATTGAAGACTACGACCACACTATTGATACCATCACGGAAAAGCGAGCGTGGTAGTGTAGCGCGTTGAGTAGAAGATCATATCTGCGAGGAATGAGTGCGATGATGTCAAGTATCGCGCGTAGAGCCAACTTTAATAGAAAAAGTTAAGGTTGCTCAAGCCAGCAGGGCGGGAGGCGTCGTCATGAATGAAGAAAAAGTACTGAAGGAGCTATTAGGGCGAGAATTGATGAAGAAGGAATACTTGAGTCCACTCTAGACTTTGTGTTCCTAACGACTACGATTTGAAGTACAAGATTATGATGGAGGCACACAATACACCATTTGCAATCCATCACGGAAGTACTAAAATGTATCGTGATCTTGACATACATTTTGGTGGAACAATATGAAGAGAGAGATTGCAAAGTTTATCTCGATGTGTTTAACTTGTCGGCGTGTAAAGGCGGAGCATCTAGTACCTAAGGGTCCGTTGCAACCACTTGAGATTCGAAATGGAAGTGGGAACACATTACCATGGATTTAGTTCTGGGTCTTCTCTACGGTTTCTCAAGGCATCAATCTTATTTGGGTTATTGTTGATAGATTAACCAAATCTGCTCATTTCTTGCCGTCTGGGAGACTTATTCCTTGAGCGTCTTGCTAGTATGTGCGTGAATGAGATTGTGAGGTTGCATGGCATGCTGTATCCATAGTTTGGATCGTGACCCAAGATTCACTTCAAGATTTTGGGTTAGCTTGCAAAAAGCTATGAGCGCAGTTTGCGATTTAGTTGACATACCATCCTCAAGCAGACGGACAATCGAGAGGACTATTCAAACTCTTGAAGATCTATTAAGACTACTGTGTCCTAGACTTCAAGGCGGTTGGGATAAGTATTTACCATTGGTGGAATTCTCCTACAACAACGATTATCGAGCAAAGTATAGGTGTGGCTCCATTTGAAGCATTATATGGGCCGAAAATGTATTTCTCGATATGTTGGGATGAGGTGGGTGAAGCAACATTGTTGGGACCCGAGTTAATACGTATGACTACGAAAAAGATCCAAATGATTAAACAACGTATACAAAGCGGCACAAGATCGACAAAAGAGTTATCGCGGATCTTCATCGAAAGGGCGTGGAATTTAGTGTAGGGGATCATGTATTGTTGCGAGTTGCTCCATGGAAGGGAGTTACAAGATTTGGGAAGAGAGGAAAGCTCGATCCACGATTTATTGGTCCATTTCAAATTCTTGGCCAGAGTAGGAAATGTAGCCTATAGACTTCGCGTTACCTCAAAGTATGTCTACGTGTTCATAATGTGTTTCACATATCATACTTAAATAAATATGTGAAAGACCGAACCACGTTATAGAGTTAGAACCCAGGACGAGATAGCCAGAAGACTTAGCGTGTGAGGAGGTACTGTCAAGATCTTGGATAGGAAGGAGCATGTCCTACAGCATGAAAGGTCATACCACAAGTTAAAGTTTTGTGGAGGAATCATCTTATAGAGGAAATGACACAGGAATTGGAAGCGAAAATGAAAGCGAGGTATCCTCACCTTTTGAAACACACGAGTCGTCGTCGATTTAGAGGCGAAATTTCATAAGGAGGGAGGTTGTAAGACCCCAACTTATTATTAATGAAATTTAATTTTCTCTATTTATTATTTTGAAATAGTAAGGGTTGATTTGATTAATGTGGATAGTTAGGGGTAAAATCATGAATATTTCAAAATAAGCAGTGGTTATAAAATATTCATTGTTGTCGGGAATATTAGTTTGGTGGTGGAATATTAAATGCTTTGTCGGAATATATTAAATGCGGCGACGTAGCGACCATGTGTGGGCCCATGCTGAGCGATTGGATGAAGAAAGCGACAAATATAAGTTGTTTAAAAATAGCGGCGTAGTTATTCACAGATTATCTTTGTTAAAATACTAAATTGGTTAAAACACGATAGCTTTGCGGTATTGCACCAATTATTGATTCTTACGTGAAGGCACTTTACTCGATAATGGTTCTGATAATTCTTTATTCGATATTTTATTGATTTAATAATTCTTTGCGTTGATATTTTATATTCTTGTTGTTTTTGATAATTGTCATTACTACGGTATTTTTTTCATTATCGAAGCAATAATTCATATTATCTGAATAATATTATTAGATAACATTATTGGCAATGTCTAGAAAGTTACATCTAAGGAGGTTTGGTCACCTAATTGCTTGGCGCCCGATGAGAGAAATTCTTATTGGAAAGCCCCTCTTCTGAGGAGGCTGCACGGTTGTCGATATTGTGATTACATAATATTATTTGTAATAATTAATTATTGATTCATATGATGAGAAAATATTGATTTTATGTGGATATAGATGGAGAAAATTTTTAATGTGACAATTGTTGAAAATTGAAATTTTATCTTTTTACGATAAAATAATTCATTTAAATATATTATTATATTTTAATAATATAATAATGGTGATATTTTTACAACGAATGTGGGATATATGAGTATCTGAGGAGGAAGAGTATTTTTTGTTGCAATAAATGTTTAAAACATGTTAAACATGTCGGTGGACCCCATTTATTGGTTGAAATTTGATTATAGCACATAAAAATCGCTTTGGTTTTGTGGATTTGGTCAATTTTTGTTTGGAATTTGGAAAAACTTTCTTACGCAAAGTTGTAGAAATTGAATTTCCTATAAAAACTCATGAGATTCAATTTTTACGATAAAGGGCTATTTATTATGAATTATTGAAGTTAGAAACTCAAAAATAATTGATTTTTGAAGTTTAAAATATTTTAAATTAGAAAAACGTTTTTTGCATTTTTGTTGGAATATTTAACATGTGTTGAAATGATTGCTGAATCAGATCTTGGAAGGTGGGCGTAGAAAATTTTATATATATTATTATTATATTAAATTTTTACTACTTTGGTGTTCTAGCATTTTCTATAAATAGGGTCTTTAGGTTAGAATTGAAAATCACACGGAAAGCTGAAGTTTTCTCTCTCTATATTATCGGCGTATTCTTGTGAGTATTTTGAGTATATACTTTGAGTATTGTTAGGCGGTGCAAGTTCCTTTGACCTTATATCAGGTATTTAATTTAGAAATCTTAATCTTTTCGAGGTAAGGGATGTTATTTTTTTCTCGAATGATATTATTTCTTCATATCATTATCTTTGAAATATTGATTGGAACTTTTTATCAAATTTGGAACTTTTTCATGTCGGGGTTACTATTCATGAGTTCTTATTCACGAGTTCTTATTCACGAGTTCTTATTCAGTTTCTATTCACGAGTTCTTATTCACGAGTCTATTAAGCTAGCGTGAAGATGTTTTTTGTGGAATTTCTATCTTTTGGTGTCGGAGTTACTATTCACGTATCGGCCTTATTCACGTATCGACACTATTCACGAATATCTGACCTTTATTCATAGAAAAATAAAATTTCTTCTTTTAAGTCCAAAATATCTATTACGGATACTAGCTTTGATTGTATCCATGTTTTGATCATTCTTGAATTTTACACCACTATGATTATTTTTGAGGTATTTTTGAACATGGATAAAACAAAATCTGAATCCTTAATCCTTAATCCTTGTCATTTTTGTTTCTTTGTTTCTTTTTGGATTCGTTTCTTTCTTTTAAATGATATTTTTCATCATCTTTGGTCTTAAATGATGATATTATTGAATATCTTTGGCACATAGTAGTGCAATGAATGATTTCTGAAGAATATCTTTGGCCGTAGTGCAAAGATGAGCAGTGTTTAGATGAACATGACCAAGGTGATGAATATCTTTGGCACATAGTGCAAAGATGAATATTTGATTCGGATATATATTGATTGATGTTCGGGGATAAAAGATGAGCGATGAACTTTTAAATTCATACATAGAAGATAGTAGTTTGCATTCTCTACTTAACTCTTCTAATGAATTATTATTTCATTGCGAATATTGATTTAAAATTTGTTGTCTATTGTATTACATTAGATTTTTCCTGTTGAAGACTAACGATAATTTGTTGTATATTATCTTAGTCATAATATTCTTCTTTGGGCTAGTTGAGCTCACCCTTTTCCTTTTTGTTCCATTTTTCTTCTCGGGGAGGCGAGAATATAAGCGAGTGCAGTCGGGGTATGGAATGAAGGTTCTAGAGAGAGTTGTTTAGTAGTCCTCACCATTTTTGTAAAATAATGTATCGATAAATGTGATGAGGATTTATTTGAGTATAGATATTATCTAGAAGATAATATTTGTATTCAAACTCACGATTTTCTTGTTGTAATAATAAAGTTGTAGTTGTTTACGTACCATGTATTGACAACTTTCGAATGGGTGATGTATACCTATTTTGGGGCGTCCCCAGCGATTCAAAGTTGGGACCACGAAATTTAAGGAAAGCGGATCCGATCATGGCGGAAACATGGGTCAAACAAATTACAAGATATTCGATGTCTTGGGATGCGGAGAGAACGAAGGTTCCATTCGCCACCTTTATGTTAAAATGGCGAAGCGGACTCTTGGTGGGAGTGCGTGAAGCGTACCCATCCGGCCGCTTTCGGCATGTCTTGGGAGGCGTTTGAAACTATTTAATGACAAATACTTTCACGAAAGTGTTAAATCGTATGAAGGAAGTGGAGTTCATCAGTTAGAACAAAACAACATGGCGGTGTCTCTCGATGCGAGGCAAAGTTTGCGAGTTATCGAGTTTGCACCTCATTTGGTGGAGAATGAGGAGCGTATGGCGGATGATGTTTCTTAGAGGTTTGAAACCCGGCATCGTCGACAATATCTCATTTCTCATAAATTTTCTCTCTATTCGGATGTTGTAAGCGAGGGCTCAATTATTAGAAGCGAGATAACGAGTATGTTCAGTCAACCAAGGACCATGACCGAGGATCGTACGGAGATAGCGATCAGCGAATAATGATAACCCGTGGAGAAAAAAGCAGACGGACAAAAATGGTAACCACTCGGGTGGTAATCATAGCCATGAAAATAGAAGAAGCGAGTCGGGAGGAGATTTTAAAGAGGAGATTTAACAACGACCATGTGAAGGCAGCGGTCTCTGGCGACAAGCGGGTTCTAAGGGAGGAGAAACGACCACCGGTCGTATCTTACAAATCACGGAAAAGAGGACATATCGGTCAAGCGCCCCTAGCAGTTCAAGGTATGCTATAATTGTGGAAAGGAAGGACATATCGCTCGAGAGATTATGCGATGGCGAAACCTAGTTCAGTGAGGGGTGGTGACTCAAAAACATCCCGAAAAAATCAAAAGTCAGCGATTAGGGAAGGCGTTTGTTGTGGTGGTCAAAATCGAGGAACCCAAGCGAGGTGATCACGGGTAAGCTATTTATAAATTCTTGCGAAGTTTATACCTTACTTGATCTGGGTGCTACCCATTCATTTATCTCTCTGCTTGTGCTCAGCGTTTAAACTTGACTCAGGAGAAATTAGACTTTGACTATCTGTGGAAACTCAGTTTAGGAGAAACTTTCATCACATCCACTGTTTATAAATCTTGTTTGATTCAAGTTGGCACCATCACCTTACACATTGACCTTATCTCTTTAAAGATACTTGCTTTTGATGTGATTTTAGGGATTGATTGGTTAACTACTCATCATGCCAAAATTGATTGTTTTAAATGGGTTGTTAGTTTTCATATTCTAACCAACTTTGTTATGCAATTCAAACAACTAAACCATTAAAATCAATCAACATCATATCTAATCATAAAGCTATTAGTTTATTGAAAAAGCGGATGTCAAGCTTTCTTAGCCCATGTTATGGATTTGAATAAAGACACGTCAAATTTGAATAATATTCTGTTGTTATTGACTTTCTGACGTATTTCTGAAAGAACTTCCGGTCTACCCCGAGCGTGAAGTTGAATTCTTTATTGATCTTGAACACAGTACAAAGCCCATTTCTAAAACCCCATATCGAATGGCTCTATTGAACTTGAGGAGTTAAAGGTCCAACTACGAGAAATTGTTGGACATCGGTTTCATTAAATCTAGTACATCTCCTTGGGGTGCTCTGTTTTATTTGTAAAGAAAGAAAGCGCGGGAGTATCGACTTTATATTGACTATCGGGAATTGAACCATGTCACCATCAAGAATAGGTATCCTCTACCTCGTATTGATGACTTGTTTGACCCGATTGCAAGAGAGCACAATTCTTTTCAAAAATCGATCTTAGATTACGGATATCATCGGTGAAGATTAGAAGCGAGGATATTCAAAAGGCGCCTTTAGAACTTCGATATGGGCATTATGAATTCTTAGTCATGTCTTTCGGATTGACTAATGCTCTCTATGACTTTCATGGATATGATGAGCCGAGTATTCAAGGAATATTTGGATCGATTTGTTGTTGTCTTTATTGATGACATCCTCATATATTCAAAAGTCGTGAAGATCATGAGCACCATTTAAATTTGGTACTCGAAAGCTTTCGTGAAAACAAACTATATGCCAAATTGAAGAAATCGAGTTACGGCTTGAGAAGTAGCATTCCTTGGGCGCGTGGTGTCAAAACATGGAGTATCTGTGGATCCGTGAAGATTGAAGCAATCTGAAGTTAGAACAGCAAAATCGGTGGTTGAAATCGTAGCTTTTTGGGCTTAAATGGTTATTATCGGAGATTAAATGGAAGGGTTTTCTCGAATCGCTACTCCATTAACTTCATTAACTAACTCGGAAGGATACAAAATTCGTTTGGAGCGAAGAATGCGAGAAGAGTTTCCAAGAGCTTAAGAGGAGACTTATTTGGCTGTTACAACAATACCATCTGGTTCGGATGGATTTGTTATCTCTGATGATACTTGAGGCAAAGGGTTAGGATGTGTTCTCATGCAGCGTGGGAAAGTCATAGCCTATGCCTCGCGACAACTTAAAAGTATGAGAGGAATTATCCTACTCATGATCTAGAGTTAGCGGCCCGTCGTTTCGCGCTAAAGATATGGAGCACTATCTATATGGGGAGAAAGTGGAGATATATTCGGACCATAAAAAGCCTTAAATATTTCTTCACTCAAAAAAACTCAACATCTTGGCGACGTTGGCTCGAGCTATTGAAAGACTACGACCACACTATTGATACCATCACGAAAAGCGAGCGTGGTAGGTAGCGCGTTGAGTAGAAGATCATATCTTGAGGAGCAGTGCGATGATGTCAAGTATCGCGTAGAGCCAACTTTAATAGAAAAAGTTAAGGTTGCTCGAGCCACCAGGCCGGAGGCGTGATGTATGAAGAAGAAAGTACAAGAAGGAGCTATTAGGGCGAGAATTGATGAAGAAGGAATACTTGAGTCCACTCTAGACTTTGTGTTCTAACGACTACGATTTGAAGTACAAGATTATGATGGAGGCACACAATACACCATTTTTGCAATCCATCACGGAAGTACTAAAATGTATCGTGATCTTGACATACATTTTGGTGGAACAATATGAAGAGAGAGATTGCAAAGTTTATCTCGATGTGTTTAACTTGTCAGCGTGTAAAGGCGGAGCATCTAGTACCTAAGGGTCCGTTGCAACCACTTGAGATTCGAAATGGAAGTGGAACAACACATTACCATGGATTTAGTTCTGGGTCTTCTACGGTTTCTCGAAGGCATCAATCTTATTTGGGTTATTGTTGATAGATTAACCAAGTCTGCTCATTTCTTGCCGTCTGGGAGACTTATTCCTTGAGCGTCTTGCTAGTATATGCGTGAATGAGATTGTGAGGTTGCATGGCATGCTGTATCCATAGTTTGGATCGTGACCCAAGATTCACTTCAAGATTTTGGGTTAGCTTGCAAAAAGCTATGAGCGCAGTTTGCGATTTAGTTGACATACCATCCCCAAGCGGACGGACAATCGAGAGAGGACTATTCAAACTCTTGAAGATCTATTAAGACTACTGTGTCCTAGACTTCAAGGCGGTTGGGATAAGTATTTACCATTGGTGGAATTCTCCTACAACAACGATTATCGAGCAAGTATAGGTGTGGCTCCATTTGAAGCATTATATGGGCCGAAAATGTGTCGTTCTCCGATATGTTGGGATGAGGTGGGTGAAGCAACATTGTTGGGACCCGAGATTAATCACGTATGACTACTGAAAAAGATCCAAATGATTAAAACAGCGTATATACAAAGCGGCACAAGATCGACAAAAGAGTTATCTGCGGATCTTCATCGAAAGGGCGTGGAATTTAGTGTAGGGGATCATGTATTGTTGCGAGTTGCTCCATGGAAGGGAGTTACAAGATTTGGGAAGAGAGGAAAGCTCGATCCACGATTTATTGGTCCATTTCAAATTCTTGACCAAGTAGGAAATGTAGCCTATAGACTTGCGTTACCTCAAAGTATGTCTACGTGTTCATAATGTGTTTCACATATCATGTACTTAAATAAATATGTGAAAGACCGAACCACGTTATAGAGTTAGAACCAGGACGAGATAGCGAGAAGACTTAACGTGTGAGGAGGTACTGTCAAGATCTTGGATAGGAAGGAGCATGTCCCTACAGCATGAAAATTCATACCACAAGTTAAAGTTTTGTGGAGGAATCATGCTATAGAGAAATGACACAGGAATTGGAAAGCGAAATGAAAGCGAGGTATCCTCACCTTTTGAAACACACCAGTGTCGTCGTCGATTTAGGGACGAAATTTCATAAGGAGGGAGGTTGTAAGACCCCAACTTATTATTAATGAAATTTAATTTTCTATTTATTATTTTGAAATAGTAAGGGTTGATTTGATTAATGTGGATAGTTAAGGGTAAAATCATGCAAATATTTCAAAATAAGCAAGTGGTTATAAAATATTCATTGTTGTCGGGGAATATTAGTTTGGTGCGTGGAATATTAAATGCTTGTCGAGGAATATTAAATGCGATGGTATGACCATGTGTGGGCCCCCATGTGAGCGATTGGATGAAGAAAAGCGACAAATATAAGTTGTTTAAAAATAACGGCGTAGTTATTCTGAGATTAATCTTTGTTAAAATACTAGGGTGGTTAAAACACACGGTTGTTGAGCACGCGGTATTGCACCAATTATTGATTCTTCGTGAAGGCACTACTCAATAATGGTTACGATAATTCTTTATTCGATATTTTATTGAGTTAATAATTCTTTGCGTTGATATTTTATATTCTTTGTTGTTTGATAATTGTCATTACACGGTATTTTTCATTATCGAAGCAATAATTCATATTATCTGAATAATATTATTAGATAACATTATTGGCAATGTCTAGAAAGTTACATCTAAGGAGAGGTTTGGTCACTAATTAATTGCGGCGCCCGATGAAAAATTCTTATTGGAAAGCCCCTCTTTCACAGGAGCTGCACAGTTGTCGATATTGTGATTACATAATATTATTTGTGAATAATTAATTATTGATTCATATGATGAGAAAATATTGATTTTATGTGGATATAGATGGAGAAAATTTTTAATGTGACAATTGTTGAAAATTGAAATTTTATCTTTTTACGATAAAATAATTCATTTAAATATATTATTATATTTTAATAATATAATAATGGTGATATTTTACAACGAATGTGGGATATATGAGTATCTGAGGAGGAAGAGTATTTTTGTTGCAATAAATGTTTAAAACATGTTAAACATGTCGGTGGACCCCATTTATTATTTGAAATTTGATTATAGCACAAAAAAATCGCTTGGTTTGTGGATTTGGTCAATTTCTGTTTGGAATTTGGAAAAACTTTCTTCTGCAAAGTTGTAGAAATTGAATTTCCTATAAAAACTCGCGAGATTCAATTTTCTGATAAAAGGGCTATTTATTATGAATTATTGAAGTTAAAAGCTCAAAATAATTGATTTTTGGAAGTTTAAAATATTTAAAATTAAAAAAAACGTTTTTTTTACTTATTGTTGTGTGGCCTACATGTGTTTGAATGAGCTGAATTCAGATTCTTGGAAGGTTGGCGTAGAAATTTTTATAATATATATTATATTATATTAAATTTTACTGCTTTGGTGTTCTAAGCATTTTCTATAAATAGGGTCTTGGGTTAGAATTGAAAATCACACGAAAGCTGAAGTTTTCTCTCTCTATATTATCGGCGTATTCTTGTGAGTATTTTGAGTATACTTTGAGTATTGTTAGGCGGTGAAGTTCCTTGACCTTTATACAGGGTATTCGGTAAAATCTTAATCTTTCGAGGTAAGGGATGTTATTTTTTTCTCGAATGATATTATTTCTTGAATATCATTATCTTTGAAATATTGATGGAACTTTTTATCAAATTTGGAACTTTTTCATATGGGGTTACTATTCATGATTCTTATTCACGAGTTTCTATTCATGAGTTATTCTTCATTCACGTTCTTATTCACGAGTACTATTAAGCTGAAGCGTGAAGATGTTTTTTGTGAAATTTCTATCTTTTGGTGTCGAGTTACTATTCACGTATCTGACCTTATTCACGTATATCTGGCACTATTCAAATCTGATTTATTCATAGAAAATAAAATTTCTTCTTTTTTGTCCAAAATATCTATTACGGATACTAGCTTTGATTGTATCCATGTTTTGATCATTCTTGAATTTTACACCACTATGATTATTTTTGAGGTATTTTTTGAACATGGATAAAACAAAGTCGAATCCTTAATCCTTAATCCTTGTCATTTTGTTTCCTTTGGATTCGTTTCTTTAAAAATATTTTTCATCATCCTCGGTCTTAAATGATGATATTATTGAATATCTTTGGCACATAGTGCAAAGATGAATGATTTCTTAAGAATATCTTTGGCCGTAAAGATGAATGAGAGAATAATATCTTTGGCGATTAATATCTTTGGCCGTAGTGCAAAGATGAGCAGTGTTTAGATGAACATGACCCGGTGATGAATATCTTTGGCACATAGTGCAAAGATGAATATTTGATTCGGATATATATTGATTGATGTTACGGGGATAAAAGATGAGCGATGAACTTTTAAATTCATACATAGAAGATAGTAGTTTGCATTCTCTACTTAACTCTTCTAATGAATTATTATTTCATTGCGAATATTGATTTAAAATTTGTTGTCTATTGTATTCTATTAGATTTTTCTGTTGAAGACTAACGATAATTTGTTGTATATTATCTTAGTCATAATATTCTTTCTTGGGCTAGTTGAGCTCACCCTTTTCCTTTTTGTTCCATTTTTCTTCTCGGGAGGCGAGAATATAAGCGATGCAGTCGGGGTATGGAATGAAGGTTTTAGAAAGAATTGTTTAGTAGTCCTCACCATTTTGTAAAATAATGTATCAATAAATGTGATGAGGATTTATTTGAGTATAGATATTATCTAGATAATATTTGTATTCAAACTCACGATTTCTTGTTGTAATAATAAAGTTGTAGTTGTTTACGTACCATGTATTGACAACTCGAAATGGGTGATGTATACCTATTTTGGGGCGTCACGGTTGGTATCGAGCTTAGGGATATGATCTCTGGCGGAGATCGGGGAATAGAACTAGGAGGGAGAGGCAGAGTAAATCCTTAGCTAGTGTGTCCTACCTAAGCTTATTTGTTAGTTGGTCGGTATATAGGGATATTATGTGATATATTGATTTCTTAATTAACCCTTGTTTTATGGCGATTTGAGAATGTCGTGAGAATATTAACAATGGAAATGAGGCCAGTGGAGATGCTGTACTCACCAGCGAGGAGAGCGTGCAGCAGTGGCAATGTTCCTCCACATGAACAACACCATTGAAGCGAGATGATGAGCGAGGGATGTTTAGAAGTTTTTGCGATTCATGCAAAATCGGACGAGGAGACTTCGTGTTCAAAATCTGAGGAGAAATGATAGCAATGGGTTGTCCTGACCCAAAGCGATTCAAAGAGTTGGGACCACGAATTTAAGGGAAAGCGGATCCGATCATGGCGGAAACATGGGTCAAACAAATTACCAAGATATTCGATGTCTTGGGATGCGGAGAAACGAAGGTTCCATTCGCCACCTTTATGTTAAGTGGCGAGGCGAGACTCTTGGTGGGAGTGCGTGAAGCGTACCATCATCCGCTTTTCGGCATGTCTTGGGAGGCGTTTGAAACTATTTAATGACAAATACTTTCACGAAAGTGTTAAATCGTATGAAGGAAGTGGAGTTCATCAGTTGGAACAAAACAACATGGCGGTGTCTCGATGCGAGGCAAAGTTTGCGAGTTATCGGTTTTGCACCTCATTTGGTGGAGAATGAGGAGCGTATGGCGGATGTTTCTTAGAGGTTTGAAACCCGGCATACGTCGATATCTCATTTCTCATAAATTTTTCTCTTTATTTAGATGTTGTATAGCAGGGCTCAATTATTAGGCGAGATAACGAGTATACGATCAACTGAGGACCACAACGAGGATCGTACCGGAGATAGCGATCAACGAGAATAATGATAACCGCGGAGAAAAGCAGACGGACAAAAATGGTAACCACTCTGGTGGTAATCATAGCCATGAAAATAGAAGAAGCGAGTCGGGAGGAGATTTTAAAAAGAGGAGATTTAACAACGACCATGTGAAGGCAGCGGTCTTACGTGACAAGCGGTTCTAAGGGAGGAGAACGACCACCGGTCATATACTACAAATCACGGAAAAGAGGGACATATCGGTCAAACGCCCTAGCATTCAAGGTATGCTATAATTGTGGAAAGGAAGGACATATAAACTCGAGATTATGCAAGATGCGAAACCTAGTTCAGCGAGGACGGTGACTCAAAAATTTATCCCGAAAAAGTCAAAGTCAGCGATTAGGAAGGCGTTTGTTGTGGTGGTCAAAATCGAGGAACCCAAGCGAGGTGATCACGGGGTAAGCTATTTATAAATTCTTGCGAAGTTTATACCTTACTTGATCTGGGGTGCTACCCATTCATTTATCTCTCTGCATGTGCTCAACGTTTAAACTTGACTCAGGAGAAATTAGACTTTGACCTATCTGTGGAAACTCAGTTAGGAGAAACTTTCATCACATCCAACTTGTTTATAAATCTTGTTTGATTCAAGTTGGCACCATTACCTTACACATTGACCTTATCTCTTTAAAGATACTTGCTTTTGATGTGATTTTAGGGATTGATTGGTTAACTACTCATCATGCCAAAATTGATTGTTTTACGTAAGGTTGTTAGTTTTCATATTCCTAACCAACTTTGTTATGCAATTCAACAACTAAACCATTAAAATCAATCAACATCATATCTAATCATAAAGCTATTCGTTTATTGAAAAAGCGGATGTCAAGCTTTCTTAGCCCATGTTATGGATTTGAATAAAGACACGTCAAATTTGAATAATATTCTGTTGTTATTGACTTTCACGACGTATTTCTAGAAGAACTTCCGGTCTACCCCCGAGAGCGTGAAGTTGAATTCTTTATTGATCTTGAACACAGGTACAAATCCCATTTCTAAAACCCCATATCGAATGGCTCTATTGAACTTGGAGTTAAAGGTCCAACTACGAGAATTGTTGGACATCGGTTTCATTAAATCTAGTACATCTCCTTGGGGTGCTCTGTTTTTTATTTGTAAAGAAGAAAAGGCGGGGAGTATGCGACTTTATATTGACTATCGGAAATTGAACCATGTCACCATCAAGAATAGGTATCCTCTACCTCGTATTGATGACTTGTTTGACCGATTGCAAGGGCACAATTCTTTTCAAAAATCGATCTTAGATTACGGATATCATCAATTTGAAGATTAGGCGAGGATATTCAAAGGCGCCTTGAGAACTTCGGTATGGGCATTATGAATTCTTAGTCATGTCTTTCGGACTAACTAATGCTCTGCGGCTTTCATGGATATGATGAACCGAAGTATTCAAGGAATATTTGGATCGATTCGTTGTTGTCTTTATTGATGACATCCTCATATATTCCAAAAGTCGTGAAGATCATGAGCACCATTTGAAATTTGGTACTCGAAAGGCTTCGTGAAAACCAACTATATGCCAAATTGAAGAAATCGAGTTACGGCTTGAGAAGTAGCATTCCTTGGGCACGCGATGGTGTCGAAACATGGAGTATCTGTTGATCCGTGAAGATTGAAGCAATCTGAAGTTGGGAACAACAAGTCGGTGGCCATCAAAATCGTAGCTTTTGGGCTTAAATTGGTTATTATCGGAGATTCGTGGAAGGGTTTTCTCGAATCGCTACTCCATTAACTCATAACTCGGAAGGATACAAAATTCGTTTGGAGCGAAGAATGCGAGAAAAGTTTCCAAGAGCTTAAGGAGACTTATTTGGCACTGTTCTAACAATACCATCTGGTTCGGATGGATTTGTTATCTCTGATGATGCTTGAGCAAAGGGTTAGGATGTGTTCTCATGCAGCGTGGGAAAGTCATAGCCTATGCCTCGCGACAACTTAAAGAGTATGAGAGGAATTATCCTACTCTCATGATCTAGAGTTAGCGGCCGATCGTTTTCAGCTAAAAGATATGGAGGCACTATCTATATGGGGAGAAAGTGGAGATATATTCGGACCATAAAAAGCCTTAAATATTTCTTCACTCAAAAGAACTCAACATGCGGCGGCGTTGGCTCGAGCTATTGAAAGACTACGACCACACTATTCAATACCATCACAGTAAAGCGAGCGTGGTAGTGGTGGCGCGTTGAGTAGAAGATCATATCTTGAGGAGCGAGTGCGATGATGTCAGTATATCGCGTAGAGCCAACTTTAATAGAAAAAGTTAAGGTTGCTCAAGCCACGACCGGAGGTGATCGTATGAAGAAGAAAGTACAAGAAGGAGCTATTAGGAAGCGAGAATTGATGAAGAAGGAATACTTGAGTCCACTCTGACTTTGTGTTCTAACGACTCGATTTGAAGTACAAGATTATGATGGAGGCACCTGTACGCCATTTGCAATCCATCACGGAAGTACTAAAATGTATCGTGATCTTGACATACATTTTGGTGGAACAATATGAAGAGAGAGATTGCAAAGTTTATCTCGATGTGTTTAACTTGCCAATGTGTAAAGGCGGAGCATCTTGTACCTAAGGGTCCGTTGCAACCACTTGAGATTCCGGAATGGAAATGGAAACACATTACTATGGATTTAGTTCTGGGTCTTCCTACGGTTTCTCAAGGCATCAATGCTATTTGGGTTATTGTTGATAGATTAACCAAGTCTGCTCATTTCTTGCCGATCGGAGAGACTTATTCCTTGAGCGTCTTGCTAGTATATACGTGAATGAGATTGTGAGGTTGCATGGCATGCTGTATCCATAGTTTCGGATCGTGACCCAAGATTCACTTCAAGATTTTGGGTTAGCTTGCAAAAAGCTATGAGCGCAGTTTGCGATTTAGTTGACATACCATCCCCAAGCAGACGGACAATCGAGAGGACTATTCAAACTCTTGAAGATCTATTAAGACTACGTGTCCTAGACTTCAAGGGTAGTTGGGATAAGTATTTACCATTGGTGGAATTCTCCTACAACAACAGGTTATCGAGCAAGTATAGGTGTGGCTCCATTGAAGCATTATATGGGCGAAAATGTCGTTTCTCCAATATGTTGGGATGAGGTGGGTGAAGCAACATTGTTGGGACCCGAGTTAAATGCGTATGACTACTAGAAAAGATCCAAATGATTGACAACGTATACAAAAGCGGCACAAGATCGACAAAAGAGTTATCGCGGATCTTCATCGAAAGGGCGTGGAATTTAATGTGAGGGGATCATGTATTGTTGCGAGTTGCTCCATGGAAGGAGAGTTACAAGATTTGGGAAGAGAGAAAGCTCGATCCACGATTTATTGGTCCATTTCAAATTCTTGACCAAGAGTAGGAAATGTAGCCTATAGACTTGCGTTACCTCCAGTATGTCTCGTGTTCATAATGTGTTTCACATATCATACTTAAATAAATATGTGAAAGACCCGAATCACGTTATAGAGTTAGAACCGGACGAGATAGCCAGAAGACTTAACGTATGAGGAGGTACTGTCAAGATCTTGGATAGGAAGGAGCATGTCCCTACGCGCAAAAAGTCATACCACAAGTTAAAGTTTTGTGGAGGAATCATGCTATAGAGGAAATGACACAGGAATTGGAAAGCGGAAATGAAAGCGAGGTATCCTCACCTTTTGAAACACAAGATCGTCGTCGATTTCGAGGACGAAATTTCATAAGGAGGGAGGTTGTAAGACCCCAAAATTTTTTAAATAAAATTTAATTTCCTTTATTTATTATTTTGAAATAGTAAGGGTTGATTTGATTAATGTGGATAGTTAAGGGTTAAATCATGAAATATTTCAAAATAAGCAAGTGGTTATAAAATATTCATTATTATCGGGGGAATATTCGTTTGATGCGTGGAATATTAAATCTTTGTCGGGGAATATTAAATGCGACGGTAGCGACCATGTGTGGGCCCATGTGGAAAGCGATTGGATGAAGAAAGCGACAAATATAAGTTGTTTTTAAATAGCGGCGTAGTTATTACTGATTATCTTGTTGGAATACCGGTGGTTAAAACACACTGTCTGGCGTTTGTTGAGCGATACACCAGGTATTGCACCAATTATTGATTCTTACGTGAAAGGCACTACTCAATAATGGTTACTGATAATTCTTTATTCGATATTTTATTGAGTTAATAATTCTTTGCGTTGATATTTTATATTCTTTGTTGTTTGATAATTGTCATTACACATATTTTTTCATTATCGAAGCAATAATTCATATTATCTGAATAATATTATTAGATAACATTATTGGCAATGTCTAGAAAGTTACATCTAAGAAGAGGTTTGGTCACCTAATTGCGGCATATGAAGAAATTCTTATTGGAAAGCCCCTCTTTCTGAACCTGCACGGTTGTCGATATTGTGATTACGTAATATTATTTGTGAATAATTAATTATTGATTTATATGATGAGAAAATATTGATTTTATGTGGATATAGATGGAGAAAATTTTTAAAATGACAATTGTTGAAAATTAATATTTTATCTTTTTACGATAAAATAATTCATTTAAATATATTATTTTAATAATATATAATAATGGTGATATTTTTACAACGAATGTGGGATATATGAGTATCTGAGGAGGAAGAGTATTTTTGTTGCAATAAATGTTTAAAACATGTTAAACATGTCGGTGGACCCCATTTATTATTTGAAATTTGATTATAACTTGTAAAATCGCCCGTTTGTGGATTTGGTCAATTTCTATTTTGAATTTGGAAAAACTTTCTTCTGTAAAGTTGTAGAAAATTGAATTTCCTATAAAAACTCGCGAGATTCGAATTTTCTGATGAAAGGGCTATTTATTATGAATTATTGAAGTTACGAAAACTCAAAATAATTGATTTTTGTAAGTTTTAATTATTTATTTTATGAAAAACGTTTTTATCATTTCTTTCTAGAAGGTTGGCATGTGGGAAATGTTGGGATCTGATTTCCAAAGAGGCGTAGGAAATTTATTAATAATAATATATTTTATTAAATTTTACGCTTTGGTGTTCTAAGCGTTTTTCTATAAATAGGGTCTTAGGTTAGAATTGAAAATCACACCGAAACTAAAATTTTCTCTCTCTATATTATCGAAGCGTATTCTTGTGAGTATTTTGAGTATACTTTGAGTATTGCTATACGGTGCAAAGTTCCAAGTCATACCTTATATCCTGTATTCAAATTTAGAAATCGATCTTTTCGAGGTAAGGGATATTATTTTTTTCAGTAATGATATTATTTCTTCAATATCATTATCTTTGAAATGTTGATCTGAAGTTTTTATCAAATTTGGAACTTTTTCATGTCGGGGTTACTATTCATGGTTCTTATTCATGAGTTACTATTCACGAGTTTATTCACGAGTTCTATTCACGAGTTACTATTCACGAGTACTATTCATGAAGCGTGAAGATGTTTTTGTGGAATTTCTATCTTTTGGTGTCGGAGTTACTATTCACGTGTCTGGCACTATTCACGATATCTGACTATTCACGTATCTGAACTTATTCAATAGAAAAATAAAATTTCTTCTTTTTAAATCCAAAATATCTATTACGGATACTAACTTTGATTGTATCCATGTTTTGATCATTCTTGAATTTTACACCACTATGATTATTTTTTGAGGTATTTTTGGATGTGGATAAAACCAAAGTACGAATCCTTAATCCTTAATCCTTGTCATTTTGTTTCACTTTGGATTCGTTTCTTTAAAAAAATATTTTTCATCATCCTCGGTCTTAAATGATGATATTATGGAATATCTTTGGCTGTAGTAGTGCAAAGATGAATGATTTCTTAAGAATATCTTTGGCACAGAAGTGCAAGATGAATGATTTCTGAAGAATATCTTTGGCCCAGTAGTGCAAAGATGAGCAGTGTTTAAATGAACATAACCAATCGATGAATATCTTTGGCTTTGTAGTGCAAAGATGAATATTTGATTCGGATGTATATTGATTGATGTTACGGGGATAAAAGATAGAGCGATGAACTTTTAAATTCATACATAGAAGATAGTAGTTTGCATTCTCTACTTAACTCTTCTAATGAATTATTATTTCATTGCGAATATTGATTTAAAATTTGTTGTCTATTGTATTCTATTATATTTTTCCTGTTGAAGACTACTAACGATAATTTGTTGTATATTATCTTAGTCATAATATTCTTCTTGAGCTAGTTGAGCTCACCCTTTCCTTTTTTGTTCCATTTTTCTCGGGAGGCGAGAATATAAGCGAGTAGTCTAGAGTGGGTATGGAATGAAGGTTTTAGAAAGGATTGTTTAGTAGTCCTCACCATTTTTGTAAAATAATGTATCAATAAATGTGATGAGGATTTATTTGAGTATAGATATTGTCTGAAGATAATATTTGTATTCAAACTCACAGTTTCTTGTTGTAATAATAAAGTTGTAGTTGTTTACATACCATGTATTGACAACTCGGAATGGGTGATGTATACCTATTTTGGGGGCGCCACACTTAGACCTTGTCAATTCTTCTTCTGGGTAGGCAAGTGTCATCCTTCGACTTTGTCGTGCCCTTCGTGGTAGGCAAATGTCATTTTTTGTTTTGTTAGGCCTTTAGGGGTAAACAAATTCTGACGAAAGCGGATCTATCTCACACTTGAGAACTAATAAGTATCCCTTTACTTTATTACCTAAATTTTTCTAAGTGTTGAGTTCGTAAGCTTCATTCTTACACTTCATCTTATATGTTATATGGCATGTTTAGTAGTTACCTAAATGTTCTGTTCAAATTCACGAAGGAGTTTGTGTATCTTTTCACTTAAATAAATATTGGAGTATTGGCAGATAATAAATATACCGAAGTCATAAGGAATGAAGCCATTTTCATTAATATTTAATTTAATTACACTATTAATAATTCTTACAAATACTGTAAATTAAAGACAGAAAAGACATAAACAGGAACATCAGCTTCAGGCGCCATCTTCATCTGAAGAATCGAGTAAGGATGGGTCCAGGTTGGCTGCAGACAGCTTCTCCTTGCCACGACTTGAAAGCTCAGTAACTCTCGGAGTATATCTTCATTATTTCCCGTTGATTTCATCCGAAGTTCCAGTTTTCTTCGCATATTTGTTTGCGAAGGTCGCTTGATTAAAGGGGGCCCCAAGGTCCCAAGAGCCTTGAGTTCTCGGATTTCTCTTCGAGTTTGAGCCGCTACTCATGTGACGAGTCTCTGCGCCTCCCGATTTATGGATAGTCTTGGTCAAGATCTTCGCATCAGCCTTTAATTCCTCGATCTTCTCCATCCTTATCTCGCTCCTCTGAACCAAGTCAACAATCATCTTGACGATCTCCTCGTGTTGTGCTTTGGTTGACTTCAGTTCTTCCTTGGAGGCCTTCACATCTCCTTTGGCTTGGGCTAACTCTTTTTGAAGACCTTCATTTGTATGAAGAAGGCATTCACGTTGAGTTTTCTCCTTCGCCAAGGTAGACTTCAGCATGGCATTCTCCTTCCTCAAGATCTCTTCTTCCGCTTCGGCTTCGAGAGACCTTGGACGAAGACGTCCGAATACCGCATTGGCCTATGTGTTTCCAATACCATTTGATCAGTTTTCAGATATATAAATATGCAGATAAATTCAGAAATAAAGAAAATACTCGTTTACCTTCGCCAAGTAGCTTTCATGCCTTCATTGAGTAGATCCCGCTCGAACTGCTCCTCAACCGATGATCGTCAGTATCACGAACAAAGGTGTTGAACAGCTGGAAGGGAAAATGGGCATTGAGTCGGGGCCACATTGTTGGAGAGGCCATGACGTCCCGATCAATTTTGGTAGTTGTTTGTCTTGGGGGAGAAGGTGGAGGTTCTTCGCGACTTGGTGAGGGGTCTGCGTGTATGGTTTCGGGAGATGGAGATCGGGCAGGAATGCGTTCAGGAGTTGGCGAAGGAGCAGGAGATGAACCAGGGTGGATGTCTGATGGCTGTTTTCTTTTTCGGGAAGGAGTGAGGATCGACCCGGTTGGTTCATTGTCAGGCACGTGGGTTTCTGTGGTTGTGGTTGGAGGAGTGATAGCCGAAGAGGTAGGGACTCGAAGCTCTTCGGCAGTCAGGGGGATTATTTTGGTTCTTATTTTCTTTACACAAAGGACCTTAGCCCGATCGTGCAAAGGAATATCGAGTAGGCTCCTTCTCACTGGGGCAGGTTCAGAGGTTGGAGGATTGGGATTGGTTGAGAAGGTTGTTTGGGGGGTTGCTTCGGGAATTGTTTCAGGGTCACTTTCAGGGTTTGTTTCTGATTGGGTGGTTTTGGATCGTTTGGCGGATCTCTTTCTTCGACGAGGTCTGAGGTTTTCTTCGGGTATGTTGGGTTCGTCAGTTTGAGGTTCGTCAGTTTGAAGGGAAGAAGTTGGTGGGTCAAGATAGGGGATTAACTCAGGAAGATTCTTCACGGATGCTCTTCACTCAGATCCGTGCATTCATCCCTACCAAAAATCTTCCAGTCTCTCACCTCCGAAGTCGGTTTGATCGAGACACCGCAAAAACCACGCATCGAACCTCGGTATCACTTATATAACTCAGAAATTATGTTACAAAGTTATTCAAAACTTACATTTGTGGTTGTATAACCAGGCTTGTTTGGTCAGAAGTGTGAAACTCCATTCTTTTGGAGGAATCTTCTCAAGAAAGTCTGCCATCTCCTCACCCGATCTTCTGATATGTCTCCAAAGTCGTGAGACACAGTCGTCGGTAGTCCAATCTGAAGAGAAGAGATCTCGAGTCCCGTGATGAAAACCACTTCTCATGCCAACCCTTGTTGCTGGAAGGAGTATTCATCAGGGATCTCCTCTCGAACCTGGTGTTGGGTCGAGGAGATTGTTTGCTTAACACTTTAAAGCCTCGTTCTCGAGACCTACCAGCAGAAAAGAGGGTGAAGAAGATATCGATAGAGGGAGTAATCCCTAGTTCATGGCAAAAGGCAATAAATGCCAAGATGTGGATGTAGGAGTTGGGCACTAATCAAGCGAAGCCCACTCCTATAAACCCTAGGAGGTAATGATGAAGACATGGAGAGGTAAGCGAACCCCTTTTCCGTAAGAGTGGCAGTACGTGGCGACCCAACCGTCCCGGTCACGATACATACGCTCTTCAGGAGCAGGGGACCTTATCGCGTACATGTCAGGAATCTGATAACGAGTCCTGAGCATGCAAATTTCAGATTCCGTGACCGAGGAACGGATGTTGGCATTAGGGAATTGTTCCCCATTCTTGAAGAAATCGGAGGTAGAGGAGGTCAGAGAAGGGTTTTCCCCCATGGTGGTTGATTGGGGGTTGGAACTCGAACCCTCTTGGTTAGGGTTTGGGTTGGGAGAAATGATACTGATAGGAGTTGCAGGAAGAGGAGAGTTCTGGCCAGATGTTTCGGTCACCATTGTTAAGATTTTGTGAAGCAGAGAAAGAAATTTGCAGAGAAGAAGAAAGCTCTAAGGTTCAAATTTTGAATTAGCAGTAAAAATCGCTCGAATTGGTAAAGTTTACCTTTTATCTTGACAATTGCCTGCAGTAATTAAGGGCGGCACATTTAATTCAATCGCAATGATGATGAATGGGAAGAGGTTTCGTCTGTTTTAGACCTAAATATCTTCACCCATGTGGGCTTGCGTCATCGGGCTTCTCACTTCTATACCGATAACAATTTGGGCTTTGGCAAGTTTCACTTTGGATCTCTTATGACTTATCATAGTTGGTTACATCCTAGGCTATCTTTGTTTATAGTCTTTCATTAAACACCTCGCTTTAATATAAGACTAGGGGGTAATGTTGGTATAATCCTTTTCCTTATTATTGGTAGAACTTATTGGGCTCCTCCTTGGATCATGTTATCTTTAAGTCATGGTTGGATCCTACCACTTGGGTCATTTCTATTATTTGGGCTTAGTCATTATGTTGGCCCATTATACAAATTGTCACTTAACCCCAACTTCGACCAAAGAATCATTATGCCAAATGATGATTGACTATTATTATACGCCACTTTCTTTGCATGGCATTAATGAGGATGGGACTCGGATGACCGGCCATGTAAAATAAAGAATAAAGAGTGTGAAGGTAGACTATTTACTTTGGTAAGTAATGACCCAAGTGAGGGAAAAAGGTGTCGAGGAGGTGGTGGGTGTACCAGAACCGGAATGGAGTATGCGTAGGCAAGATCACATAAGAGGGTAAATAATACACACTTTTCAATAGAATTCTAACTCTATCTCTCGGGCACTAGATAATATTTTTCTCCATTTGTTGACCTTGTGATCATTGACTTGACTTCACTCACGGAAGGCTATCCCTCGACAGTCGGTCATAGTCGAGTTTTTGGTGTTGACTTGTTGAACTATGCAGGATATTGGACGCGTCTTGGTGATTGGGACGTGGAGAAAGATCTTGGCGTTAACATGTACTAATAATTAATTTAAAATAAAATAAATTCATGTCAATATTAGAATCCAAAATTTTAAAAATTGAAAACGAATTTTTTGGACACGTAAAGCCCTTAGATTGGACGAGCGGCATGCATGCATGAGCGTATTACTTGCAGCGGATGAAGACTGTAGTGCTATTTTTGTAAATAAAGTATTAATAATCATCCAAGTGATTTTTATTTTAATTAATTTATTCAGTTATTTTAAAATTCAGATAATGCCTATATTAATGGCAAATATTAGGTCTCAGAGATGAGAGTCGCGTTCAATAATCTTTCTTAATTTAGATTCAATTAGTGCATGTTACTGTGATTTTGATGACTCTGGGCGAAAAATAAAAATGAGATTCTTTTTGAAACATTATTTTTGCAAAAAAAAATAAAAATAAATAAATAAAATGTACAAGTTGTATAAAAAAAGTACATTTTCAGAACTTAAAACATAATAGTTCGACTACAACAAAATATATGAGAAATTCGACTAAATAGTTCAACTACAACAAAATATATGAGAATACATTCATTGAAAGATACTTCTTCTAATATTTCTAGAGTCAAACTATTCAATTAAATATTCAAAATTATATATATATATATATATATAGCAAGGATCAAGTGCATACCCCTTATTTTACTTTCGCGTGTTTATTTTCTTTAGGCGACGGTTTCGATTAAACAATCAGTAAATATATCTTTTAACGACGCTATATGTTTGTCCGTCATTAAGAGTATTTACTATTTATATTTAATCAAACCATCGCTTAAAGAGGTGTAAAGATATAAATAAGATAAGGGGTATCTGACTGATCCTAACCGTATATATATATATATATATATATATTATATGACCCCTCTGATCGGGGTTCAGGAGGGTTGACCGTACTCAAAAACGGACTTGAGAGTACATTAAAAAGCGTTTAATTACATATTCACTGGCGCATTTAGGCGCTTAATTATTGTACATGCATGATTTAAAAATGTTATAGAATATGTAAGGGACCGACCATATGCATGTCTCCACTTGTGATTGAATTCTTTAATACCTTGAGCCTACAGTACAACATAATTATCAAAAATAAACAAATTAACAGATTATTTCTTTTAACTTTTATTTCCTAAATTTATAATTGCTGAACTTGATTCCGGATAAGATAAAATGGTTGAATTTATAGCATCTTGATTTGAATAAATGACAAATTTAAATCTAGTTGGACCTAATCTTCCTAAACTATGAGAATGACGTTCTGATGGTTTAAATACTCTTAAACTAACCCTGTCTTTATTGTTTTCTTCTCTCTTTTTTTTTAAAGCTTCAAATTTAAATCTCGAGTCTTTTTTCTCTTTTTGAACAATCCTCTCTCAAATTATCATTAATTTACTACTCCCTCCGTCACAGGATAAAAGTATTTATTACTATTTTAAATAGTCACACGTTAAATGTCTACCTACCTTAAATAATCTATTTTTTATAATAATTTGCCTATAATACCCTTATTATTAATTGTTATATTTCTATTCTCTATGCATATTTATGGAGTATTACTAGTAATATGCAAAAAACTATGCAATTAAATGAGAATTTAAATATAGATAATTTTGTCATTTTATCCTCTTTCTTAATATGCGCAAAAAATCAACCAGAATTTTTATCCTGAAACGGAAGAAGTATTTGGTTGTTATTTTCTCTTTTTGTAGAGTTTATTTTCCCTTTTTATACGTGATAGTTCATTTTCTCTTAATTTAGAATTATATCTGTCGTTCTTACCTCACTTTTATGAGTCATTTGTCACTTTTAGGTATGTAAAGAGTTGTTTTCGATTACTAATTGAATGCAGAATGTGACATGTCTCTGACATATATTTCCTGATTGTTTTATTTTTGTGCTTAGATTATGAAATATTGTAATTCAAATTTTATTTTTTAACAGGATAGGTATATTTTGTGCCGAAGAAAAGTCTGCCGAGGCGACACAATTTGAGCTGAGAACACCCGCCAGTGCGGTCTTGCCAAAAATCAGATTCTGCAACTCACGACTGCACTGTTCATCAGCCCAAAACTCACGAATTTTATCCATCAAACAACAAATTACTCACACCCGGATGTTATAGACTCAACTAAAATAACATACAACATATATAACTTGACTCTAGCAACAAAATCAGTTTGAACCTCCGATTTAGAGACTCAAAAATCATGATTCGTGCTCAAAACTCATATTCACCATAATTAACGAATCGTCTCACCACATATTTGATTCTCAACCAAATCAATCCATATAACTTGCATTCTTTTCGTATTTGAACGTATTAACAATAACAACTATCAATTAACAGATTATAATATGAATTGAACACTAATTTGATTTCAAAATAAGCCCTTTTTATACATGCTATAACAAAACTCAAATTTCTTTTGTAAAACATGGTTTCATGAATCAAAATATATCAAAATCGTTTCTAGATGATAATTAATAGATTATAACATCTAATAACACAAGTATCAACACATCTCAATAAATCATTCACCCAAAATTCAATTTTGACTTCAAAAAACATACATATTATACATATATTACCAAAACTCAAGTTCTTCCTTTAAAAACAAGTTTTCATGGATTTTGATTCTCTAAAATCGTTTGTAAAAGACAACTAACAGATTACAACCCATATATTAACATATAACAATTACATATCATCAATTTAAACAACAAAATTAAGTTTTCTATGAAAAGTCAAGAACAAAACCAAAGCTTGAAATTAAGAATTTTACCCTTGATTTCTAAATAGATTCTCAATTTTCTCTATGATTTTCTATGACTTAGCAAATGAGCAATTAAACCTTATGAAAATATATTACGTAAAATATAACTGATATATCCACTATGCGTATTGCATAATGTAGGTATCAGTTATACGCATTATGGCTCAGCAGTTACCATGCTCCCCAAGGCCTTGTTTGGCTAACCCTTAAAAGACTCCTTTTAATTTATTTCTATTTATTCTTATTATATGGTACTCCCTCCATCCCTAAATAACTTACGTTTTGAAGGTTTTCACACTTATTAAGGAAGTCATTTATTACTCCAATTTTGTCATTAAGATTGATATGTATTACTACAATTGTGACGCCCCCAAAATAGGTATACACAACACCCATTCTGAGTCGCCAAATACATGGTACAAAAAGCAAACTACAACTTCAATAATACAAATGTCGTGTGAAATACGACAATATATACTGTGAGTTTAAATATAATATTGTCTTCTAGACAATATCTATACTCAAATAAATCCCATCATAATTATTGATTCATTATTTTACAAAAATGGTGAGGACTACTAAACAACTCTCTGTAGAACCTTCATTCCATACCCATTTAAGACTTCGCTACATTCTCGCCTCCTGAGAAGAAAAATGGAACAACAAGGAAAAGGGTGAGCTCAACTAGCCCAGTAAAAAATATTATGACTAAGATAATATACAACAAATTATCGTTAGTCTTCAACAGGAAAAATCGATAGAATACAATAGACAACAAGTTTCGGATCAATATTCGCATGAAATAATAATTCATAGAAGAGTTACGTAGAGAATAAAATCTACTATAATCTATGAATTTAATAATCCATCATCAATATTTTATCCTGTAACATCAATCAATATGCATCACGAATCAAATATTCATCTTTTTGCACTACTGAGCCAAAGATATTCATCACTTAGTCATGTTCATTTAAACACTGCTCATCTTTTACACTACAGCCAAAGATATTAATCAATCGGTCATGTTCATCTCAACACTGCTCATCTTTGCACTACTGAGCCAAAGATATTCTTCAGAAATCATTCATCTTTTTACTACTGCCAAAGATATTCAATAATATCATCATTTAAGATCGAGGATGATGAAAAATATTTTAAAGAAACGAATCCAAAGTGAAACAAAATGACAAGGATTAAGGATTAAGGATTCGTACTTGGTTTTATCCACGCCCAAAAATACCTCAAAAATAATCATAGTGGTGTAAAATTCAAGAATGATCAAAACATGGATACAATCGAGTTAGTATCCGGAATAGATGTTTTGACGGAAAGAAGAAATTTTATTTTTCGAATTGAATAAGACTGTATATCGTGAATAGTCAGATCGTGAATAGTGTTGTATCGTGAATAGTAACTCTCACACCAAAAGATAGAAATTCCACAAAAACATCTTCACGCTTCATGAATAGTACTAAGTGAATAGTAACTCGTGAATAAGAACTCATGAATAAGAACTCGTGAATAGTAACTCATGAATAAGAACCCATGAATAGTAACCCCCACATGAAAAAAGTTCCAAATTTGATAAAAACTTCAGATCAACATTTCAATATAATGATATTGAAGAAATAATATCATTACTGAAAAAAATAATATCCCTTACCTCGAAAGATCGAGATTTAAATTTGAAACACCTGGATATAAGCTATGACTTGGACTTGCAACGTGATATAGCAATACTCAAAGTATACTCAAAATACTCACAAGAATACGCCGATAATATAGAGAGAAAAACTTGATTTACGGTGTGATTTTCAATTCTAACCCAAGACCCTATTTATAGAAATCGCTTTAGAACACCAAAAAAAGCAGAAAATTTAATAAATTAATAATATAATTATATTATTTTCTACACATGTCTAGAATCTGATTTCAGCCATCAAACACATGCCACCTTCTAGAAAAAAATAAGAAAAACGTTTTTCTAATTTTAAATATTTTAAACTTCCAAAAATCAATTATTTCGGAGCTTCTGAACTTCAATAATTCATAATAAATAGCCCTTTCATCAGAAAATTCGAATCTCGCGAGTTTGTATAGGAAATTCAATTCTCTACAACTTTGCAGAAGAAAGTTTTTCCAAATTCCAATCAGAAATTGACCAAATCCACAAACGGCAATTTTACAAAGCTATAATCAAATTTCATTAATAAATGGGGTCCAATGACATGTTTAACATGTTTTAAACATTTATTGCAACAAAAATACTCTTCCTCCTCGTATACTCATATATCCCACATTCGTTTGTAAAAATATCACCAGATTAATATATTATTAAAATAATATATTTAAATGAATTATTTTATCAAAAAAGATAAAATATTAATTTTCAACAATTGTCATTTTAAAATTTTTCTCCATCTATATCCACATAAAATCAATATTTTCCTCATCATATAAATCAATAATTAATTATTCACAAATAATATTACGTAATCACAATATTGACAACCGGCGGTTCTCAGAAAGAGGGCTTTCTTTCCGATAAAATTTCTTCTTCACCTACTTGGCGCAATTGATTAGGTGACCAACCTCTCCTAGAGCGACTTTCTAGACATTGCCAATAATGTTATCTAATAATATTATTAAGATAATATGAATTATTGCTTCGATAATGAAAGATACTTGTGTAATGACAATTATCAAACAACAAAGAATATAAAATATCAACGCAAAGAATTATTAACTCAATAAAATAATTGAATAAGAATTATCGTAACCATTATTGAGTAGTGCCTTCTCACGTAAGAATCAATAATTGGTGCAATACTGGTATCTACTACGGTTCAACAACGCGATTAGTGTGTTTTAACCACCCAAAGATTCCAACAAGATTAATTGTAATAACTACGCTGTAGTTATTTAAAAACAACTTATATTTGTCGTTTTCTTCATCCAATCGCTTTTTCGTTATGGGGCCATACATATAGTCGGCTACGTCGTCGAAAATATTCCCGACCGCATTTAATATTCCACGACCAAACGAATATTCCCTCAATAACAACAATGAATATTTTATAACCACTTGCTTATTTTGAAATATTTGCATATTTAACCCTTAACTATCCACATTAATCAAATCAACCTTACTATTTCAAAATAATAAATAAAGGAAATTCCTTTTTATTTAAAAATTTCGGGGTCTTACAACAATTACCCTTGCATTAATTAAGAAAAGATGTACTCCATATAGTTGTCTAAATAAATGAAATACTCCATATAGTTGAGGGCAATAGAGGAAAAATTATAATTAATGCTTCCTAGAAACTTGGTAACGTCAAATATATTGGAAAATTTTGAACTCCCTATAACCCAATTATTTAGGGATGGAGGGAGAATAAAATATCACACTTTAATTAATCAAATTCTAATATTTAAATTTAATTAAATTAAAGCCAATATTACTCATTAAATCAAATTTCACATAACTAAAATTCTTATTTATTGATTATAACAAATCATTAAATCTCTAATTAATTGGAATAACATTATAATTATTTAACGACTCATTTAATTTAATTATCACAATTAAATTCACACTTTGAACTATAAAATTATACAACATTAATTTAATTAATGTATAAAATGTACTTTATCAAATTAATCCATAACAATTCTATCAAATATTTATTTAACTCAATAAATAAATCAAAAATATTTATTTAATTCAATAAATATTTAAAGTTAAATACAAAAATCTCGTTCGTCAGAGTCCTTGACCCATAGGTTCAGACACAAGTATTTAATTCATTAACTCACATTTTCTCTTTTCACAAAAGAGTTTTTTCGGTCAATTTTTTAATTACACAAAAAAAATACTTTTTTTATGTTGATAAAATGACACAATATTTGTAAGTTTATTTATAATTTAAAATTATATCAACACTACTAAAGAAACAATTATTTTTTCAAGAGTAAAAATGTAAAAATAATTAATATTTAATATTTATAAAAAATATATGATAATTTTTTGTGGAATGGAGGAAGTAATTGATAAAGCAAAATTCAGAAAATTATTCTTTACTCCTGACTTAAGCATAAGAATTCAGCACTGCGTAAAGATTATACATGCTAGTGCTACCATTAAAACCCATTCACACTGTTTTGAAATCAGTTAATAAAATTCTATAATTTAGAATTATTGTGTTTATTTAAATTTTAAGAATAAAAAATTTCCGAATTAGAAATACTTTTACGTAGTTTAGAATTACTGTGTGTTTATTAGTAGTAATCAATAACGGAGTCTTTTGATCTATTTGAATATTACTGCAATGAGATTATGGTAATTGAATAATATACAATTAAATTGCTTGATTATATAAAATTATTTTTGTAATTTTTAAAATTTTAATAAATATTTACATAACCATATGAACAGCTTGTAAATTGTGTTGGTTATTAGATAAATATGATTATGAGTGTATCTTGTACTACAAGTAAGCTGCATTGAACATAATTAGTTAATTAATTTTAATTTGTAGTTTATTCAAATAAATTGCAACGAACAACAAGAAGCCAATAGATTTTTTTGCAAGGACTGATATTTTGTTATGTGGGTCCCACACATTTTTTGTTACTATTTAAAACGGGAGTTCAACTTGTGAAATTATTTAAAACGAGGTGTTCTAGGTGGACATAAAAATTAGATATAAAAATTAGACATAAAATATATTTAAATTTTATTTATTTTTATTTTTATTTACTACTACATCCGTCCCAAATTAATTATTCAGTTTTGACTTTTTAAAGTCAAATTGACTATTTTTAGAATCAATAATTAAGCTGTGACGCCCCCAAAATAGGTATACATCACCCATTCCGAAATTGTCAATCGTACTAGATGTAAACAACTACAACTTTATTATTACAACAAGAAATCGCTGAGTTTAAATACAAATATTATCTTCTGACAATATTTATACTCACATAAATCCTCATCACATTTATCGATACATTATTTTACAAAAATGGTGAGGACTACTAAACAATCCTTTCTAAAACCTTCATTCCATACCCCGACTGTCTTTCATTATATTCTCGCCTCCCGGAAGAATGGAACAAAAGGAAAAGGGTGAAATTTCAATAACTACCAAGAAAGAATATTATGACTAAGATAATATACAACAAATTATCGTTAGTCTTCAACAGAAAAAAAATCGATAGAATCTGATGTATAACAAGTTTCGGATCAATATTCGCAATGAAATAATAATTCATGAAGAGTTACGTAGAAATGAAATCTACTATAATCTATGAATTTAACGAACCATCATCACAATTTTATCCTCAGAACATCAATCAATATTCATCTCAAATCAAACATTCATCTTTTGCACTACAGCCAAAGATATTCATCGATCGGTCATGCTCATCTCAACACTGCTCATCTTTTTGCACTACGTGCCAAAGATATTCATCACTTAATTGTATTCATTTAAACACTGCTCATCTTTGCAGACTACAGCCAAAGATATTCTTCAGAAATCATTCATCTTTTCACTACGCGCCAAAGATATTCAATAATATCATCATTTAAGACCGAGGATGATGAAAAATATTTTTAAAGAAATCGAATCCAAAGAAACAAAATGACAAGGATTAAGGATTAAGGATTCGTACTTTGTTTTATCCACGTCCAACAATACCTCAAAAATAATCATAGTGGTGTAAAATTCAAGAATGATCAAAACATGGATACAATCAAAGCTAGTATCCGTAATAGATATTTTAGACGAAAAGAAGAAATTTTATTTTTCGATGAATAGTCAGATATCGTGAATAAAGGCCAGATACGTGAATAAAGGCCAGATATCGTGAATAAGAATCTACATCAAAAGATAGAAATTCCACAAAAAACATTTTCACGCTTCTATGAATAGACTCATGAATAGAACTCGTGAATAAGAACTCATGAATAAGAACTTCGTGAATAAGAACTCATGAATAAGTAACTCCGATATGAAAAAGTTCCAAATTTGATAAAAAGTTCCAACCAATATTTCAAAGATAATGATATCAAGAAATAATATCATCCGAAAAGAAAATAACATCCCTTACCTCAAAGAATCAAGATTTCTAAAGGAAAGGTCTCAAGTGATCTTTGAATGAAAACTTGTCTTGAATAAAGAACTCTCAAAGTATCTAAATACTCACAAAATACGCCTCAATAATATAGAGAGAAAGAAAGAAAAAAACTTGTTTACGGTGTGATTTTCAATTCTAACTTAAATTTCTATTTATAGGAAAATGTTAGCCAAGCAGCTTACTTGACTGCTACGATGGCTTTTTTACGCTACTATTGCCACCCACCACATTTGAAATAAAATTCAGCACATTTCTTCACCAACCACAAGTGGGGCCCACTCAATTCTAGAATTTTCCACCAAAATCAATTATAACCCCTAATTTCTAATCGACACCTCTTAAAATTCATAACAAATCATTCGTGCATTTTTAACGGTTCAAAATTTGTGGACATATACTCAACTTATGTATGTATAACATACCCAAAAATTACCACAATCCAACGGTCGGATTAAAAATTATAATCCCCATAATATATCTCAAACCCCGATTTAATTTTTAATACCTCGATCTGGTAAAATAATGATAAAACATCTCAACAATAATTTCTTCATTTATAACCACATAAATAAATCCATCATTTATATCCACATAAAATAAATATTTCTTTATCATATGAATCAATAATTAATTATTCACAAATAATATTACGAAATCAATGATTATAACCAAAGCCGCTCCTCAGAAAGAGGGGCTTTCAGATAAGGATTTCTCCTCATCTTGGCGGCAATTATTAGGTGACCAAACCTCTCCTTGATGTAACTTTCTAGACATTGCCAATAATGTTATCTAATAATATTATTCAAATAATATGAATTATTGATCCGATAATGGAGATAATGTGCGGTGACAATTATCGAACAACAATAATATAAAATATCAACGCAAAGAATTATTGAATCAATAAAATAAAATATTGAACAAGAATTCACTGTGAAAATTATTGAGTAGTGCCTTCTTACGTAAGGATCAATAATTCAACAATATCGTGCAATACCGGTGTCTTCTTATCGCGAACCAATGCCAGACATCGTATTTTAACCACCGGGTATTCCAACAATCTTAATTCAGTAATAACTACGCCAGTTATTTTTAACCAACTTATATTTGTCGCTTTTCCTCATCAAATCGCTTTCCGTTATGGGGCCCACACATGGTCGCTACTGTCGTCATTTAATATTCCCCGACAAGATTTAATATTCCACGACCAAACGAATATTCCCCGACAAAATGAATATTTTATAACCACTTGCTTATTTTGAAATATTTGCGTATTTAACCCTTAACTATCCACATTAATCAAATTAACCCTTACTATTTCAAAATAATAAATAAAGGAAATTCCTTTTATTTAAAAAATTTCGGGTCTTACAACCTCCCTCCTCCTTATGAAATTTCGTCCTCGAAATTGACGACGTTTACTGTGTTTGAAAAGGTGAGGATACCTCGCTTTCATTTCCGCTTCCAATTCCTGTGTCATTTCCTCTATAAGCATGATTCCTCCACAAAACTTTAACTTGTGGTATGACCTTTCATGCGTAGGACATGCTCCTTCCTATCCAAGATCTTGACAGTACCTCCTCATACGTTAAGTCTTCTATTATCTCGTCCTGCTTCTAACTCAATAACGTGGTTCGGGTCTTTCACATATTTACGAAATACGATATATGAAACACATTATGAACACGAGACATACTTTGAGGTAACGCAAGTCTATAGGCTACATTTCCTACTCGGTCAAGAATTTGAAATGGACCAATAAATCGTGATCGAGCTTTCCTCTTCTTCCCAAATCTTGTAACTCCCTTCCATGGGAAACAACTCGCAACAATACATGATCCCCTACATTAAATTCCACGTCCTTTCGATGAAGATCCGCATAACTCTTTTTGTCGATCTTGAGCCGCTTTGTATACGTTGTCGAATTATTTGGATCTTTTCGGTGAGTCATATCGTTTTAACTTTCGGGTCCCAACAATGTTGCTTCACCCACCTCATCCCAACATATCGAGAACGACATTTTCGTCCATATAATGCTTCAATGGAGCCACACCTATACTTGCCTCGATAAGCTGTTGTTGTAGGAGAGAATTCCACCAATGGTAAATACTTATCCCAACCGCCCTTGAAGTCTAGGACACGTAGTCTTAATAAATCTTCAAGAGTTTGAATAGTCCTCTCTGATTGTCCGTCCGGTTTGGGGATGGTATGCCAAACTAAATCGCAAATCTGTGCTCATAGCTTTTTGCAAACTAACCCAAAATCTTGAAGTGAATCTTGGGTCACGATCCGAAACTATGGATACAGCATGCCATGCAACCTCACAATCTCATTTACGTGCATATACTAGCAAGACGCTCAAGGAATAAGTCTCCCAGATATCAAGAAAAATGAAAGCGATTTGGTTAATCTATCAACAATAACCCAAATAGCATTGATGCCTTGAGAAACCGTAGGAAGACCCGTAACGAAATCCATAGTAATGTGTTCCCACTTCCATTCCGGAATCTCAAGTGGTTGCAACGGACCCTTAGGTACTAGATGCTCTACTTTACACGTTGACAAGTTAAACACATTGAGATAAACTTTGCAATCTCTCTCTTCATATTGTTCCACCAAAATGTATGTCAAGATCACGATACATTTTAGTACTTCGAGATGGATTGCAAATGGTGTATTGTGTGCCTCCATCATAATCTTGTACTTCAAATCGAGTCGTTAGAACACAAAGTCAGAGTGGACTCAAGTATTCCTTCTTCATCAATTCTCGCTTCCTAATAGCTCCTTCAGTACTTTCTTCTTCATACGCATCATTTCCCAGCCGGTGGCTTGAAGCAACCTTAACTTTTCTATTAAAGTTGGCTCTGTCGTATACTGACATCATCGCACTTTTCTCCCGCGATATGATCTTCTACTCAATGCGTCATACCACGTTAAACTTACCGTGATGGTATTGAATAGTGTGGTCGTAGTCTTCAATAGCTCGAGCCAACGTCATTTGCCGCGTGTTGAGTTCTTTTTGAGTGAAGAAATATTTAAGGCTTTTATGGTCCGAATATATCTCCACTTTCTCCCCATATAGATAGTGCCTCCATATCTTTAAGCGGAACGATCACGCCGCTAACTCTAGATCATGAGTAGGATAATTCCTCTCATACTCTTTTAAGTTGTCGCGAGGCATAAAGCTATGACTTTCCCACGTTGCATGAGAACACATCCTAACCCTTTGCACAAGCATCATCAGAGATAACAAATCCATCCGAACCAGATGGTATTGTTAGAAACAGTCTTAGAAATAAGTCTCCTCTTAAGCTCTTGGAAACTTTTCTCGCATTCTTCGCTTCTAAACGAATTTCGTATCCTTCGAAAGTTAGTTGAGTTAATGGAGTAGCGATTCGAGAAAACCCTTCCACGAATCTCCGATAATAACCAAATAAGCCCAAAAAGCTACGTGATTGATCAACACCGACTTCGGTTGCTCCCAACTTTGTATTGCTTCAATCTTCACGGATCAATCTGGATACTCCATGTTTTGACACTGATGCCCAAGAAATGCTACTTCCTCGCTTTAACTCGCATTTCTTCAATTTGGCATATAGTTGGTTTTCGCGAAGCCTTTGAGTACCAAATTCAAATGGTGCTCATGATCTTCACGACTTTTGGAGTATATAAGGATGTCATCAATAAAGACAACAACGAATCGATCCAAATATTCCTTGAATACTCGGTTCATCATATCCATGAAAGCCGCAGGAGCATTAGTTAGTCCGAAAGACACGACTAAGAATTCAGAATGCCCATACCGAGTTCTCAAGGCGGTCTTTGGAATATCCTCGCCTCTAATTTTCAAATTGATGATATCCGAATCGAAGATCGATTTTTGAAAAGAATTGTGCCCTCAGATCGGTCAAACAAGTCATCAATACGAGGTAGAGGATACCTATTCTTGATGGTGACATGGTTCAATTCCCCGATAGTCGATACAAAAGTCGCATACTCCGCTTTTTTCTTTACTGAATAAAACAGAGCACCCCAAGGAGATGTACTTGGGACGAATGAAACCGATGTCCAACAATTCCTCGTAGTTGGACCTTTAACTCCTCGAAGTTCAATAGAGCCATTCGATATGGGGTTTTAGAAATGGGCTTTGTACTGTGTTCAAGATCAATAAAGAATTCAACTTCACGCTCGGGGGTAGGCGGAAGTTCTTCTTGAAATACGTCGGGAAAGTCAATAACAACAGAATATTATTCAAATTTGACGTGCCTTTATTCAAATCCATAACATGGGCTAAGAAAGCTTGACATCCGCTTTTCAATAAACGAATAGCTTTATGATTAGATATGACAAATGATTGATTTTAATGGTTTAGTTGCTTGAATTAAATACAACAAAGTTGGTTAGAATATGAAAACTAACAACCTTACGAAAACAATCAATTTTGGCATGATGAGTAGTTAACCAATCAATCCCTAAAATCACATCAAAAGCAAGTATCTTTAAAGAGATAAGGTCAATGGTAAAGGTGATGGTGCCAACTTGAATCAAACAAGATTTATAAACAGTGGATGTGATGAAAGTTTCTCCTAACGGAGTTTCCACAGATAGGTCAAAGTCTAATTTCTCCTGAGTCAAGTTTAAACGTTGAGCACACGCAGAGAGAGATAAATGAATGGGTAAAGACCCATCATCAGTAAGGTATAAACTTCGCAAGAATTTATAAATAACTTACCCGTGATCACCTCGTTTGGGTTCTCGATTATGACCAATCCACAACAAACGCTTCTTCCGGAATCGTTGACTTTGACTTTTTCGGGATCTTTTCGAGTCACCGTCCCTCATTGAACTAGGTTTCGCCTGCGTCTGAATCTCGAAAGCGATATGTCCTTCCTTTCCACAACTATAGCATACCTTGAACTGTTGTGGGCGCTTTGACCGATATGTCCCTCTTTTCCGTGATTTGTAGCATATAACCGGTGGTCGTTCTCCTCCCTTAGAACCCGGCTCTTCGCCAACGACTGCTCGCCTTCACATAGTCGTTGTTAAATCTCCTCTTTTAAAATCTCCTCCGACTCGCTTCTTCCATTTTTCACGACCATGATTACCACCGTAGGTTACCATTTCTGTCCGTCTGCTTTCTTTCTCCGCAGTTATCATTATTCATTGACCGCCATCTCCTGGTACGATCCTCGTTATGGTCCTCGCCACCGTACTCGTTATCTCGCTTCTAATAATTGAGCCTCGCTTACAACATCTGAATAAAGAGAAGTTTATGAGAAATGAGATATCGACGTATCGCCGGGTTTCAAACCTCTAAGAAACATCCGCCATATCGTTCCTCATTCTCCACCAAATGAGGTGCAAACACTCGATAACTCTGCAAACTTTGCCTCGTCATCGAGACACCGCCATGTTGTTTTTTGCTCTAATCGATGAACTCCACTTCCTTCATACGACGAACACTTTCGGAAAGTATTTGTCATTAAATAGTCTCTCAAACGCCTCCCAAGACATCGAAAGTGTACCGGATGGAGTACGCTTCACGCACTCCCACCAGAGAGTCTGCCTGCTCGCCACGCCACGAACATAAGGTGGCGAATGGAACCTTCTGTTCCTCCGTGCATCCCAAGACATCGAATATCTTGGTAATTTGTTTGACCCATGTTTCCGCCGTATGATCGGATCTGCTTTCCTTAAATTCTCGTGGTCCCAACTCTTTGAATCGCCATTGTGACAACCCGAGAATTGCTATCATTTCTCCTCAGATTTTGAACACGAGTCTCCTCGTCTGATTTTGCATGAATCGCAAAAAGCTTCTAAACATCCCCTCGCTCATCATCTCGCCAGTGGGTGTTGTTCACGGGAGGAACATTGCCACTGTTGCACGCGTTCCCTCGTTGGTAAGTCACAGGCATCTCCACGGTCTCATTTACTCCATCATTAATATTCTCAATCGACATTCTCAAATATCTTGTCATAAAACAAGGGTTAATTAAGGAAATCAATATATCACATAATATCCCTATATATCTTGACTAACTAACAAATAAGCTTAGGTAGGACACACTAACGAAGGATTTACTCTGCCTCCCTCCTAGTTCTATTCCCCGATCTCCGCCAGAGATCATATCCCTAAGCTCGATACCAACCGTGACGCCCCCAAAATAGGTATACATCACCCATTCTCGAGTTGTCAATACATGGTGCATGTAAACAACTACAACTTTATTATTACAACAAGAAAGCGTGAGTTTAAATACAAATATTATCTTCTGTATAATATTTATACTCACATAAATCCTCATCACATTTATTGATACATTATTTTACAAAATGGTGAGGACTACTAAACAATCCTTTTCTAAAACCTTCATTCCATACCCAGACTGCATCGCTATATTCTCGCCTCTCCGAGAAGAATGGAACAAAAAAGAAAAGGGTGAGCTCAACTAGCTCAAGAAAGAATATTATGACTAAGATAATATACAACAAATTATCGTTAGTCTTCAACAGGGGAAAAAATGCGATAGAATACAATAGACAACAAGTTTCGGATCAATATTCATGCGTGAAATAATAATTCATAGAAGAGTTACGTAGAGAATGAAATCTACTATAATCTATGAATTTAACGATCCATCATCACAATTTTATCCTCAGTAACATCAATCAATATTCATCTCAAATCAAACATTCATCTTTGCACTACAGCCAAAGATATTCATCATCGGTCATGTTCATCTCAACACTGCTCATCTTCACACTACAGCCAAAGATATTCATCACTTCAATGTATTCATTTAAACACTGCTCATCTTTGCACTACAGGCCAAAGATATTCTTCAAAATCATTCATCTTTGCACTACGCTACCAAAGATATTCAATAATATCATCATTTAAGATCGAGGATGATGAAAAATATTTTAAAGAACGAATCCAAAGAAACAAAATGACAAGGATTAAGGATTAAGGATTCGTACTTTGTTTTATCCATGTCCAACAATACCTCAAAAATAATCATAGTGGTGTAAAATTCAAGAATGATCAAAACATGGATACAATCAAAGCTAGTATCCGTAATAGATATTTTGACGAAAAAGAAGAAATTTTATTTTTCGATGAATAGTCTTGGTATCGTGAATAGTCTTTATCGTGAATAGTCTTAGATATCGTGAATAGTAATTCACATCAAAAGATAGAAATTCCACAAAAACATTTTCACGCTTCATGAATAGTACTCATGAATAGAATCGTCGTGAATAGAACTCATGAATAGTAACTCGTGAATAAGAACTCATGAATAAGTAACCCGACATGAAAAAGTTCCAAATTTGATAAAAGTTCCAACCAATATTTCAAAGATAATGATATTGAAGAAATAATATCATCCGAAAAGAAAATAACATCCCTTACCTCGAAAGAATCAAGATTTCTAAGGAAAGGTCTCAAGTGATCTTGAATGAAACTTGTCTTGAATAAAGAACTCTCAAAGTATCTAAATACTCACAAAATACGCTCAATAATATAGAGAGAAAGAAAGAAAACTTTGTTTCGGTGTGATTTTCAATTCTAACTTAAATTTCTATTTATAGGAAAATGTTAAATTAGCCAAAGCCAGACTTGACACACACCTGATGGCTTTACCTCGCTACTATTGCCACCCACCACATTTGAAATAAAATTCAGCACATTTCTTCACCAACCACAAGTGGGGCCCACTCAATTCTAAATTTTCCACCAAAATCAATTATAACCCTAATTTCCCGAATCGATAATCTCTTAAAATTCATAACAAATCATTCGTGCATTTTAACGGTTCAAAATTTGTGGACATATACTCAACTTATGTATGTATAATATACCCAAAAATTACCACAATCCAATCATCGGATTAAAATTATAATCCCTGCAATATATCTCAAAACCCACGATTTAATTTTAATACCTCCAACTGGTAAAATCTTGATAAAACATCTCAACAATAATTTCTTCATTTATAACCACATAAATAAATCCATCATTTATATCCACATAAAATAAATATTTCTTTATCATATGAATCAATAATTAATTATTCACAAATAATATTACGTAATCACAATTATGACAACCAGTAGCTTCAGAAAGGGGGCTTCCAGATAAGGATTTCTCCTCATTGGCGCAATTAGGTGACCAAACCTCTCCTCGATGTAACTTTCTGTACATCGCCAATAATGTTATCTAATAATATTATTCAAATAATATGAATTATTGATCCGATAATGGAGATAATGTGCAAGTGACAATTATTGAACAACAATAATATAAAATATCAACGCAAAGAATTATCGAATCAATAAAATAAAATATTGAATAAGAATTCACTGTGAAAATTATTGAGTAGTGGCTTTCTTACGTAAGGATCAATAATTCAACAATCTTTATGCAATCTGGGTAATATTCTCGCGGCAAACCACGCCAGACATCGTATTTTAACCACCGGTATTCCAACAATCTTAATTGATATAACTACTGCTATTTTTTTAACCAACTTATATTTGTCGTTTTCCTCATCAAATCGCTTTTCAGTTATGGGGCCCACACATGGGTCAAGGCTCGTTGCATTTAATATTCCCCGACAAGCATTTAATATTCCACGCACCAAACGAATATTCCCGACAAAATGAATATTTTATAACCACTGCTTATTTTGAAATATTTGCGTATTTAACCCTTAACTATCCACATTAATCAAATTAACCTTACTATTTCAAAATAATAAATAAAGGAAATTCCTTTTTATTTAAAAAATTTCGGGGTCTTACATAAGCATATATATGAGGATTTTGAGCCGGGATTTATTCTTTGAGGGGCCAAAAAAAAATTTAACAAAGATAAAATATATTCATAACTAAAAGTAAAATTTCACTATTACACAAAACATATTTTTACTAAAATAAAAATAATATAGTAATAGAATTTGTTTTGCCAAAGATATTAAAACATAGTAAAAAAAAGTCTTTTAAAATATATCAAAACTTCACAAAACTTGAAATTTAAATTTTTATAAAATTTTCAAACCAAATCAAATCTATGTGAGTTTTATAAAATTTTCAAACTTTCTGAATAAATCTTACAAAGATTTTCAAACTTGGGAGCCGGTACTTCTCAAAAAATACATGTAGCTCATTCCCTACATATATAAATATATTTCTAAAATTATAAAAATTTGGATTAGTAATAGATTGTATATACTTTCTTTTTGGTTATAATCTTTCACCTATATTTTAGTAAAAATAATAAAAAAATTAATTTTAAAAATTATTAATTTAACTTTAAAAAATTAAAACTGAATAATTAATTTAAAACGGATAGAGTATTAAAAACTAAAATATAAATAAATAAAATTTAAATACCCTGCATTTAATTTTTCATGTCGAAGGTATCAATTGCGGACAAACTTAAATTTTCGAAAATGGAAACCAAACGCGTGGGATCCACTTGCAAAAGTATCTTATAGCAAAAACGTGTGGGGTTCACTTACAAGAATATCAATTCGAGATTATTTTAAATTTTAATGATATTATCAAATAAAAAAGGATCACATAATATTCACATACACACATATATATTTTTACTACTTGTTTGTCGCGTGTAATTCGTAGTATATAAATGCCAGTATATATGAAAGATTATACTGACCTTTTTTTATGTGATAAAGAATCATTGGTCTCTAACTTTTAGTTTTATTTTGATGATAACAATAATTAGTAAATAAATTAATTAAATGGGTAGAATTCTCTCCATAAATTTTATATTATAATTTTTTTAATTATCTTATTTATTTTGATCAAAAATATTTTCTAAATTTTATTTAATTAATTTTCTTGATCTTTGATAATTTAATTTGGTGACAATTGTTTTGACTTGGAAACCGAGCATGCATATAATACATTTGAGTGTGTATATTAAAATACATGAAGTATGATATATATATTTAATATATATAAAACCAAGCCTACATGCATGCATCATTTAGTGCTGCCAATTTTTTAACCGAGTGAAGCATGTGCTGGCATTCTTCTTAAAAACCGAGTATAGCTTTAACATGTGGTGAAAATTGAACATTAAATGCATTGCTTTGAAAATTCTTGACCAAATTAATAATGGGTTTTAAATGGACATTAAATGCTGCCAATTCTCAAATGCCAAAACCGTGTATGAACATTGAAAGCATTTGATAGTGTGTATATAACATATTATATATATATGTGGCGCATGCATGCATGCATATATAATAAAATAACATATATGATATATTTATATATACGACTGTACTATATAGATATATATATATATATGTACTTCTTATATATATAATACATGCATGCCTCTATAATATTAATATAATATAAGTTACATGCAAAAAAATTGTGCTGGCAAAATTTTTTTAAACCGTGTATATATATATATATGTTTTAACCATACATGCATTATACATTATAATATATATATATATATATAATACATTTAATGTATGTGTGTGACAGTGTGAGTAATATGCTGGTGACTATCAATATGGGACTTAATGCCGTGTGTATGTGCTGGCAAAATTCTATTAAACCAAGTGGTCAAATCTTTTCATTTACGCTCTGTTTTTGAGTTTTAAAATGAACAGAAAAAAAAAAGAAATGGACGGAAAATTTAAGTTTTCTTTTCAATTCTTATGTTTCTGGGTTTTTTAATAAACGGAAAAGAAAAGAAATGGATAAAAAACTTGACCACTTTTTCTGCCAAAGTTTTTCGTCCAAAATTGGCATGATTTGGACGGAAAAGAAATTAGAATAAGTAATATTTTTATAATTCCCATATTATCCTCAACTTTTAATATAATAAATTTTAAATTACAACTCATGTCCTCAATTTTAAATCTTCTATCATTTTTCATTAAAAACTCAGAAACAACACAAAGGAAAACTTTAAATTTTCTATTCCTTTCTTTTCTGTTCTAATTTAAGTTTTCTATTCTTTTCTTTTATGTTCAAAACTCAGAAACAGAGCGTTAATGCTAAGTTGATGAGTTGGTGCCTGGGCGGAATATGAAATACTTCCGCGTAAAAGTTGTTTCAATCTGGTCCGTTAATTTCAAAATCTTTTCATCTAAACCGTTTATTAAAAATTAAATTTTCAAAATTACCTTTTTGCCCCTGACTTCAAAAATCTATAAATAGGAGGCTTTCCTTTCATTTCCAATTTGCCAATTCACTTACAAAGAAAAGCTTATTTTCTCTCCCATATACTCTCTCTCTAAAAAGCTTTCTCTCTCTTCTTACAGGAGTTCTGATTATTTGAGAAGAGGAAATTGGTCTAAGCATATTGAGATAAGTTGTTTGATTTATTTATTAGAATTATCTCTTGCTTATTTATATTTATAGATATACGAATATAAATTGTTACTACATTCACTATATATCTATATTTCATCTATTTATTAAATAAAAGGATACTTGGTATATGAAATCGGAGATAAACCTCTACGGAGAGGAATTCAATAGTACAATTCCTTAGAGTCTTCATAACCTTTTATTGATATTATTTATATAAATATCGTAAAATAGATACGACACTTCTGATATACTGCTCCAAAAAGAGTAGTCATCCGAACCGAATTTGAGAATCGTAGTGATCTATTGAAAATATTTATATAAATATCAATTGTAAAAATTATAAATTTTGTCATACTTGTAGACGCCATGAGGCTATTTTGAGATACACCTCTACCAAGAGGAATTCGAACCGTTTATTCCTTATAATCTTAAGTGACATTATCTATAAAAGTTCACATAATAGATAAAATATTATTATATATTGTTTGAGTTAAACAATAATATTTGTTATATCAAGTATTGCTTAATTGATTTATATATTATACTTGATATCTGCCATCACAAGTATTTGATCATAAATTTATTTATTCATAAAATACTTGTTGCATTATAGAAAAGTTATTTAAACTTTTATTTCACAAACTTAAGTGAATATATCTGCTTAAATAGAAGCATATTTGATTCAAAACTTAAAACAACTTATTTGCTTACTCAGAAGCACTTTCACTCTAAAAAGTTGTTTAAATTTAAAGTGACTTTTCTTCACTCCATAAAGAATAAATATTTCTTTATAAATTTGCATTAAATTACATATCTGCTTAAACAGAGCATTTTTGAGTAAAAGCTAAAATTGACTTATTTGCTTATTCAAGAAGCATCTTTTCACACAAAATATAAAAGTTATTTAAACTTTTATAACAGTGCATAATTTACATATTTGCTTACACATAAGCACTATTGATCAAAGCACAAAATTATTATCTGCTTACTAAAAAGCATATTGTATCAAGTATAAAAATCGTTAAACTTTTATAAATACATTTGCTCTTTAATTATTATCTGCTTATTTGAGAAGCATCAATCTGTACTAAATTATTATCTGCTTATTTGAGAAGCAAATTGTTGTAATATCATTTGTAAAAAGAGAAAAGGTTAGAGTTAGTTTATTTTATGTACCTGTGAGAAAGACGAGTAATTCTTCATTAAGACCGTAGTCTTAGAGAGTCAATGAGGAAGTTAGGTCTCTGTGTACTTTGTGAGGTGAGGAAGAGGTCATTGTTTCAAGACCGGATCATAGAATGAATCAACTCAAAGGAAGTACAACTAAGCTTGAGGAGGAGGCGGGGAGCTTGTCATCGAAGATAGATTAGTTGAGAATAGTTAGAAGTTTGTCTATAAAACTTTGTAAAGAACCTCACTTTCATTGAAGGAGTGTTTATTCTTGATAGTAATAGGATCTCAAGTCCTGGAGAGGAGCTTGAGACTGGACGTAATAGCATACCCGGGATGTATGTTGTGAACCAGATAAATCTCTGTGCATTGTGTGGTTGAATTTTTACTGTCTTGCATATTAATTTCTAACACTGCAAATTAATTATCCAAAAATTCAAAAAGGCCTAAGATAATTTTTAATCGATAATAATCTATTCAACCCCCCTTCTAGATTATTATTGGACTTTCAGTAGCATTATATTTTAAATTTTTAACTAAAAAGTGTGGGGTCCACTCTCAAAAGTATCAAAAAATTTATTATTCAAAATCTCGAGTAAAAATACAAATAATTAAAATTATAAAACACTAATATACAATTATCATGTGCACATAGAAGAACTCGAATGAGACAGTTGGTAAAACGATTTATTAATATCCTTTATCTATTGAAAAACCTCAATCCCTTCTATAGGAGAGTAATTAACATAAAACTAACTTTGATCAATTGATTAATATAGTGTCAGCACACAAAAAAAAAGTGATCCCTATGTGTATTAGCACTCTATTTATTTCATGGTAACCAGATCCATTCTATAAGTTTGGTGTAATTGTATCACGTTATTATTATTATAAATTTAATTTAATTATATTTCGATTTTATAAATTTTTTATTTTACTCTCGGCGACTTACCCACGCAACACCGGGTGAATTCTTGATAGAATATGGATAACGCGTTGGCCCTACAAACGAATGAGACTCCCGCCATTGTGGACCCTTGTTTTTTAATTTTACTGTTGGAAACTAGTCCCGATTTGGTCAACTGCAGTTAATGACGGGGTCACAGCTGAGTCAAAATTTGTACTACATTTATGTTTATCAGTTTATGGAGGTAGACAAACTGAAACTGAAAGTAAAACTTTGAGATATTAGAGAGAAAGAGAAAGCGATAAGATCTGAAGATGGCTACTGTGACTGTACCGCCGGTGTTGACTTCCCCTCGTGATGATGCCATTCAATTGTACCGCGCTTTTAAGGGTGACCAAATCCCCTTCTGTGTTTTTTTCCCTCTTTCTTTTTCATTAGAGTTTTACTGGATTTAATCTGCGTTAGTTACTTGATTTGAGTTTCAAAAAAGATTCTTCGCACAAAAATGTACAACGTTTTGCTTATTTCCATCAATTTGTATTCAGGTTTGATGTAATTTCCCATTGTTTGATACATTATTTTTCCTGTGTTTTAGGGTTTTCTATTCGTTCTTTGTTTAGTTTCGTTTTTCTAGATTCTTCAGCGCTTGTTTGATTGTTTTTGCTTACTTTTTTTTGTATTTAGACATTTACACGCACAAAAAATAAAATAAAAATTAATGTTGAACCTCATTCATTTCTCAATTCAATTTTAAAATCCAAATCTCAAAAGATTTTTTTCCCCAAAACACAGGACTGTGAAGGCTCAACTGTTTAAAGTTTTGTATGTTATCCTCAGCCTCAGGCAGGGGAGGAAGAATGTGCCAATGCCAGTTCTTTTGAGTATATGAATGTATGATTGATACATGTTATAGATTTGAATGGTCAGAAATTTATTACCTAAAACACCTATAATCAATTCTTTGCTATGTTTGGAACTTGGAAACAAGGAAAAGGATATAAAATCCAAGGTTTTTTGGAGCTTTTTTTAACCTAATATTCCATTATATATAAAAAGTGATACCGATATTGTATTTTTTAGAAGTATAGGTAATTAGACTATCATCATTAGCATAGTTTTTCCCTTTTTACATTTCTTTTTCGTTTTCTTTTTTTCCCTCCACATTTTCCAAATTCCAAACGTTCCCGAACATTTACATGACATGATATGTGCATTGGATAATTAAAAGGTAGCTTACAACTGGAATGTGATATAAGATAGCTGATTATTTGATTTCATTTGCTCAGGATTTGGCTGCGACTCCGCAGCAGTGGTCAATATACTAGCCCATCGTGATGCAGCACAGCGTGCCCTCATCCAACGAGAATATAGAACGATGTATTCTGAAGACCTTAACAAGCGATTGTCTTCAGAGCTAAGTGGTGATGTCAAGGTACAACATGAAAAACAAACATAGTTCTTGCACTTCCTTCAGCAGAGTGTTTAGTCATAACATCCGGTTGATTTTGTTGTAGTATGTAATTCTTGTAATGGATCACTGAGTAATTTAGAAAGCACATTGTTGCTTACTATAAATCTCTAGTAATTATATGTGCAGTTGTGCATATATTAAATTTGAGTATTTATAATTTTAATGGTTTCAGAAAGCAGTATTACTTTGGATGTATGATCCAGCAGGACGTGATACCTCAATAGTGCGACAGGCTTTAGCTGGAAGCTTCATCGATCTTAAAGTTGCTACAGAAGTATTATGTTCCAGAACTCCATCCCAGATCCAACATCTTAGACACCTTTACCATGAAATGTTTGGAGTTTACCTTGAGCATGATATAGAACTTCAAGCATCTGGCGATCACAAAAAGGTGACTAGCCCTATCTATGCATATATACATATACACACATCACACTGTATATGCATAGACAAAAAGTTGCACATTTCTCATAATTTTGTTGTGGAACTATAGCTGCTACTACAATCAAAATTTGAATTGTAAAATTTGACAAATATCTTGATCGTTTTATTGGATATGATAAATTTGAATCTGGAAACTTGGTTTTATATTCCTTACCAAATATAAAGCCATTTTATCCGGATGGTAACTTACAGGTGTTTAATGTTATACTCCGGAAGAGAAAATCATATATTGACCTCTAATGTGAAACTTCTTTTGCAATTTTCAAAAACAGTTTTCCCCCATATAGCATCCTGAGCATGCTGCTGTAAAGCTCTTTCTACAATTCCACTTGATTGTGAATGGAAAATCAAGATAAACCAAGTGGACAAGGTAAATAGAGTGCAAATTGCTTGAAATGCATGTGGAAAGACTTGAACGATATTAAATATCTGACTGTATTAAAAGTTATAAGGTGTTAAGAATTTTTATCCTGAAAATTCTTTCTTGTACATGAAACTTCACTCCAAGTGGAGAGGTGAATAAATATAATGCAAGGTGCATTATAGGGGGAAAAAATAAAATAAAAAAGGATGTATCAGATTGTGATACAACAAAAATAATTATGTTTAAACTTTAAAATCAACTGTGGGGAGAATGCCAAAATTAGTGGTAGGAAGAATGCAATTGAGGGGGATTAAGAAAGCAAGGTTCAGTTTTCGTCCCCATTTGACAGCTTCTTTGGATATATATATTTTATTTATAAAAATGAAATATAAAAAGTTCAACATTACCCCCATTATTTACTGATTTAATATTCTATTCACCCCCCCCCAAAAAAAAAAAAAACTGCTTGCATATGTAACTACTCCAGCTATGAAGGCCCAGAAGTTGACAGATCAATGGTAGAGAATGATGCTAAAGCTTTATATAAAGCTGGGGAAAAGAAATTGGGAACTGATGAGAAGACTTTCATACGCATTTTCAGTGAAAGAAGTAGGGCACATCTTGCTGCTGTCATTTCTTGTTACCATAACATTTATGACAAAAAACTGGAAAAGGTATAATTCCTCAATGGAACCCTGTCTGTTGTCATGGCTTCAGCATCCTTGAATGTTGCTTAACATTTTGACTTGATGCAGGCAGTAAAAAGTGAAACATCTGGGAACTTTGAGTATGGTCTCGTAACTATTTTACGTTGTGCAGAGAATCCTGGGAAGTACTTTGCTAAGGTATTGTTTTTTTCTCCATCTGTATTGTTCCCAAGCTTTATGAAGCCTTTAGAGTTGAGACTGGTTAATTGCGTTCTTTTTTATCTTGAGTTTGAGTTCATTATTCAAGTTATTTGTTACTGAATTACACATGATGCATGGTTGCCTATACTACCATCCTAGTAAATGATTAACCTGCAGTAACAAGACTTCCTCACAACTTTCAAGTTATTCATTGATTGACAACAAAATTGATCCTTTGAAAACTTGTTAGATAGTAAAATTCTTTAAATAGTTAAGTATTGTTATAACAGGGCCTTCAAAACAAAATTAAAATGTATGAGCTGATTCCCTTTTTTTGCATCTCTGCTATATATAGTGCAATATGCTTTCATTTAATTCAGCAGGTCCTTTGAAATAAATATTAGAATTCTCAAATAAGTTACCAATTTCATATTCTTTTCTTTTCAGTGTATTTCTTTTCTTTTCTGTGATGTGTAAAAAGAACATTATAGAACTCCAGATCAATTGTGCTTTAAGGGTTGGGTTACTGTTGCCCGTTTTATACAGACAAATACGCGCAAGTGCACACAGTCAATCAAGTAATGTAGAAGTAAATAAGAATGTCGAATCCACATAGAACAGTTACTATTAATTATTCTATTTATCAAGTTTCTACTAATTTAACCCACTTAAACGGCCACTCCAGTTGATTTGTGAAATTGTTTAAAACAAAAGAAGTAAAACTAATAAACTAACAAAGTTTGATCACCAGATGATTAAAACATAGGAATACAATATCCCCAATTGCTTTTCATTAATCTCCTTAACATATTACCCTTTATTTAATCCAATGAGTTGCCAACTAGGATTGGCTATCAATTTATTAACATTTTTCAATGAATAATAAAAAGACCTATTTTAGTTATTTTACTATTTTCATGGAAGACACTTAAAATAGATTAATTAAGTACAAATTCCTAACTTTCGTCTCATACACTATTATAATATCCTTGACAAGAATTAACAAATTCATGCGTTATTATATTCAAATAAGATTTAGTCTTTCAATTCTATTAAAGATATTATATTAATTGTTGGCCAAACAAATATTTATTTAAGCGCAAAATATAATAATCAACTCCATAGAATCAATAAGGAGAAATAATAGTAATTAAATTATTGAATTGCAAAAGGTTTCATTGTACTCCTAATTGGGAGTTTAGTTCATCATCATAGTTTTGATAAAAACTAGTAGATTGAAATTAAATAACATCATGATAAAATTAAGAGAAGAAGAAAAACTATGTTGAGGAATCTCCACTCTCTAAGTTTCAATCTTTGTCTTATGTGTTCTCCAAAGCAATCTCCAAGTCTCCAATAGAAGTGGCTCTCAATGATATGCAGTCAAAAGATCCCTCAAACATAATTAAAAACAAGTATTTATAATCCTAATAGAACCCTAATACATTAGGTAAGTTAAAATCCGAATCAACTTTTAGAGCACAAAGGAAACAAAAATCAACTAAATTCCGTCAGATTGGCGCGCCTCGCACCGGTTTCTTTCAATCAGCAACGTGCCACGCGCTACCCATGCAGTGTCTCTCTTCCAGCTTGGCGCGGCGTGCGCCGTCCTTAGCTTTCCTGCAACGCGCCCCACTCTGACAGCTTGTCGAATCTTGCACCTTTTTCTCCCCTTTTCAGCTTTAAACCCATCCTTGCCTCTATTCCTGCATATAAACACAAGAATCATAACAAGTAACATGCACTACTTGAGAAATAGCAAAATATTAAGCCCGAAAATACCAGATTCATAGGTTTTCAACCCACTCATCAGTTACCAAATACCTGAGTTGGCTTGGCCTTGGGTTCAAACTTCAAAAAAATTGAGGCAGGTCACTATCTATTTTAGTCATTCATTATAATCTCTTAAAGCTAAACTGAAAGAACTAGTAATTTTTTTTCCTTTAATAAGTATTTTTTGTTGGCAATCTCTAATTTTTTTGTCTTCATTCATATCTTCATATTAATGAAATTTAGTAACTTCAATTTATTTCTAGGAGGAATGCTTGTTTTTATCTGGAAGTCCTTGGCAATTTGTAAAAAATAATAACTAATTTTTCAAAATACTATTCTTGATACTTTTGTTCTCGAGCCCGAAGCCTACCCAAGCCCGATAAATTTACTTGGGTTGAGCTTGGGTTTGACTATATGAGTCGATGTTGGGTTGGGCATGACCCAAGTTCCTGTTTCTAATGCCTGTGCTGTGCTTGGGTTCACCTAGTTCCTAACCAGCTTGCCTGAGTTGCTCTTGTTCCTTTAATATACAGCTTTATTATTATACCAACTCTAATACCTTGTTGAAAATTTCCAAGTTGTCAATCTCATTCTAATTTACTTTTGAATATCCAAACAATGGTGACTTTATAGTTCCTGGGACTTTACTAATCTATTTTGCACATGGGTTAATCTAATTGAAGTGGGAAATGTTTGAAATTTTTTACTTTGCAGGTGTTGCACAAGGCAATGAAGGGATTTGGAACTGATGATTCAACTCTCACTAGAGTGATTGTGACCAGGGCTGAGATTGATATGCAGTATATTAAGGCCGAGTACCAGAAGAAACGTGGGAAAACTTTGAACGAAGCTGTTCGTTCAGAGACATCAAGCCATTTCAGGACCTTTCTTCTTGCTCTCTTAGGCCCCAACCACCATTGATGACGTTACTGTGTTTATGAGAAGCTTTCTTACTAAGCTAGTTTAGGAAATTTAGAGAGTGAAGCTACAAATCTTATTTGAAAGACGTGGGTTTAAGATTGTATTGCAACTATCTACCTTTAATAACTTTTCCTGCAAGTATGGCTGTTTATGGTAACCGGAAAATTCGTATTCGTTTGCATCCGTATTCGCATTCAGGAAAAACGGATATATTTGTATTCGGTTTAAAGGTATCCGTAAATAAATGAATACGATTATATGTATATTCATATTCGTTTAACATTCCACCGTAAATATATCCGGCGAATAACGGATATTCGGAATTAGATATTCGGAGTTGTATCTGTATCCGAATAATTTATATATATATATATATATATATATATATATATATATACAGTCGTGTAACTTTTAAAGTTACACGGTCTACGATCGTAGAGTGAAATCACTCTACGATCGTAGAGTAGTCCCTATATAGTAGAATGAATTCACTCTACGATCGTAGAGTAGTCCCCATATAGTAGAATGAATTCACTCTACGATCGTAGAGTAGTCCACGATCGTAGAGTGAATTTACAAATCGTAGAGTGATTACTTTCTACGATCGTAGAAATAAATCACTCTACGATCGTGAGCAAATGTAACTTGAAAAGTTACACTACAAGTATGTATTTCCATATTTCCCTATATATATATTAATAATTTATATATGGATATATATAAATTATATATATTAATAACTTACATCATTAAGTTATTAATATATATATATATATATATATATATATATATATATATATATATATATATATATATATATATATATATATATAGAAATGATCCGTAGTAAAACGTTAAATTAGGAGAATTTTTTAAATTAAAGCTCATTCAAATTAGTCCAAAATTAGAGTTATTAGCTTGTTACATATATATTAATAACTTACATTCATTAATTAATAACTTAGGTATATATATTAACTTACATTCTATAGTTATTAACTTGTTACATATATATTAATAATTTACATTCATTAATTAATAACTTACATATATATATATATATATATATATTAACTTACAAATCTATAACTATTATTGTTACATGTATATTAATAGTTTACATTCATTACTCATTAGTATAGCTTTACATTCATTAATATATAGTAATTAAATAAAATCTTAGTTTTAAATCACCAGATATTTAAAACTAAATCGAATATTATCCGTATTTGGATATTATTCCGAATACTATATATGGAAAATATTTTTAAAATCATTCGGATACAAATATGGATAGCGGATTAATTTTTTGGATATGGATACAATGGTATCCGGATCCGTATATATCCGTTTACACTCCTACCTGCAAGCATTAACGTTTGGAATTAGGATCCTCTCTATTTCATGGTCCAGTTTAAAATGTCCTGAAATGTGACACCATGATGATAGAGAGAAATGATAATAGAAAACAGACAAAGAATGAAAAGTAACGGAGAGAATCCTAGTTTGTAGGTTTGTGTTAACTTTTGGATACTGGTGTTTACTTGGCAGATCGGTGCTCATGAATGTGCATATTCCTTATAAAAAAATTAATTTTTGATGTGTTGGATTTGAATACCTTATCCCTTGGCTTGTCAATGATGTGTTATGTTTATTTGTAAATGCACATAATGTTTTTACGCCTATGGAAAATTGTTTTTATTTTCTGTATAAGATAGAACCAAGTAGAAACCTGCCTTGTTAGAATGAAGTGGATAAGCGATTTCATAATTGCTCCTTAGTTGGTCACGAAATCTTGTTAGACATGTATGGACAGCAAAATTCATACCGCATATCTTATTATTACTAATAATATTTTTGAAAATACATAAATTTATCACAATATTTCTAAAAATAATCTCACTAATTTCTTCAACCGTTTAATGTAATTCAGGGTGATCACATATAAAGCTGTAAAATAAATAAAGAGTTCGGACTCGATTCGTATTCGGTCGATTAAATATTCGTTTCAAGTTTGATTTCAAATATAAATAAGTCAAATATAAACAAATTTTTAAATTCGATAAATTATTCAAACTTCTTCAAATTATAATTTTCTATTGATAATCGTACATATTCGTTCGAAAAGTTCTAACTGTACCGGCTCAATTAGAGTTCGTGTTCAACTCGATAGCAAAATAAATTTTAATCAAATTTTATTTTATACCCAATAAATTTGATGAATTAAATTTGAGCCACTTGAAATCTGTCGATTTATATCCTTAATCACATATTTGTTGACAAGTCTATCGTTTCCTTTTTGCTAAAAAGACTCATCTTGGAACGAACAAAGGAAGCAGCAGCACTTGGTTTGGGTTGTGTCTGAAAAAGGTTCCTATTTTAAGTAATCGCTGCAGCATACCGTAAATGGATATAGTAACTTTCGGCGTCATCATCGGCATTATCGTACTCTTCTTTGGCGCTGTTTGTTTCATTACTATTGAAGGCACCTGTAAACCCCGGTCTTCCCAAACACACCCTTAATCCAAAAAAATGGCATTTCTCAGTAAACAGATCTACTTACCAGTGATTGTCATTGTTTTACTAATCTTACTGAATCTGAACCTAAGCTTTGCCCAGAGTTCTGGATCCTGCGCTTCTGAGGTCCATGAGGATCATGGTCCTTCTCATGCTCATCGCCACTGTCATCACGAAATTGGGCACCACCGTCATGATGATCATCAGCAGCAGCATGACCGTGAAATGGTTTGGATGAAGAAGCTTCCGGAGGAATTGGCTGAAGAGGAGAATCTCAAATTGTTAGGGTTTGGTTCCGACCATCATGATCATGAGCATCAGGATTACAGTGATTTGGGGCTCACAGTCACTGGCTTTGGTAATTCTCTTACTATTATAGTATTATGCTTTTAATTATTTGGCGCTTAAGTTTGATTGATAAGAACATGCTTTCATATTTTCAAGTATAATGAGCAGAAGATAATTTTAAATTATCCATAAAGAGAGACAATGAAATTGTTGCTAGAATGTCTTTGCTCAAGTTTTTAATCACTACTAGGAGTACGAGATTAATATATCACCTGGTGAAAAAACTACAATTTCAATTAAGAAGTCTCCTTAATTTTTTTGTAGAGTTTAAACATCATTGTATTTAGTCAAAAAAAAAAAAAACAGTTACCCATAACGTTTCGTGATGTATTAGAGTTTTTTGCATAACTTGAAAAAAGAAAATAATAATTCCACGAGTTTTTACTGAATTAGTGTCATCACAGTATACTTGAACCATTACATAGTTGCTGTGTACATGCCTACAGAGTACAGATTAAGCTATCCTCTTTTACTTCCCTAGGAGTTGTAATGATATTAACTTCAAAAAACTCTCTCTCCACTCTGCTATTTGCCATTTTGTTACCTGAAGGTAGGATTCATGTCTAGAGATTTTGCACTATGAAAAGAATTGAACTTTTTTATTTTCTGTTTGCCCTTCCATTTTTTCTTTTTTTAAAAAGTTATTCAATCCATTACCTCTTTTTTTTTAGCCCTTGATCTCCATTAAGTGTAGTTTATCAGTCAATTCACAAACCATTACCCAATTCTCCGCATGGCCTACACGTATTTGAGTTTCAAATTTATTTTGGATATGTCACCCTTATCAAATGGATTTTTTGCCTGTATCCTGTACATTAAGTCCAGTTTTCTCCATGTCTCCTTTGTCTCCCTCACTTTACCAAACAGTCCATCTCTGTTTTTGTTTAAAAGAAAGGTTTGAAGGACTGTTGTGACCAAGAATTAGCTTTGTAGGTTGCTTTCAAACTCTTCAAGACTTCTAAACTAAAGGGAGGCTGCAAGCATTGAAGGATTCCTGAACACCCATTTCAAGAGGTCATCCACAGATGCTACCTTATGTCTTTGGTACTAACATGTCGTTTTGTGATTGTTGACTGATCCTTTCAACTTCTTTTGGACTCTTAAGCTTAGTACAGTATTTTCTTATGATGAATGTGCACACTACTTGCTTGATTTTGCTCATTCCATTTATATCTGTTTCAACTAACCTGGAGTAATCCTAGTATCCTAGCATCAATGTCCTGCATTCAGGTAAATCAATGATTGTTAAATATGTATGTTCTGTATTGGATAAGTTGTCTGAATGAGCTGAATCTTTCTAAATTGCATGGCAGTCTTATTCTGTATTTCCTTTTAATGTGGGTGTATTCATAGTTGTTATGGCGTCGCCTAGGCGACGCCTTGGCGTCCCGGCGATAAAAAGTGTCCAAGGCGTACGGCAACTTAAGTCAGTGCTTCCAAGGCGGCCGCCTAGGCAGCTCGGCGTCTCACGGCGTCGTCAGCACTGACCCAACTGATTTTACCCATGGGCTAACTCATGACCCATCAAATAAAAAATAAGACAAAACCCTTATCTGCTGAAATCGATCGCGAAGAAGATAGAAGAAGACCCATCGCGAACCAGCTCTGACCAACTCCATCCTCTGCAGACCCACACCCATCGCGAACCTCCGACCAGCTATCGCCTTCGACTTCGCAGCCCATCGCAGCGAGAGGCGACGACGGCGACGGCGACGGCGACGCCTCCTCCGACCAGCTCCATGTTCGGCGACGAGGTTCTTCTCTTCTCTTCTCCTCTGTTTCTGGACTTCTCCTTTTTTATCGACTGATTCTCTTCTCTTCTCTTCTCCTCTATTTCTTTTTTTCCCCTAGTTTTTCTCTGTTTCTGGACGTCTCTGATGTATTTTTTTTTGCTTTGTTGTTGGGTCGTATACTACTACTGGGTCTCTATATGACTATATATAATATAAATTTATATATGTATAAATTTATACATATATAAATATATATATAAATTTATATATATATTATATATATAATAAAATAAATAAAAATAAAAAATATTATATTTAATATATATCATATATATTAAAAAGAAATTAATATATATTTAAATAAACAACAAATAATGTTAAAAATAATTAAATTTATATAAATTTCTATAGGTATTAATTAAATAATTATGATACCATAAAAAATAAGATAAAATAAAATTAAATAATATTATATACATATATTTAAATAAACAAAAATAATAAAAATAAAATAAATACTAAAAATAATTTAATGATAATGAAATAAATACATAAAAAATAACTATGATATTAAGTAAAAATAAATACTATACACACTTAACTATTAACTATATATAATATTTTAAATAAAATATAATATTTAATTAACTATGTATATTTTAATTTTAAAAATAAATATATTTAATATGTAGGATAGTTGCATGAAATAATTTGAAAATAAATACTATATAGTATATACACTTAATTATTAATTTAATAATACACTATATATATATATATTATATAACACTATCAATGGGATTTAAAAATATATTTAATGTTATTCCATAGTGTTATGTTTTGAGTTTTAATGTATATGAAATTTTATTGCTAATATAGTTGTTATGTAAAATAAATAATATATAAATTGCACATTGTAAACGACTTGTCGCCGTACGGATGCCATGACGGTCGCCTAGGCGTCCAGGCAGTCGGCTACCGCCATGACTTGCCGTGGCGCCGTAACATGTATTGTCAAGTTGTGAATTCTAACTAATTTTTCTGTATATGACCGAGAAACTGAGAAACTATTAGTCCTTCCTTTAGATGGAGATTTTAGATTGGATTATATATCTTTATGACCGTCTCTTATTCACCCTTTCTTTTGGTGCGATTGCTAGGTCTTTGGATTCATGCAATAGGCTGCTCACTGTTGGTGAGCTTGGCTTCCTTTATTTGCCTGATTATATTGCCATTAGTATTGAGTAAGTAGCTTGAGTGTCAGGACTTGCATATGCTGTTATTCTTAGCTCTAGTATTTGCTTTTGCTAAATTCAGTATTGTCATTTCATATGCCCTTGCCATTAGACAAAATCTGAACTATGATTTATTGCAGGACAAGGAAAGCCATCAAAGGCAATTGTTGACTCTTTGGCTGTATTTGGGGTTAGATTCTTCATCCAGTATTTCCTATTTTTGGATTGATGTAGAATTACTTTTATCTGTGTGAGTTTATGCTTTTAACTATACAGTGGATACATCTATTAAATGCATCATGTTTGTTATGTATTAATGTTGAAACTTTATGAAGAATTACACGTCACTTCTACAAAACATTAAGAGACAATCTATGCTTGAACAACTCTTCAACATAAAATATATCTCTAGGCCAGCAAAGTTATCAGATTGTTTGCTGTAAAATCTTCAGGTGGGTGAAGTAGTGTACGTATAACTTCCTAAGCACATCATAAGTAGGTATGTTTTATATATACCCACCCTAATATACCGTGTACTGTACTAATTCCTGTTTCTCATACTGGTATGCTAATTCATATTCCAGATTTAGCACTATTTAATATAAATATCAAGACAACTTGATTGCACTGAACAGTAGAACTTTATGTCCCTGCAATCTATCATTCTTCACTTTGTTTGAACTTATAACATGCTTATGTTTTCTAGAGAAGCACTACCACTGGTGCTGGAGAAGACAAACCAAATGTAGATGCTGCAAATGGTTCTACCTTTAGTGTTAAATCCACAGTTGAGAAAGAACCTGTTCAATCTCCATCGACTCTCATGTTCGGTTATCTCAATCTATTCTCTGATGGTGTGGTATGTTCTTTGAACTTTTTATTTTTCTCTAATGGAATCTTTGCATTTACATATAGGTGTCCTTGCATTTTGATTGTAATTTATTGTATTACATTTTCAGTTGACATTTAGTTCTAAATTTCATAATAATGTGAATCATGATATAACAAACTAAATTTGCGAGATTTCCAAAATATATTGGTATATATAGAAAATGTGTGTAATATGGAAGAGATTTTATCTTGAAATAATTTCATCCTTGCAACAAAAAATATTTTCGGTAAGCAAGCAAGATATCTAAGGTAACCGCTAACATCTCTTTTCATTTTCTAACAAATTTGATCGGAGGGTACAGACTGAATTTTTTTACTAGTTAAATTTACTATTAATCATTGCCATCAGAATACATTTAAGAGGAGCAAATCTAATTTATATAATGTGTACTTACTTACAGTATTAAACATGGCTTCATAGAACTCAATTTTGTAAATCCCTTTTTTTTTATCTTAGCCTTTGAAGGGTTTAATTAACTAGAACATCGTAAGTAGCTAAAAAAAACATCGAGTTAATTATTTTTATATACCTTCTATTTCTATTATCATTATTATTTTAGTTATAAGAATCATAAATGATAAATTTGACTTCCAAAATGATATATTTGGAAGTAATATATGTGACCCTGCAGCACAATTTTATTACTGATGGGATGGCTTTGGGAAGTGCTTTTCTCCTTTATGGATCTGTTGGTGGATGGTCAAGAACTCTTTTTTTGCTTGCCCATGAACTTCCTCAAGCGGTATTGTTTCTCCTTTTTGCACCTCACACTATTATTTAGAAAATTTAGGAATGTATTATTTTTTGTCAAAGCCATTATAGCACACAGGGGCAGAAGTGCTGCACTGTGGGTGGGTTGAGACCTCGAATCTTCACTTTTCCCTCACAAGCAATAAGGAAAAAAAATTAATTCATAATGTCGTATCTGCTTTATCAGAAAGTAATGAATGCATGTTACAAACTTGCTTTCGCAATCATCTCGAAAAGAACATAACACGATTGTAATCCTCCATCCCCTCCTTCCTCCCTTCTGTTTTATCTTAGAGTAGGAAGGTGTCTGTTTGTGGCAAATATTTCTGTGTTAGACGAGCATGATAAGCATGGGCTTCCTTCCTTACAAGTGTGCTACATTTTATGATTTTTTATCTCAGCGATATGTTTGTGTTCAAATTATGTTGCATTGGAATAGTGCCATACTATGGACATTATTAAGGTCAAATTTTAGTTGAACTAAAAATTTTAAATTAGGTAGATTACAGCGTTGATTTGACCTTCTTGTGCAGATAGGTGATTTTGGTATTTTGGTAAGGTCTGGATTCAGTGTCTCGACAGCTCTCTTCTTTAACTTCCTTTCAGCGCTGGTGGCCCTAGTAGGAACTGCATTGGTTAGTACCTTCTTATGAAGGATGTTGTTCTTTCCTCTTCTTCTTTTTTTGGGTTTTGTTTTTGTTTTTGCATGTGATTGATTCTTAAGGATGCTAAAACAACCGAAGAAAGTGTTTTACTGGTAAACAAAAATAGAGGAAAAAAATTAACTAAGCAAGGTTGATTGTGGTTTTACTTGGGCTTTATTGTGGGGACAAGATCCAGGACAATCATCTTTGATTGAGGTAAGATTTGTCCAGGGAATAATAAACACCCATGTCTGCGTACACAGACAAACAACATTCACAACAAATATATACTATTATATAATATCTACTGTTCCCTGATTGCAGGGATTCACAGCAGGCGGGTTTATCTACATTGCAGTTGCTGGGGTGCTGGCAGAAATGAACAATGGCAGCCCAGCATTGAAAAGTACAGCAATCCAGATAACCTCACTAATACTTGGCATGTTTGTTTGTTGCCCACTTGCCCTTTGTATATCCCTTGTTGAATGAAATTGCTTTCGTGACTTTTATATCCATGTTAATAGCTCAGTTACGACCATTAATATAAGTTTAAAGTTCATATCTTTTATTCCTTTGTCCTTTCCATCTTTTGATTCTTTTCTTTAAGTCTTCCATGGATACTGGACTCGGCAAAAGCTGAATGCGGAAAATGTCATGAAGGATTTAATTGATGGAAAAAGGCGAACTAGTTCTACGTAAGTAGTGCTGTTCTTTGCCCAGAAGAGATTTTTAAATTGATGGCATGAGTTTACATGTATATTGTAGAAGTTAGGAAGGATGAAGTTATAATGTATCTTTGACGAAAGAAAAAGTTGTAGACATTAGTCTCTACAGTTGAGTGTCATAATTATCATTATCAATTTTTTATGTGATTAGGAAAAAAATATATGTATAACACTATACTTTTTTTAGGAAAAATAAACATAAATTAGAGTATGTTAGCTTGTTTCTTCGTGTTGGTGTGTTCCAGCAGCTATGGTATTTCATATTGTGATTATGCTTGGCAAACTCCTATATGTTTGGCCTAGTTTGTCATGAAATAATGGCACTCTATTTTATCTTGCTTCATGTGCAAGCTTAGCTTTTTGCCCAAGCTGTCAATGTTTAGATCTTCATGGTTGCAAAAGCGGTTCTTCTCTTTTGCTTTTGATTTCAGCGAATAGTATTTCCATAGAGATAAGGGTTTGGCTGCGTACATCATTTGAACCTCCCTGGATGGATCTTACAATTTTCGGAGCCTTGTGGACTTGATCTAACCTTGTGGATAGATAATTTGTTATTATTATATAAAATACTATGAGTGAAGTACACAAGTAGAACGGAGTTTGATGATAAATATACAAAAATTATGAGGTCTATGATAACAGAGTTGCAAATAAGTTTAGCCGTGTCTGAGGCAGAAAGCTACATGATATGTAAACCAGCTAAGTGATACAATCGGGTTGGATCAAACATTGAAGAACGTGAATCAGCTTGTTTGATCAAGTACAGAATTGTCAAGATTCGAATTTGTTGAACTGCTGAAGCATATGAAAGATTGTAAGATTTCGGGGTGGCATTCTCATTAAAGGGCTGATTGCATGGTCTACACTACTAGTAAGTGTGTGATGCCTCTTGCGCAAAGCTCGTACAGGAGGAGGAGGAGGAGGAGGCTCTGCAACAGCCGCTGGCAGCACCCTTTGCTCTTTCTTGGATAGCTCTTGTTCTGCTCTCTTCCTTAAGCTCTCGGAAAATTGGTCTTCGTGCATGCTTCCATCCTTTTCATGTGGTAATTGGTATATACGAAATGTCAGAATTGAACGGTTGATTACTTGTAAAAAAGTTTGTGAGCGATGACACTTAGTTATGCTGCATTACGAGTACTTTTATGTTGTGGGCTAACTGGGCTCTAACAGGGAGACCACCACAAAGAATACATGAACCCAATTTAGAAAGTAGGACTCGCATACTCTTTGTTAGGGCACCGCACAGTTAGCCAAGCCAATGCTGCTGACTGCACTGTTTTACACTTGAATTGAACTTCAAATCAAATTTTACCACTCCAAGCCTTGAAGGGAGTTTTAATCAAGTTATTTTCATGGTCTTGGTTTTAGGTATGCAAGATAGATTTTAAGTTTGAGAAAAAGGGATGGATTATTAACATGAACCAAATTAAACAACGAGGAGAGAGAGGGGCAAGAAGTAGTTACATTCATAAGGGAATAGTTTGGCATTGGGCACTTGACTGGGCGATCCTCATCCGAAGGCTCAATAGGATGCTCAATTGGCCGAAACTCAAAATCAATTTCATATCTGCTCGTCATATCCATACCACCTGTGTTTCTTCTGGTTTCATCTATGAATGGGATTATGCTTTCTATGTTCTCCTACAATTTTTCAAACACATACATATTCATAAACCAAACCAAACCAAACCAAGTAATAAGCTTATAAGAAGACTGCAGGAGAGAGAAGAGAGACTTACTAAATCATCCTCAGGTGAAAACCCCATAAAGAAAAGTGCCATTAGATTATAATAGCACAAGGACCAAAATTCCAAACAGAGCAAAAGGAAAAGAGGTAGAAACTCAGAGAAAAGAGGGAAGGGAGATGTATGGGAGTAAAAAAAAATCTCTCTACATGGGACTAAAGATTCCCAATATGCAGTTGTACTATAAATCTTTCTCTATGTTTGTTTGTGCACTGTTGGGACCCCTCACCCTCTTCTCTCTCTCTCTACTTCTTTTGCTTTAAGAACTGAACCGTTCCAGTTCCTTCCGTTTTTGTTTGAAAAAAAATGCCAATCTCCCACTTTTAATCTTTCCTTCCAAGTTATATACTCTCCCATAATAACTCCTATTTATTTTGTTGTCTATTTATATTTTTCACCCCAATTTTCTACATTGAATTTTCCTACATTATTACATTTTTTATTGTGATAGGGGACAAAAAATAATTATGTAACAAATGCCGTTACTAAAAAAATAAAAAAATTCTCATTAAATTTAAATGTGTAACGAGAGAGAATGAGTTGGGTGAGTTGCCCAAGAAAAAGAATGCCAAGGGAAGAGCCGAAAGCGCAACACAGTGGCCCGCCCTTTCGATATAAACTTTTTTTCCCTGACTATTCTATTCTACTACTGAGAGCCTGTTCGGAATGACTTATAAATTAGTTAAATCAACTTATAAGTTATTTGTATTATTCACTTTTTCGGGAATGACTTATTTTTTTATTTATATAAGTTGAGTTTTAAGTTAAAAAAAGTAAGTACGTATTTTTAACTTATTTTAAAATGATTTATAAGTTATTCTAAAATAAGTTAGTTTGACCAAATATAATATCTATTTTGCCCCTTTTTTTATTAGTGTCATTTTTAGTAATCTTTACATAACTTATAAGTCATTATGAGCGGAACACTTTCATGATTTGTTTTAACTTAATTTTTGACTTATAAGTCAAATTGATGCCAAACGTTTTTACTTATAAGTCACAACTTATATTTAAACTTATAAATCATTTAAAATAAGTCATTCCCGAACAAACCCTATAGTACTTGAGGCAAGAATTTATAATTTAAAATTATTACTGAAAGTTTGTATTTATATAAATTTTACACAAAATTTAATATGTGTACGAAAAAATATACAAGACAAATCCGACTCATTTTTTGCTTAAGACAAATCTACTACTTTACTGGCTATTCCTGGGAAACTTTGAGCTAATGGTTGATGTTAGGGAGTAGGATTGGGCTTGAGGCCCATGATCCATAATAAGGATACCTGAACTCAGGCCTGAAATATCATTAGTCCGAGGTTGAGGGCCTAATGTCACAAAGTATAAAGCTAGGAAGGTCTGAGGCCCATTGGGTGTGCAAATGTAGTCAACTGTGCCAAGATTACATAAGCCTCCTCCTCATATCCGTAAGTTAACCTAAATTAAAATAACACTTCCGCAAGTGAACCATCCATATTTAAATTTGGTTTGTTTCCATTTTACAAAATGCTAAGGAAAAAGAGATAGGACAAGGGTAAATTAAGATAAGATAATTGGTTTGATAAAAATTATCCATCTATAACACTATAATACTATCTTTTAATATATATATATATAAAGTCCTATCTTAAATTATTTTATCCAATCTCATTCGAAATACTTTTTTGAGCGATTCGGACGATGACGATTCGGTCATACAACTGTCAGTAAATACTTTTTTAGCGACACTATATGTTGACCAGTAGCTAAAAGTATAGACAACGGTTGTATGATCGAACGTCACGGTCATTCATAAAGAAAGAGTGAGTGAAATTGGGTGAATGAGCATAATGGTAGTTTTAAGATCCGGATCACAGATATATATATATATATATATATATATATATATATTGATGATTGACATATACTCCTTCAATTCTAAAATATAATATCAAGTTTTACTTTAAAAAGTTAATAAAAAATTATTGATATGATTTAGATAACTTTTGGATACAATTAATGATACGTTTGGATTGAAGTAATAAATGTGATAATGGATTGAATGAAAGAAATGGAGTCCAAACGTTGCACAACTCTTTTATTAATTCGTATTTTATAATTTCATAATTCTAGTGTCAAGAATTGAGTGAATTTGTATCATATTTGAATTTAAAAGTAAAAATTAATATTAGTTAGTATTATATATTTTGAAAGCGTTGGGGTATTTATTTTCCAGTATCATTAAGAACATTAGTACACTTGGGGAGGGTCAAACCCACATGTCTCCACTGTGGGGTGGGAGTTTTGACTAATTTGGCTAACACCCCTTTTGGTTGAATGAAATTGAATAGCATTACAAAATTGCTATATATATCAATAAATTTATATCGTAATTAAATAATGACGTATGTGCATATATGAGATAGAATGATATAAATAAATTATTAATATATTGTTTTTTTATTTTATTACTTATAATTTCACATTTTGTATAATTCACACAAAAAATTAGTCGATATAAAAATTATTTTGTATAAAAGTATTTTTTTATATACTCCTTTCAACATTCACTTCCTTCTGAGATCCAACTGGACCATGAAACTAGACATTGATCGACTTTGTTTAGGATCGGACCAATTAGTAAGCTAAAATCCACACTAGAGCTGGGCTAATTTGAGATTTGGTCTTTTATAGGACCCCTAACAAGGAATTGAATAAACCGAGTCCAGCAGCCTTTAATTTATTATGTTGGGCTTTTTAGTCCATCATGCCTGACTCGATTACACAAAAGAGTCTTATTTTTCGTTTATTTCTTCTAAAAAAGAGCTTCATTTTTTTATAAAATAATAATAATAATACAAAATGACAATATTCTTAGATTTATCATCAGAATTGTATTTCTACTAAACTAAACATTTAATAATTAAGGGTTAAGTATGTGATAATATATATTTTCCTTGAATTTTATAAATAATTTTTATCTTATGGAATAAAAGATATTAAACCATGTTTTGAAGAAAGTCCAGCCATTAAAAATAGAAGGTAATGAGAGGCAGGCAGAGTAATGGAGTAATATTCTTTCCCGGGTAAAAAAGATTTTACTTGTTTTTTGTTTTATAAAGTGAGTACTTTTGGCATTTTAGATTTCGCAGATATTATATTTGAATATAAATATTTGAATTTTTGTGGGGAAAATCAAACAATTCAATATTTTACTTGTTTTTTCTGTCTTTATATAAGTGGAGTACTTTTGGCTATTTTAGATTTCGTATATATTATATTTGAATATAAATGTTTGAGTAAATCTTTTTAAATATATAGCTTTCTTTAAATGTAATTATTTTAAAAACAAATATTGTTTTTATAAAAATAAAATAAAATATCTCGAGTTTGAAACGGAGTTGTTTTTTAGAAACATCGCGTGAAAATCACTGTCCAACCCCATTGGAGTGACAGCCATTTGCGGTTAAACAACCAAAAACCCTAATGATTTAATACATATAAACTAAACACACACGGTCCAGTCCCCCTCTGCCCTGCTCTGCTCTCTCTTCTCCATTTCACTAAACCCTAGAAGAATACTGCACAAAATCGTCGTCATTCTTCTGGGGTTTTATTTTTCAATCCATCTAATATAATATCTCAATCATCGAAATTTCTCCTTTTGTTATATCTATACTTGCACAAATACTACCAAAAAATGGATCTTAATAGTCTGGCCATCGTTCTTCAAGCTGCACTTCGCCCCAATCCAGATGAACGAAAAGCAGCTGAAGAGAGCCTTAACCAGGTAATATATATGTAATCTATATCTAATTTGCTTTAATATGTGACTATTATTGATTGGTAAAATGATTAATTTTTTTATCAAGGATTGTAATTAGTAATAAATATTTGATGAGGTTTTCGTGTTTGCGCTTAGAATTATGATTTACTTATTGAGCAATTTATTCTTTGTTCAATGATTGCTCGAGTTCAGGATTTTTTGTATGTACATATAAACGTACATTAATGTACTTTAATTCATTATAGTCCTCCGTCAGCTACTTATTGGTTGAAAAGTGACTTTTTTTATAAAGAATTATAAATTGTGCTTATTTATCTCCACTTGACGTGATTCTGATTCTGCAAATCTTTAATTAGCTATGGACTTTATATTCTTTTTGTGGCTGGTTCATGAGAATCGTAGAATGCAAATAATTCATGCACTTGAAGTTGATTCCATATTTGTTCATTATGTGGTTGGCTTGTTGTATTTTATGTTTTTTTATCTTTGTGTTGTTTTGCAGTTCCAATATACACCTCAGCATCTGGTGAGGATGTTGCAGATCATCGTAGATGGAAATTGTGACATGGCCGTACGACAAGTTGCAAGTATACATTTCAAGAACTTCATAGCTAAGAACTGGTCACCTCATGATCCAGGTAAGGACCTGTTTTATGCTATTACATTTTGGGTGTTCTTGAACCCTTTGTTAATTCCTGGTGCTTATTTTGAAATCTTCTGCCGAGTAGGTGAGCAATCGAAGATCCTTCCCAGTGATAAAGATCTGGTCAGGCAGAATATTCTTGTGTTCATTGCCCAGGTTCCCCCATTGTTGAGGTAAGTTGTTTAAGCTATCCACGGTTTCCTTTTTCATTAATTTTTTCAAGATAACGAGTTTTCCATTCATTGTGTATAAAATAGTCTCTTAGATTTTGTCCATTTTTCTCTAATAGGGTACAACTCGGTGAGTGCCTCAAGACCATCATACATGCAGACTACCCAGAGCAGTGGCCCAGTCTTTTGCACTGGGTTAAGCACAATCTACAAGATCAACAAGTTTATGGAGCTTTATTTGTGCTGAGACTCCTTTCTCGAAAATATGAGTAAGTGCATGGGGAACATGGTTGGTTTATGTTTTTAATATAGCCTTAGTTTTAGTCTAACAAATGGGTTTAACTCTCGTTATTCTAGGCTCCCTTTATAGCTTCGTCAACGTTGATAGTTGATTACCATTATAGATATTTGATGCATGGATGTTTTTATGCAAGTATGTGATGCAAATATACGGAGGGCATTCTTGGCTTGAAAAGCTATTGAATTATTTTGATCATTAACAGCTTGCATCACATATTAAATTATTGTATTCAAAGCTCCCCGTGTTACGAATCTTTTGTTACATTTGTACTTATGTTTTTTAATTATAGGTTCAAGTCAGACGAGGAGAGGACACCAGTTTATCACATTGTTGAAGAGACATTTCCTCATCTTCTGAACATATTTAACAGGCTTGTCCAAATCGCGAATCCTTCAATAGAAGTAGCAGACTTGATCAAGCTCATCTGCAAAATATTTTGGTCATCCATATATGTATGTTCTAGCATTGTTACTTTTATTGTATGCTTTCACATGAAGATTATTTTTCCTTCTAGCCAATGGATGATGTCTTAAACTGAATAGTAGAAATAAAATGCTTTACGATACAGGAATATTATGATGTTTTCTTGTGAAAAATCCAAAAAATCCACTCGGAATATCTTAATATTTTGTTGGTGAATTGTTGAAATATTTCATGTTGGTTTTTAATTGCAAGCATGTATGTTTTATTGATGACAAGGATAGAAAAAATACTTTTCTGCCCCCTCTTTAGTATCCCTTTTACTTTTTAAGTATTTCAGCTGCTAAATTTAAAGAAGAGGGCCAGGCTTATATTTGTTAATTTAATAAGTTCCTGCATACTAAATTCCATGTCTGGGTCCTTTTCAAAAAAATTCAGTTGGAGATTCCGAAGCAGTTGTTTGATCCAAATGTATTCAACACTTGGATGGTTCTATTTTTAAATATATTGGAGAGACCTGTCCCTTTAGAAGGAGAACCTGCCGATCCAGAGCTCAGGAAATCGTGGGGGTGGTGGAAGGTTAAAAAGTGGACAGTGCACATATTAAACCGCCTTTATACCCGGTGAGTTCATCGATTTTAATTTATCAATCAATTTATGTATTGGAATTCCCTGTCTGATTGAGTATTATACTTCTTCACAGGTTCGGAGACTTGAAACTTCAAAACCCGGAAAACAGAGCTTTTGCCCAAATGTTCCAGAAGAATTTTGCTGGAAAAATTTTGGAATGCCATTTAAATTTGTTGAATGTAATCAGAGTTGGTGGTTATTTGCCTGACAGAGTTTCCAACCTTATTTTGCAATATTTAAGCAACAGGTTTGTTTTTAAGGTTTTAGTTATTTTCCACTAGTATTGCAGAACTTGATTATGTATCATCACTGGCACACTAAAACGTGTATGGCAATTATCTAGTAAACATGGCAATGAAGTTGTAAGGGTAAGATGGGGTGATGCCAATTATGCTACCATCACGCGGTGACTTTATTTTTTATTTTTTATTTATTTTTGAAGAATAGAATAAGTTTTTAATCTAAGATCTGCTTGTCTAGTAAACTTATTTACTCTGATAATTTATATTATTTGGATATTGAAACTCATTTTGTTGTAAATATATAATTAATTTTTATCCTCGACTCTTATGCAGTGTTTCGAAGAGTAACATGTACAATCTGCTTCAACCAAGACTTGATATTCTACTTTTTGAGATAATTTTTCCACTTATGTGCTTTAATGACAATGATCAAAAACTTTGGGATGAAGACCCGCATGAATATGTGAGGAAGGGGTATGGTAAGTCATCGATACATGATCATATTTATGTTAATAGATGCTAAGTAAAACTTATTAATAGCCACATGGAGATTTTGTTTTTTTTTGGGTGGGTGGGGGGGAGAGATAAGAGGATGAGGGAGGAGAAGCTCGTTTTCCAGATACTGTGGAAAATCTTTGTTTGACGTATTGAAGGAAACTGTGAATGGGAAAGAGGCCTTTAGGTTGGTGGAGTGAGGGAGAGGGATGGTGCAAGATATTTTCTTTTTTGGGTGGTGGCTCTATCGTTGTCTTGGAGAAGCTTTAGTTGCTAGAGCTTTTGTGTAGGAGGTTTTGGGAAAAATATAAGGGTTATGGTGAAGATGAAAGGTAATAATAGAACATAACTAGGACTGTTATTACCTTTCAGCCAAATAATATGTATGTATATAATTGCGTTTGTCTTAAGGCTGGGTTGTTTGGTTGATAGAGTTTACTTGCTTTGCAGATATAATTGAAGATCTATACAGTCCTAGGACTGCTGCTATGGATTTCGTTACTGAGTTGGTAAGAAAGCGTGGAAAAGAGAACCTTCAGAAGTTTATTCTATACATTGTGGAGATTTTTAAGAGGTATCTATGGTATTATATAACAAGTAAATGTTATAATGATGCACCTCCTTTAATATATTTTCCTAATCAGATATGATGAGGCAGCAGTGCAATATAAACCATATCGGCAGAAAGATGGTGCTCTGCTTGCAATCGGAGTACTATGTGATAAACTGAAACAAACAGAACCATACAAGTCTGAGCTTGAAAGGATGTTAGTGCAACATGTTTTTCCCGAGTTCAGCAGTCCTGTGGGTCATCTCAGAGCTAAGGTACTATGCTTTATATCTGACCTCTCATTTGTTTCCTCCTGTCAGTAAAATTATGTGCTCTTACTTTGCGTACAACAGTGTATTCTAGCTTTGTTGTGAAAAAGGATCTGGGGTTGGGCCAAGAGGGCCTCTTAAAGTCACCTTTTTATTCTCATCAGAGTTCTTTCACAAAGTATAATCATCTATACCTTGTTTATTCTCATCAAACGTTATATGAGTAACATATTTTTTCTGTGTTTTAGGTTAAAATCCCATGGGATGGGAATAATGGCAAAGGCCTTGAGGAATGACCTCAAGGTCACTGGTTCCTATCCCTATACCTGGGGCCAAAATTGCCAAATAAAACTTTGTTCTTGGGATGCTATTTTGTCCATTTGCAGAATACGTATCTGAATTGAGTAGTTTGTGCCATAATTTTTGCAAGACATTCCTTTCAAGGAAGTCCCAATTTTTTTTTTCTTTTGTGAAACACTTCCTTTTTGAGTAACTTTTGTGAAGTTAAATGACCAATTTACCCACAGTCGGATAAACTTTATCATTTAAATAAATAGTGGATCCCTCTGTTAAATAAAGATTTCTTGGGTTCACATTGTTGGAGTACTCTGAACTACGCAATTTATAGGGATCAATTAGGAAACCAAATGAGATTTTGAAAGTTTCTTAAAATTTGTGCAAAAAGGTATGTTGTAATAATTGTGGGACGGAGGGAGTACTATTTTGTAATAAAATGTGGGATATTAATGATAAGATTTGTGGTCAAAATTTATATACAGGATAGTCTATTAATTGTTTAGTTGATCATGGATGATGCAGGATGCATCCTATTCATACTTCAGCAGTCTGTGGATTACTGTATATATATGGTGCAAATTTATGGAGAAAAGAGTGTAGTTTCTTATGGATTGTTTAATTACTGTGATGTGCACAGTTGACTATGACTGAAGATTGTACTATGGTATTGGCTCCATGTGGTCGAGGAATGTTTGGATATAATATCTAAATGTCTAAGAGTACAGTGTTATGATCTCTGAGGCTTTCTCTTCCTGAAAATGTTCCACAATTTACTTTGATTGCATAAATTTTTTCATTTGAAATTCACCCATGTTATTTTGGAAGTTATGAATGATTTCTTATCTGAGCGTTTTAGCTTATTTCGTTCCAATTTTTTATATTTGGAATGTTAGGCTGCATGGGTTGCTGGACAATATGCCCATATTAACTTCTCAGACACAAATAATTTCCGTAAAGCACTACACAGTGTTGTGGCTGGAATGCGGGATCAAGAACTTCCAGTTCGTGTTGACTCTGTATTTGCATTACGTTCATTTGTTGAAGCCTGCAAGGGTAGATTTCTGCTTGTTCTTCTGTTGTCTTTTTTTCTTGGGTACTTCAAGTATTTGATTTTGTTCTTTATTTTGCAGATTTGGGGGAAATCCGACCTATTCTTCCTCAGCTACTTGATGGTATGTAATTTGTAAAACTGTTTACCAGTAATTCTATGCTCATACACTCTTGTGATGGGGAGGAGTTTTCTAATATGTTGCCTCAATTTTATTTTAGAGTTTTTCAAACTTATGAATGAAGTTGAAAATGAGGATCTTGTGTTTACTCTGGAGACTATTGTTGACAAGTTTGGAGAGGAGATGGCACCCTATGCTCTTGGACTGTGCCAGAATCTGGTGACACTATTTTTTGTACTTTTTTAGTTTTACTGCTTTTCAATGCTTGTATTTATAATATTATGTCTTTTAGGCTGCTGCATTTTGGAAGTGTATGAACACTACTGAGGCTGATGATGAAGCCGATGATCCAGGTGCTTTGGCTGCAGTTGGTTGTTTGCGTGCCATAAGCACAATTCTTGAGTCAGTGAGCAGGCTTCCTCACCTTTTTGTCCACATTGAGCCAACTCTGCTTCCAATAATGCGTAGGATGCTGACTACTGATGGACAAGGTACTTGAGCTAATTGCTGAAAGGCTTCCTTGTCCAGTAGATATGTCATTACTCATTAGTCTTTTTATATCTGAGTTCAGTTTCTCTTTCAGCAATTAGGATGATCTTATATTTCTTGTCCTTTCTTGGTTCAATTTGATATTCTGGATGGAAGTTTACATTTGTACTCTAATTAATGAAATATATTTTTGCAGAGGTCTTTGAGGAAGTTTTGGAAATTGTCTCATACATGACCTTTTTTTCACCGATTATATCCATGGATATGTGGTCCCTTTGGCCTTTGTTGACGGAAGCTCTGGCTGAATGGGCTATTGATTTCTTTCCAAGTATGTTTTATTGCTTTATTTTGTATGCATCATAATAAATTGCCTACAAACCTGTATTACGGTTTTCTTCTGTTATTTTTTTCTGTGTTATTGGGGGTTCCTTATAGTGGGTTTGGTGGGTTTCTTCTTATTAACTTTTTTAGGTAGCATTCAGGTGAGAGTTCTGAACGTTTTTTTATCTTCCAAGTTTGTTTAAGGAAACAAATGATGTTTGGTGACCCTGCTTAAGGGGTTTCCACTCTAAGATAAACTTACCCAAAATTGTTATAGAAACTTGCTGGAGTTGCTTTCTAGGACCTACCAGGCATCTCTCTTTCTTCAAAATCAGAAATTTAAAATCTAAATCCAACTATAAATTTCTCATGTACGTCTTGGGGAAGCAATGACTTATTTATGTGATTTTTACCCCTATTGCTGTAGATCTTAAATTTATGGTTAATAGTTTTAAGTTCTCCCAAGGGACGTATATTCTGGATCAAGGACTCCTATATTGGGACAAAGAGAATCTTCCTCACTGATCCATTGCAGTTCTAAGAATAGGATAAATATAATTAATAAGACGTTGAAAATGTCTATAATTTTTGTTAAATGCACGTCTGAAGATGTGAATAATTTTGGCAAGAACAATAGGGTAAAAAATTACTTTAAAAATAGTACATATACCTTGTAGTTCTTTGTAGATGCAGTTTCTCTGGACCTTCTTATACCAGTGCGTTCTTATGGATTTTATTTGTCTAGATATTCTGGTTCCATTGGACAACTATATATCCAGAAGTACAATGCATTTCCTCACATGCAAGGAACCAGACTACCAGCAAAGTCTTTGGAATGTGATTCCATCTGTGAGTTGCCTTTTGCCTAAAATTCTTATTATGTAATTCCTGCTAATTTTATCAAGTTTCATTTTCTTTATGTTTTTTTTCTGTTCTCATGTAGATCATGGGAGATAAAAATTTGGTGGACAATGATATTGAGCCTGCACCTAAGCTCATTGAAGTGGTATTCCAGAACTGCAGGGGACAGGTGGATCACTGGGTTGAACCGTATATTAGAATCACAGTTGAGCGGTTGCATCTAACTGAGAGACCATATTTGAAATGCCTTTTAATGCAAGTGGTAAGAAACTCGAAGTCTGACACCCCCCAAACCTAACCTTTTTTTTAAAAGTGTGAAATCAGACTACGCCTGAAAGCTGAACTCAATTTGTTTAATCTATATTGTGCTTCTCTTGATGATGCTTTGGTCCTTCACTTTCCTCGCTATTTTTAAAGCTTTACACTTAAAAAGTGTTTCTGTTTGTTGTTATGCATGACATGAAACTATAATACTTATCAAAAAAAGTAAAAATAAAGTAAATCTGACATTATGTTTCAATCACCTCTGGTTGATATGACAAATTTGCAACCCTCATTTAGTGTTTAACCTATGAATTGCAGTCTTTCATAGCAATCATCAATGGAATATTAAATAATCTCATTACACATTACATAATCTTATTACGTGGAACATATGAAACCAGAGCATCTTTTGTTGTTTTGCAGATTGCTGATGCTCTTTACTACAATGCATCTTTGACTCTCAACATATTGCAAAAACTTGGTGTTGCTACAGAGATTTTTAATCACTGGTTCCAAATGTTGCAGCAAACTAAAAAGAGTGGGGTGCGGGCTAATTTTAAGAGGTAATTAACTGTTTTTTCTGCAAAATCACTTTCCTGTAGTTTTCTTTGAGTACTTCATTTCCTCTCCCTCCCCGCATCTTAAAATATTTAGTTTCTGATCACATGCTTATCATATTGGTGTCACAGAGAACATGATAAAAAGGTTTGCTGCTTGGGTTTAACATCACTGGTTCCACTTCCTGTGGATCAGTTCCCAGGGGAGGCCTTGGAGCGTGTTTTCAAGGCCACTCTTGATTTGCTTGTTGCCTACAAGGATCAAGTAGCAGGTATCTCAATAAATGCTATCTTTCTTCTTCCTCTTTTCCCTCAATTTGATGTTCCTTCTGTATGAATGTGTATTGCCTGTTCCGTCTAAATAGTTAGTTTTTCTTCCTTTTGTCATGCTATATTCATATTTCTCTAACTTGCGCAGAAGCTGCAAAAGAAGAAGAGGCTGATGATGATATGGACGGCTTACAGTCGGAAGATGAGGACGATGATGGTGATGATGCCGATGGGTCAGACAAAGAAATGGGAGATGATGCTGAGGATGGAGATGAAGCTAATAGCACCAGACTTAAAAAATTAGCTGCACAGGTGTGTTACAATTCACTGGACTTTTAGAATCAAATAACTGGATTAATTTTATCGTTATTTGTCATATTGTCTAAAGATTCATTCAATTAGGATAATGGGATTTTTGTTGGTTTACATCTTTGAGCTTCTGCCTCTGGTAAGTTTAAGATATTATTACATGTCTCTAAAGAAGCGCAGAGAGCAGATAAAGTAGAGCATAAAACAGGTGACGTTAGAGTCGCATGTCTCAGACTTCATCTCAGATGCGACTCAGCATCAATAGTTCCAGAAAGAAAATAAGAACAAACAGAATTTAAGAAGAATACATCATGGGGATGTCTTCATAGTTGCCTTCTCAAAAATATGCACGTTCCACCACCATAAAATTTCATAGGTGCCCGTAGCCACCTTCTTAAAAATTATGCTAAAATAACCGCCTCAAAGTATTTTATAATAGTACTTTTAGTCTTAAAGTTTGATGTAATTTAAATTCCACCGCTACAGTTTAATTACTATAAATAAAATAATATAAAATTTACACCGGCTAGAGTGCCTGCTTAGGGAAACTGCCTGGGAGCGCCTACAAGGCCTAGGCGCTCAAAACTCCCTCCAATGCATTGATCAGCCTAACGCTTTCTTTAACATTAAATACGAGTTTATGCGCTTATTATTATTATTATTATTATTATTATTATTATTATTATTATTATTATTATTTTTTATTTTTATTTTTTTTTTTTTTTTTGGGGGTTAATGATGGATCATGGATGTGTTATTTTTCTTCCATATCCATTATTACATTTTGATTATTTTATCATGACCTGATCATAAGCTGACACATGATGTTGCAGGCGAGGGCTTTCCGTTCAAATGATGAAGAAGATGACGATGACTCAGATGATGACTTCAGTGATGATGAGGAACTGCAATCACCCATTGATGACGTTGACCCCTTTGTTTTCTTTGTGGATACAGTCAAAGGTAAACTACTGCAACTGCCTTTGTCCTCTTTTATATCATTCATTTTCTTTTCTTTTGTTAGTTAAGAACACATTTTGGGTTAGTAGGCTTACGCGGAACTACTATTTTCTTTTTCTTCCAATTCTTTGAATCTAGCTTTGCAAGCATCTAATCCATCGAGGTTCCAGAGCCTTACACAAACACTCGACTTCCATTTTCAAGCACTTGCCAATGGTGTTGCTCGGCATGCTGAGCAGAGAAGAGTTGAGATTGAGAAAGAAAAGTTAGAGAAGGCATCAGCGGCTGCGGTTGCTTCATGATTTCAGTGGCAAAATCGCCGTTGCTCAATTTTTGCGTTTACTCTCAGTTATTTGGTTATTCCATTCATTCATCAAGTTATGGTGTAGTGAAACCAAGAGTTCTTGTGAAGTGCGGATGGAGTTTTGCAATGGTTCACGGTGATCATTGAGTGCCATTGGGTGTCGGGTTTTGTTGAATGTCCATCCTGTTTCCAAATTTGAGAAAATGTGAAGAATTAGGGAACTTAAAAGGTACCCAATTCCTCCCAATGTGTGGGTTTGGATAAGTTATTTGTTATTTCTGGTGAGTGTGACAACTTCACAACCTTGTTCATCCTTATCGGATGTCTTGTAGTTTTAGATTTCAATTTTATACAGATCAAGTGTCAATTCAAGGAAGGGTATATTGATAATTAGAAACCCTCTGATCTGGCTTAGCAGTGAGGGGTTGTTGTGCATACAGAGGATGGTTTGGTTTTTGTTGGTCCTGAGGGTGACCCTTTTTTTCTTTCTTTTTGTCCGCATGTGTCATAATTTTGGAATGTATTACATACATAAATTGGTTCGGAGCTGGGGGCATATTGCTCATGGCAGAGGGATTAGAATAGTAGTTTGTTGCTGAATGTAAAACAGCTGTTTATTCTTTATGTGGATTACTGGGAGAATTGGGTATCGTCTCTTTAAATTATCTTGTACCCTTTCCTGCATTTGAATGTATAACAAGAAATATTAGTTTTTATCATTTATGCCACCCTTGCAGTTAAAAAAAAAACTCCCACTTTTGAGTTATGGTTGGCAATTTTTGGGTTTTTATTCCTTTGTTAAACCAACAAAAAACCAAATGTAGGGCCTCAATTCATCAAACAAAATAGCATATTTTGACGAAGTCGAACATTAACTAAATATACTAATAATATCATACGGAAAATAATTAAGAGAGAACAATACTACAAAATAGAGAATATAGGCCGGCAATGTTGGGGTGTACATGTTTTGGAATTTTAACGAGTGAGGTGATTTCCACACGTTCAACGCAGAGATGTGTCCAAAGAGAAAGAAGCGGAAAACAAGTGAATATCAACAACGTCGTGGGTGAAAAAAGAAAGAGCAAAGGAGGAACACAAACGTAGGGGCCTGCAGCTTGGTGACACTGAAAACAGGAAATGAAGCTATGGAAGATGGCTTCCGGAGTGCTCAAGGACCGCAATAGCATATGGCTAGCCTCCTTAAAGAGGAGGACAACACTCCGGAACCCGGATATTGAGGCTGCCGTCATTAAATCTACGAGCCACGACGATTCCACGGTTGATTATCGAAACGCCCAAAGAGTCTTTGCATGGGTACGGGTCTCCCCCTCCTACGTCAAGCCTCTCGTATGGGCCATTTCCATGCGCCTGGAAAAAACTCGTAGCTGGGTGGTTGCCTTGAAGGGGTTAATGCTCTTGCATGGCGTCTTCTGTTGTAAAGTTCCCTCCATTCAACGGATCGGACGGTTACCCTTCGATCTGTCCGGTTTCAAGGACGGACACACGAAACCCGAGGATAGTTGGGGCCATAACCAATTCATACGGGCTTACTACACGTTTCTTGATCAGAAATCTTCCTTTATTTTCATCCATGCACAGGAACAACGTAAAGGTCAGCTGCTTATAAAAAATCATGAAGACCAAAAATCTTCCATGATGCAAGACCTTGTTTGGCTGCAAACCATGCAGGGCTTACTTGATATGCTGCTGCAGATCAAACCAAAAGCCAACTCCATGATCGGGGTTCTGATTCTTGAAGCCATGGACTGCGTTGTGATTGAGATTTTCGACGTTTATAGCCGAATATGCAGTGCCATTGCTAAGGTCCTCACCAGGATTTATTCAGCTGGGAAAGTTGAGGCATCAATGGCACTAAAGATTTTGCAAAAAGCAACCTCTCAAAGTGAACAACTTTCTTTATATTTTGAGTTTTGCAGGGATATTGGTGTCATTAATGCGGAAGATTGCCCAAATGTGAAGCAAATCCCAGAAGAAGATATCTTGGAGCTGGAGCAGATCATCAACGGCGTTTCAGAGAAATTTGATCCAGCTCCAGAAAAAGACCAGGAGTTAACTACGGTGAGATCCGAGGCTGATCAAATTATTGTGCATGATCGGAAAGATTCTATGAACAATAAATTGCAGACGATTATCACGAATAATTGGGAAGTGTTCGATGAAGATTATCAGAAAAATCCTGGTTTTGGAGGAAAAATTTGCAAGGCAAGAGAAGAAACTCTGTTGCCGTTGATTGATCTGCCTGATCTCCATGTGCAGGGTAATAACAAAGAACTCCCAGATTTAATTAGTTTCTAGTTGGTGAAGTGCTTGGATATTAACTTGTATTCATTCTCCAATGGAAATCTGCAGTTTCATTCATTAATTAACTACTACTACTACTACTGGGAAAAGTTATATATACAATACGTACAAATATTTCTATAGAGATGGAAATATTATTATTTAATTTACTTAGAACATTTATGTAGAGATTCATATTTTGTTTTTTTTATAGTTAATGAATTTCACATTGTTATTGTATTTGTTTTGTCCTAAAGGGTCGGTGTTATTTAATTCGGACATCCAGAAAAAGATATAAAAAAGGGCATTAATTCGTTACAATATTTAACAAAAGAATTAAAAGAGAGACGCGACACAGGTTTAGTCTCGACTACCTTCGCCTCTTCTGCTTGTATTATAGTAGTAACTTTTGAGCCGTTGAAATACAGAATAATCTTAATGGTAAATTTGTTTAGTCTTTTCGGGGGTATATTATTTTTTAATTTAAGGTTTTTTTAAAAAATATAAGACCTGTAAGAAGAAATTACAATCGAATCCAAAACCAGCAACAATTAATACATAGTTCAAATTGGTGATAAAGACTTTGAGAGCATCTCAGCAACCAAACTAAATTTATTACATGAGTTTTTTTGATTAAATAGAATTTAATGGACTATAATTTACTATTAATTTCACAATTGCATTGGGGAGGGGAACCTAATAAGAAGAAATAAAGAACCAACTGCTGGCTGAACCTTAAGAGTAAAATGAAATAGACACTTTCTATGCAATTAAGAAATTTAAGAAACAGCCAGCTATATGGTCTCAATTATTGCACATGCACTCTAAGAGAATGAGCAAGATGTACTCCTATAATGCAAGTCATCATAAAAATAGACCACATTACGTGGGCTTGTACTGCATCAAACTTGATATACAGAGTTAGTTGTAATCTTACTTGTGCAATTTTGTAATTGCCATAATACCACATTTAGCAAATCAGCTAAAAACTTTTACTTTAAAACCGAAATGTAACGTCAAAGAAAAGAAGGAAGAAAGAACAAATGATAAAGCAACCTAAAGATATAGACATGATAAAAAGAATTGATATTTCCACAAGTGAATTTGATAGTTCCACAAGTCTCTCCACACACGAATATTAAAGCAGACCCACATTCATGCGAGTAAGGCCTTGTGAAAATATCAAATTTCTCTTGTGGAAATAACAATTCCCTCTATTTATTGACATTTAAATCAGCAAAGAACTTCAAACATAAGGGCATATTTTCTCAAAATGGTCCAATATATAAAGAAAAAAAAAGAACTCATCCACAATCCTACCATCTCGTGGCCGGAAATTGCCTTTTAATATAACTTCAAAGAAATAAAACAGTGTTTAAGAAACTCATACATCTAGAATTTGACAACATGCATCATGACTGTGACAATTCATGGACTACGAAGCACCAAAAACTTCTGCAAAGGGCCACAGACATATATACAATCAAACAGGCGACACGTGATGACAGTCCAGTGACCATACCCATAGTTTAAATCTACCTGATTGTGACAAACTTGTTGGTACCATGCTTTGCCCAATGACTCCTCAGGTCAATTGCATTCCCAAAATTATAATTTTCAGATGCGAGCTTCTCCAGTACCTTTTTGAATGCACCCTGACTCATCTTCCGTCCAGCAATTCTTGCTCCACGTCTTTTTGTGCTCATCGGCAAGGGATACATGGATATTGTTGTGGTGCAACAAGCCGATTGCCAACCGCCACATCCCCATCGATAACATTGCTGAGGGGTACCGGTGCATGAGCAAACTGGTATCGGGATACTTGAAATGTCCATATCCATCCCGTTAATGATCACGTCCATATTCTTCTTTGCTGGCTTTGCACGGTGACTAGAGGAGTTGCCATTTTCCTTTGGAACAGAAGGGCCTTTCTTTGGCTTCTTTGCTTTCGGGGGTTTTGGTGTGGCTACACTTGGCCTTTTTTTCATAGAGCCACCAACTTCCTTCTTCACAACTCTATCTTCCACGTCCACGTCCACGTCCACCTGTGCATCCTTGGACGACTCAGGGGGCTGCTGCTGCTGCAAAATCTGCATGGAATGAGCTGCAGGGTGTTCGTGAAATCCTCCAAAACCAGAATTTCCTGAAATCATCTGTTGAACAAATCTCTCCCTGGAGTTCACCCAACTTTCCCTCACAGGTTCCATATGCACAGAAGATTCAGAAACCAGGGGGTGAAAAGCCCCGTTGTGATTCATCATAACAGAATTCTCGCGCCCAAGGAAAGGTCTTGGTATTGGTATCCTTCTATTATCCATTGATGGGAAAAGGTGCAGATTAAGATTCCCAGGTTTATTATAATGTTGATCATAGTAAGTCCAATTTCGCATATTCAATCCTCCTTCGTCCATCCAATCTACAAATTCACAAATATTAAATGCTTACTGAACATTGCGATATTGGAGATTGAACACAGGACGTATCAATCCTAAACAGATGCAAACTTCAAATTGTGAAATTGAACATAAAACATTAAATACTTACTTCATCCCAAATTGTGGAATTGGTGTCAGTCCTAAACACACATACACTTCAAAATTTGATATTGAGCATATGGCATAGTAGATCTGATTCCAAATAGCTAACAAACCAGACTGGTAACTAACCAATCTCGAAAGACCCATTACTGATATTGCGATCCAGATACCAATTACCATAAAACACAAACCAAACCCAGCAAAGTTGCAGAAAGAAAAAATAAAAGACCAACAAGCTTCAAACGGGGAAATGAGAAAATTCAGCAGCAATTCCAAATAATAACAAAAACAAAATGTGGATTCCAAGGGAAAATCAAATCTTTGTTAAATTATACATATGGACTAATACAAATGTATATAACATGGGAAAAAACCAATCTTTAGGTAAAAAGTTAGATTTTATGGCTAGATCTTAGAAAAAGAGGAGCGAATTTCAGATCCAGCAGAAGAAAAAAGACTTGGCTTTTTATACATACATAAATAAATACACACTTATATGTAAAATTAGATACAAGACAGTAGAATCGGATAAATAGTATAGAGAGATGAAATGCTTAGATTTTTAAGAGATGGTGAAAGAGAGAGAAAGAAAGAGAACTTACTTGTGTTGGTAAACAGCTCTTTAGGGTTTTTGTCCTTCTGGAGAGAGGAGAGAGGAGAGAGGAGAGAGGAGAGAGAAAATAAGAAAGCGAGAGAGAAATGAGAAGGCCAGAAAAGGAGAGAGACTTTAAAATTGTGTTTGAAATTTGAATTAAAAAAATAAAACATTTCTTTTCACAATAAAGAAATAAATACAAGCAGCCATGGATGTATGCCAGGTCACTCACTACCTTAACTTTACATGTCTCATCTTCTTTTCTTCTTCTCAATTTTGAGGTGCCCACCTGTCCATATCTCCACTTTTTTTTATTATTATTTATTTTTGATTTTATCCGCTTCAGTATGGCCTGGGCTCTTAAAAATATATTTGTTACCATCTTTTTTTTCTTTTTGGATAGTATCATCCTTTATGCAATGTCCAAATTTTTACAAAAAGAGTGTTCTTACTTCTTATATAGGCTATTTGTTGTTTATTTCCTAGTAAAAACATTATTGCTTAAAATAAACGGGTAACTATTGATGTAGCTATAAATATTTCGGCATATATTTATCTTCCGTAATTCCGACACTATATGAACGGTGAAATTTATCTCAAACTTTTGACGGCCTAAATGATTTATTAAGGTGAGTGGAAAATTCAAAATTAATTCTATTTTGTAAGATATATATATATATATATATATATATATACACGATCCGGATCTTAAGCTCACCCTTTATCTAACATACTTTGTTTACCTCTCTTTAAATGACTGAATGACGATTATTTCTATTCGTCAATATATTAATCTGGTCGCTAAAAAGTTAAGACGATTTATTATATATATACGATGACGACCTAATCGTCATTTTAACTTTTAATGACGAAACAACATATATATACAAAAATGCGGACTAAGATTTTTTTTTATCCGGGCTATTAATAAATGAATTAAAAAAGGCTTTTGCAGAATATATAGTTTAGGTTATCTTCTAATACATATATGCATACTTCCTAGCTTAAAACGTTGCCTAATTCTCAATTTTACACATTTTAATCTATTTGAGGTAAATTCTCAAACACCATGCCTACAACACTTATATTCAAGAATTTCTTAAGACTTTAGAAGGGCTCTAACCAAAAAAATTCATGCAATATTTCCTTATTACTCCATATAACATAAACAATATGTTACAAACTATGGGAGAGTCACCCCTTAAAAGTTAGTTGTTAAGGTTAATGTTATGATCTTAATTGCAAGACATAAGACTTGTGTCCCACAACGATGATATGTGACTTTGATGTGAGATATTTATAAATTTTGGGCTCTTCAACTTTAACAGTTAGCTTTTAAGGTGTGACTCTCCCATAGTTTATAGAATAATTGTATCGAGTCATCCACTACACCGGTTTGCTGTAATCGCAGCGTATGAAATGACTTGTGTCCCACATCGATGGTATGCTTTTAAGGTGCGACTCTTACAATTTTCATGAACTTACGTAAACACATGACTTACCTCTCAATTTGAAGTTTAATTGATGTAATCCCTTGTCTTGCTTCAAATTTGTTTTTTATTCCTTCTCGTGACAATTTCTTGTTCCAATTCCTTCATTCATAGAGAATTATTCTCCTTTAATTTCAGTTTCTAAAGAGTTTAGGTTAATTCTTTATTTATGGAGAGAAAACAAAGCAACTTAATAGTCTGAGAATATTTTAGGTATAAACTCATAGACTCTTTCTTTTTCTCTCTCTCTCTCTCCATTTATCAGATGAAGAAGTGATTAGTGGTACTCCTTTCCCGCTTCACGTCGACGGGTGTCGCCGCCATGGCCTTAGAGTCGCGTGTGAGACCCCAGATTTTATGAATAAAGATTTTATTTTCTCGAAATATTTTTTTGAATATTATGGTGTGGATTTGAGATAATGTTATAGTTGTGGGTAGTATTTATAAATTTTGGAAAGTATGCAAGTTATCATATTATATTCGATTGGTCGGGGAATATTTGTTTTATCAGAGAATATTCGTGCAATGACACAATCATTGGTGGACCCCGCAACGGAATTATTGTAGGATTGAGAAAACGACAAAAATATTTTATGAAAATAACGACAGAAGTTTTACCGTTAATCTTGTTGAACTACTTTCAGTAGTAAAATGTCACGATGTCGTGTGTGGTGCGTATAGAGAAGACACGTGGTATTGATTATTGATGCTTATGTGATAAGTCACCCAGTTTTGTTTTATTGGTATTATTAATGTAATAAAATGTAATACTTTTATAAAGTTATTCTATAAATAAAATATATTATATTATATTATGATAAGTCTGTGCATAGTGTTTTGCGTAAGAAAATCTTTTTATATAAAAGCAGAATACTTTTATAAAGTTATTCTATAAATAAAATATATTATATTTTATTATGCGTAGTGTTGCGTAAAGTTTTCAGAGTAGTAATTTTTTTATATAAAACAAAATACTTTTATAAAGTTATTTGTTTTATTAGACAATAATTAGAATATATTATATTTTATTATGCATAGTGTTTGCATAAGACTGCATAATGTTTGCATAATAAAATCATTTATAAAGTTATTCGTTTTATTAGATTATAAATAGAATATATTATATTTTATTTAAAAATTTTGCTTTAAATATGGACGATCATTAAAGTAAATCAATCTGGACCGCTCATGAGTTAGTTACTTATCAATTCCATTTTTCTATAAATAGAAGCTCATTCATTCATTATTTCTTACGAATTCACCGAAACTCTGAGAGAGAAACTATAGAGAAAAGAAGAAAAGTGTTCTCTGCTACGTACTACTTATATCCAAGATCTTTCTTCTTAAAGGAGGAATATTATTTGTTGTACTCATAAGGGGTATTCTTTCTTTCTTATTCATGAAGAGAACTTACATTATTCCATTCTTTATTATTCTCGTTGGAATAACTCAGATATCGGATACCCTATACTTGGTGAAATTCTTCTGCTTATTCCAGGTCTTTTATTATTATTCATTGGAATAACTCAGATATCGCTGGATACCCTATACTTGGTGTGTAAGACCCCAACTTATTATTAATGAAATTTAATTTTCTCTATTTATTATTTTGAAATAGTAAGGGTTGATGTGATTAATGTGGATAGTTAGGGTAAAATACACGCAAATATTTCAAAATAAAGAAGTGGTTATAAAATATTCATTCATTGTCATTTGGGGAATATTCGTTTTCGTCGTGGAATATTCGCATCGGCTTTGGGAATATTCGTATGCGACAGCAAATGACCATGTAATGTGGGCCCCATAACTGAAAGCGATTGGATGAAGAAAAACGACAAATATAAGTGGTTTAAAAATAATCTGGCAGTAGTTATTCACCAAGTATCTTTGTTAAAATACCCGTTGGTTAAAACACAAGAAGACACCAGTATTGCACCAATTATTGATTCTTACGTGAAGGCACTACTCAATAATGGTTACGATAATTACCGCTCAAGATTTTATTGAGTTAATAATTGCTGCGTTAATATTTTATATTCTTTGTTGTTTCAATAATTGTCATTACACGATTATTTTTCATTATCGAAGCAATAATTCATATTATCTCAATAATATTATTAGATAACATTATTGGCAATGTCTAGAAAGTTCTGCTTAAGGAGAGGTTTGGTCACCTAATCAATTGCCAGCCGAGAAAGAAATTCTTATTGAAAGCCCCTTTCCTGAACCCGCCTCATTGTCGAATATTGTGATTCTCAGTAATATTATTTGTGAATAATTAATTATTGATTCATATGATGAGGAAAATATTGATTTTATGTGGATATAGATGGAGAAAAATTTTAATGTGACAATTGTTGAAAATTGAAATTTTATCTTTTTCGATAAAATAATTCATTTAAATATATTATTATATTTTAATAATATAATAATGGTGATATTTTTACAACGAATGTGATATATATGAGTATACTGAGGAGGAAGAGTATTTTTGTTGCAATAAATGTTTAAAACATGTTAAACATGTCGGTGGACCCCATTTATCGATCAAATTTGATTATAACTTTTGTAAAATCGCCTTCGTTTGTGGATTTCGGTCAATTTCTATTTGAAATTTGGAAAACTTTCTTCTGCAAAGTTGTAGAGAATTGAATTTCCTATAAAAACTCAAGAGATTCGAATTTTCTGATGAAAGGGCTATTTATTAGGAATTATTGAAGTTCAAGTTCAAAATAATTGATTTTGGAAGTTTAAAATATTTAAAATTAGAAAAACGTTTTTTCATTATGGTGTGTTACATGTGGGTTGAATGAGCTGAATTCAGTTCTTAGAAGGTTGGCGTAGGAAATTTTATTATAAATAATAATATTATATTAAATTTTCTGCTTTTGAATGTTTCTAAGCGTTTTCCTATAAATAGGATGCTTGGGTTAAATTGAAAATCACACCGCGATCAAGTTTTCTCTCTATATTATCGAATGTATTCTTGTGAGTATTTTGAGTATACTTTGAGTATTGTTAGACGCGGTGTAAGTTCCTTCAAAGACTATACGTTAGATTCCAAATAAGACTTAATCTTTCGAGGTAAGGGATGTTATTTTCTTCTCAAATGATATTATTTCTTCAATATCATTATCTTTGAAATATTGGTTGAAACTTTTTATCAAATTTGGAACTTTTCCATGTCTGGGTTACTATTCATGAGTTCTTATTCACGAAGTTACTATTCACGAGTACTATTCATGAAGCGTGAAGATGTTTTTTGGGAAATTTCTATCTTTTGGTGTCTGAGTTACTATTCACGATACTCTGGCACTATTCACGTATCTGGCACTATTCAATCGAAAAATAAAATTTTTCTTTTTGTCCAAAATATCTATTCCGGATACAAGCTTTGATTGTATCCATGTTTTGATCATTCTTGAATTTTACACCACTATTATTATTTTGAGGTATTTTTGAACACGGATAAAACAAAGTACTGAATCCTTAATCCTTAATCCTTGTCATTTTGTTTCACTTTGGATTCGCTTTTTAAAAATATTTTTCATCATCCTCGGTCTTAAATGATGATATTATTGAATATCTTTGGCCCAGTAGTGCGAAAATGAATGATTTACGAAGAATATCTTTGGTCAGTAGTACAAAAGATGAGCAGTGTTTAGATGAAATATGACCAATCGATGAATATCTTTGGCCAGTAGTGCAAAGATGAATATTTGATTTCGGATGTATATTGATTGATGTTACTGAGGATAAAAGATAGACGATGAACTTTTAAATTCATACATGAAGATAGTAGTTTGCATTCTCTACTTAACTCTTCTAATGAATTATTATTTCACTGCGAATATTGATTTAAAATTTGTTGTCTATTGTATTCTATTAGATTTTTCCTGTTGAAGACTAACGGTAATTTGTTGTATATTATCTTAGTCATAATATTCTTTATCGGGCTAGTTGAGCTCACCCTTTTCCTTTTTGTTCCATTTTTCTTCTCGGGAGAGGCGAGAATATAGCGAGTACGAGTCTGGGGTATGGAATGAAGGTTTTAGAAAGAATTGTTTAGTAGTCCTCACCATTTTTGTAAAATAATGTATCAATAAATGTGATGAGGATTTATTTGAGTATAGATATTATCTGAAGATAATATTTGTATTCAAACTCACGCTTTCTTGTTGTAATAATAAAGTTGTAGTTGTTTTCGCATCATGTATTGACAACTCGTATTGGTGATGTATACCTATTTTGGGGGCGCCACATGTGGTGAAATTCTTCTCATATTCCATTCTTTATTATTATGTTGGAATAACTGCTCTATGCAAAGTAATCGCATACATGGTGAAATTCTTCCATTATTCCATTCTTTATTATTATGTTGGAATAACCTCGTCTACGCAAAATCTGCATACGTGGTGATATTCTTCTAATATTCCATTCTTTATTATTCATTGCTGAATATTCTGCATGCATGCGTTTTACGCCGGACCGGTTCCGTTATTTATTATTCATTGGAATATCCTCAGCTTGCCGGTGCGTTTACTGCCGGACCGGGTTCCATTCTTTATTATTCATTGGAATATCCGTCATGCATGCGTTTTACTGGACCCGATTCCGTTATTTATTATTCTGTTGAAATAACTCGCATGCGCGATTCATCGCATGCGTAGTGATTTCTTTTGTTATTCCATTTTTATTATACTCAATTGGTTAAAACTTTGACTTCTATACTCCATGAAATTAGTGGAATATCCTCGATATTTGCGCTTCATCCAAAGATCTTTTCATGGAAATATTCTTCCGAGCATTCTTGAATTTTACTCTACAAAGTATCATTACGTTTGACAATTTGGACGTGATCGGTTCTAGATAAATTAATTCTTGAACTTGTTTTATTGAATTCTTATATCATTGTCATCATCCTCATATTTATATTATGTTTAAAGTCATCCGTGGCACAGTAGTGCATAGATGGACTTGGTATGATTATGACTTAGGATTATTCGGTATAATTATAATCATAATATTACAAATGATGTGAAAAAGTTCTCATTGGCCGTGGTAGTATTGATGAACAGCTTTGGTATGATTATGGCTATGGATTCTCTTTTAGTAGTAGTCTGAAGATGAATTGTTTTATGGCGTGATCGTGACCGATTGATGAAAAAACATTTATCTTAGTCAGTAGTGCATGGATAATTCATGGTTGTGATCTTTAAAGAATATCCTCGCTGGTAGTAGTGAGGGGTGATTCGATGATGTGGATTATTTATTGTCGAAATACAAATGATAAAAGTGATGAAAAACCTTTTAAATCATAGAAGATAGTAGATTTTATTCCCTACTGACTCTTCTAATGGATTGCTTGTTCACTGCAGATTAAACTTGATAGTTATTATATTTTATCGCTTTAACAACGTTGAAACTAACGATAAATTATTTTGCATTATCTTAGTCATAATATTTCTTCTTTGGGTTAGTTGAGCTCTACTCTTTCTTTCAATGTTCTCTTCAGAAATGAGAATATAAATTTGGGACGAGTCGAGGAACGGAGTGATGGTCCTAGATGGTGCATTAGTAGTCCTCACTATTCTGCAAATAAAAGTGTGATAATAATTGTAATGAGGACTCCTTTTGAGTTTGTATACTCTCAGTAGACAATATTTGTATTCAAACTCATAGCTTTATGTTTTGTCGATTGTACACTACCTAGTTGTATTTAATTTTGTACCACGATCCTGGCACTCAAGATGAGTGATGTATACCTAATTTTGGGGGCGTCACATCGCGGACGTAGGAGCGGGGTGGGGTGGTTTGCGGCAGATTCACCCGGGCTACCGCCCACCATAGCCTAAGTGTGGCTCCGCCCCTATATATATACACACACACGGTCCGTCTCTCCAACGAATCATAGGGAGCGAACTAAAAACAAACCTACTATATCGACGATTTTTTCCGTCGCTATAACATAGAAAGTCGATTTTATATTCTATAGCGACAGATAAAACCGTCATTATAGTCGATTCGATTTTAGCTTACCTACAATTCAATAAGAGAGTACTTATATATATATATATATATATATATATATATATATATATATATATATATATATATATATATATATATACACTAAGTATATAGAAAATATGACATTTACCAAGTTACACCAAGTGAAATATTACTCACCCCAAACAAATCAATCTTAACAAATTTCTATTTGGTATCAAATTCTTCCAATTTCATATTCGCATTATCTTACATTTATTGTCAGGCATTATCGTATCTTTTACGCACTATTAGATTCTCATAAACCTCCTAAAATTATTTCTAACTTTATCATTGGAGGTGAATTCAGATAACACCACCCTATTTATCTGTTTATATTTTTAAGTTATTCGGAGCACCAAACTTTTGGTGATAGAGACGGCAAAATATAGCATGATCTAGGATTGTTCAAAAAAACCGATTTTTTCAATTTTTTTGGTTTTTTCGACCGGTATATACAGGTTTTCTAATTTTTATTAATAATAATAATAATAATAATAATAATAATAATAATAAATAATGATTATAATAATAAAACAATAATAATAATAATAATAAAAATAATAAAAAAATAATAATAAAAATAATTATATTAATTTTCGGTATTAGTATCAGTATCAACATTTGGCCGATTTCGGTACCAGTTCGGCTCGGACCGGTTTTTATCGGTTGAACACCCCTAGCATCATCAATCAATCATATTGCTAGATGATCTTCACGAGATGAAGGAAAGGAAAAACAAGATCAAACAACTTAAAACTTTTTAAGTTGAAGAACATGGATCCGATTAACATGAAATTCATTTTTGGATAAGTTGGTTAATTGGTCAATAGAATGCTGACACACACAGAGTCTCGCATGCATGTCAGCACTCACTCTATTGACCAATTAACCAACTTATTCAAAAATGAACCTCATGCTAACCATTTCCCTCCATATATGTAGTAATGAAAAGTGGGATATAAATGAAATATAATTTAACAATAATCGTTTTATGTAGGAAATATGTCGCTAGTGGTGTTTAAATCGCTTTGGGTTTTGTCGATGAATTTCATTTCATCTATGTAAGTATTGGAAGATGGATACTTGATCATTAGTTCGAAATAGCCAGAACTTGGCAATCTGTTGTGTACATGAGCCTAATTAGAGCTATGAAAACTGAAAAGGTGAGTTAGGGCCCAACGGCCCAAGCCTGAAGTTATACCCATCACAATTCACAATCTAAGGCGAGTCGGGCGGTTAATTAAGTCTAGAAGCATATGAATAAGCATATATATTTGTTCCTCACATTAATTTTTTTTAATTAGCTTATGCGTATAGCTAGTTCGTTCGTTCGTTCTTTTCTGTTGTTATTTTTAATTCTAAAAATAAGAATAAAACAGTCTATCATGCTTTTCCGATTTTGGCCCGAAAAGTAAAATGTCTGAAAGTTAATTTTTACTTAAAAAAGAGCAATAACAAGAAGATTTTAAAAAGCCAAATGCAAACATGCTTATAGTTGGTGCACAACTGCATGACCTAACGAGATGGTTTTGCTGGTGACCATAGATAGTATCTTGATTTTTAATTAATAGCTTAATTAATTCATTAGATAGGCGTTGCAGGTATATATATATAGAAGCTCTTCTTGAATGATATATATATATATATATATATATATATATATATATATATATATATATATATATATACTAGCCACTACAGATTCTGCAACCTTAACCCACTAATTATTCTTAGCTAATTGTAATGTTTTTTCCCTATCTTTCTAGAAGGTGCATGTAAATTTATTATTATTTAGTTTTTAAAATAACCAAAGTAGAACAGCTTTGTGATGTGCACTAGAGAAATCTTGAATTGATATATAGGAAAATGACTTATATATCTTCCATTAATCTTCTAGATATGCGTTTATATATTATATATAAGAAAAATTAATGAGCTGATAAGAATTAAAGAGAGATTAGTTAGCCAATAAATAAATTATGCGTAAGATAAATATCAGCATAGCGTGACCCGGCTGACCACAAAAATTGGCGGAACACGTAGGAAATGAAATGGTGAATATATAGTGGCATGCATGATAATTAAATTAAAAGCATATATATGTTACTATTATAATTACTTTAACTGCACTATATACCACTTAATTGTCAATGCATACATGCACTTGTGCGATAACTTTGCAAATCCTCTATTATCATAACAAATCATGCAGATGGTGAGCAATCCCTACACATCTATCAATATTCCAATTTCCATATATATATATATATATATATCCACCATCGATGGATCCATCTCGTTAATGTGATCAATCTATCAATCTATCGTTAAATTATCTTTAGACATTTTGTGTTCTTAATCACTGGCTGGCTGGCTGGCTAACTTTGATAATTATTTCGAGAATTATGTCACATTTGGAGGCGAGTAGTTGCAAGAAAAGGAAGAGATATGGAGAAAGAGTGTTCAAGTTCAAGACATTTGGCGAACGAGGTTATCCTATAGACTTTAATTACGGCTCATTTCGACAAAATGTGAAAGCCCTTTTAGAATTTGGAAACACAGAGACTGTTTTATGGGGTGGAATGGCTAGCTGGTCATTTCAGCTTCAACTCCATCGAAACCCTCCTGCTCATATCTTGCTTTTTGTTATTGAAGAGCCCATTGAACTATTGCTTAATCAACAGCACTGCAAGCACTGCCTATATATAGGTATAAGTACAATAAATACTCTTAATTAATTACAAGTTTAATTGATTTTCTTTATTAATTTGCTCAAGTTATCTTACTTACTAAAATTTAAGCTTAATCTTGTGGTATAGGGTGGGGAGACCATATTATTTGCAATAAGAAGTATCATTTTTTGGTGCCATCTAAGGACACATTAGCAGCATGTTTGAGCTACGAGGGGAACTGCATTGGGGGGACAGATTCAGGAATTGGTAAGTTGAATTTAATAATGGAATTGCGGGGCCATATATTGCATGGTGTTTTCCATTCTAATGGATTTGGGCATTTGCTATGTATTAATGGGTTGGAGATGGGCTCGGACTTGCCTGGATACCAAGTCATGGATTTTTGGGATCGCCTATGTAACAACCTGCAAGCAAGGTTATTAAGCCTACTCAATTAATTCTCAATTTCTTTGCCTTCACTATATTTTACAATTGAATCTATTTTTTTTATGCTTCATATCATATATTTTGGACCCAATACTAAAGAATCTATCTATCTATCTCAAACATGCATGATTGGGAATTAGTTGGTCCGTACATTTGTGCAAGCTAGCTTAACCCAAAAATGAGAGTAATTATCCAATTATTTATTACATTTTTTGAATTAATTCCAAATTTTTAATCACCCAAACATTAAAATCATCAGCCACCAAGAGTGACCTTCATGTACAAAAGACCCCTTAATTCATTCAAATATGAATCATTTGTCCTTGTTATATATTAAGGCCCTCAATATCCTCCCCGAGGATTTTGTGCCATGATCGATCAAATCTTTGTAATTAATTGGCCATCAATTACCAGGGCCCAAAAAGAAAAGGATTTCTATCCCCATGCAATTAAGATAAATTACTTTTCAATTCAAGATGGTCTTGCATGCAGATCATGACTCTATCAAATTTAATTTGAATTTGCATGTATATATTTGTCCAGAAACTATAAAAATTGGCCTTGATTATTGTCACATTTTGTAGGAAAGTGAGTCTAAGGGACAATTCACAGAAGAAAGCCATGGATTTGAGACTACTCTATGGAGTAGCCTATAGTGAGCCATGGTTTGCTCGATGGGGCTACTCATTTGGACGTGGAAGCTTTGGTGTTACACAACAAATGCACCAAAAAGCCATAGAAGCCATACATACAATACCATTATGCATGCTTGTTCATCACCTTGGCACTTCCAGTCATGAAATATCAAGCATGGTCTCAAAATATCAAACACTTTCGGGCCATTCCATGAGGTCCCTCAGCGACCTATTCCGTTACATGCTAGAGGTCAAATTGCTCCTTTCAAAGGAAATCAGCATTGATACGTATAATCCCGGAATCCTAGTGGACACTACTTGTAGATGGTCTCTTAAACGAGTGGAAATGGCCGCTACGGTGATCATTGATTCTCTAAAAAGAGCTGAATTTCGATGGATTTCTAGGCAAGAGGTTCGGGATGCTGCTCGTGCGTATATTGGTGACACTGGCCTATTAGATTTCGTGTTAAAGTCATTGGGGAACCATATAGTTGGAAATTATTTGGTCCGACGCTGCCTTAATCCGGTCACAAAAGTTTTGGAATATTGCTTGGAGGACATTTCTAATGCTAATTTTTCCAATCAAGAGGGTTTTTCATCCGATGATTCGAGGGTTAAGGCTCGATACAAGATTACTAGGATTCAACTCTCAAAGGACTTGTTTTACTTGTACAAACACATATTTAAAGACCAAAATGCAACTATGAGTCCGGGGATTTTAGCTACAATTTCATTAGCCTCGAGAATAATCCTTGATTCCAAATACCTCGTTAAAGAATATTACAAGGAGCTACCTTCCAAATTTGAAGTAGGGTTGGGAGAAAAATTAAAACTCTACTGCACAATTGCATTAACCAACAGTGGTGGGTCTGAGAATGAATTAGTGCCAAAAAAGGTGGTGCCACCGTATGAGTGTATCACATTGGGAAACAATGCTACAATCGAGGAGCTTATGCTAGAAGTTGAAAAATGTTTTAAAGATATATATTTTGGATTAAGGGGTTTGATCATCGATTCCGTCGTTAACTTGAATCTCGGTAAGGGATCCGATTTGGTCTTTAGGGTTCTCAAATCCGGTAGCAAACTTGTTTTTGAAGGCACCATGAATGGAGAAAAAAGAATGATCCATGAAAATATATTTGAAGGTTTTCGAAACAATAATTTTGTTATGGACTGTCCTTGTGGAACCAAAGACGACGACGGCGAACGGATGGTCTCATGTGATATATGTGAAGTTTGGCAGCACACACGGTGTGCTCAAATTCCAAATAATGACGGAATTCCAGATATATTTCTATGCAGCCGATGTGAGCAAGATATACTGGTTTTACCTTCTCTACCATAGCAGCAGCATGATGTATTTGAAATATATATTCCAGTAGTCTATTAAAATGACTAGCCAGCTAGATGTATTTGAAATTTAATTTGAGAACAATTAATTCGCCATCAAGCTAGGCTGTTGGCAGAATTCATAATTATATATGAACCATGATTCGATTTTTACTTAAATGCTTGAGCTATAATTACAGGAAACCATTTCAGAGCGAGGGCCATAGCTAGCAGACGTACGGAACTTAGGGATCTCTCTCTCTATATATCCAAATAAAAACCTAGGTCGGGATTAATTTGCAATACCAGTTAATAGTAGACAAAAAATAGTACAAAGATTCTCTGAGGAAACAACCTTTTATGCATTTGTACGTTTCATAATTTACGAATATACAGGGACCCTAATTAAATATATATGAATCTCACGAAACCCTATATATTTAAGTTAGTTTCCGTCTCGGAAAAATATTTGCTGGTGCATGTTGCAATTGATCCGTTTAATTTTAAAGTTTTTATTTTTACTTTTTATCTTTCATCGTAAATGACACTGCAGTTATATTTATTAACTCATCATTAATTTGTACCCATCAAATTTCTTATTTCTTGAGGGTGACTACAAAATTCTGTTACATAATATATATATATATATATATATATATATATAGATAGATATATATATGCTAATCATCCTCTAAAATTCTGTTCAACTAGTTAATTATAGTTTCCGCGCGGGGGTACCATGTTTATTTATCTAGTGTATAATTAGTACTGTTATGTGTTGATAAACTGTGAATATAGAACTCCAAATGAGAACTGGTCGTATTTTCTCAAAAGACTTGAGGGCACATGCAAAATTTTATGTTATGTTTGGATTGAATGATTGAAATGGAGGAATTAAAGAAATAAAATTAAAAATAATGTATTTTTAGTATTTTAAGTGTATGTTTAACTGGTGGTGATGGTGATAAATAGTGTGATAAGATGACATAATTGTCACATATATCCATTTTATTGGAATTGATTTAATTATTCCACCTCTCACATGCATGAAATGAAAATCCATCCTTTATCTACCAAAATGATCACCAAATACACTATTTTTTTTTATTTTATTAATTTTTTTTCTTTATTCCATTGCTTCAAATTAAACGTAGCATTAGAGTATATATATATATATATATATATATATATATATATATATATATATATTCAAAACGGATCTAAAATATACATCTTTAATGACAAATCCTCTTAAATAAAGATACCTTTAATAAAAACTACGTGCGTTTGAAGATTTTTAAAAAAATAAGTAAAGTAGCGCATGGTGACATTTTTTATAAATAAAAAGAAAACATGTGGGACCAAGATTTCTTTTTAATATTATTTTGTTTTTTAAAAGAAATCTCCAAAAATGACGTAATTTTAATAAATGTATGTTATTTAAAAAAGATATGTTATTTAAGAGTTATGTTTAAGATCCGTTTTGATATATATATATATATATATATATATATATATATATATATATATATATACTCCCTTTAATTTGTGCCTAAATTATATACTTTATAAGTAAATTTGTGAAATCAAAATTCAAGTTAATTAAATAAGAATCTATTTGATTTTTGTATAAACAATTATAATTCCAGTAAACCAACTAAATATTACTACTAATTAATACATGCATATTTGCTAGCTCTAAAATTTAAATAAATTCATAATAATTTTGAATTTTAAAATTATCATTACTTTATCTCATGGCGCCCCAAAATTAGGTATACGCCACCCATCTTGGAGTCGCCACTTACATGGTACATAAATTCAAATACAACTTACTAATATAATCGTAAGTATAATATCTACGGCGTAAACTCGTGAGTTTGAATACAAATATTGTTCTACTAGATATTATACTGACTCAAAAGGAGTCCTCATTACAACTATTATCACACTTATTTCACGAATAGTGAGGACTACTAATGCTATCCTCCGGACCATTACTCCTCCTTCACTGTCTCTAATTTATGTTCTCATTTCACAAGAGAACGGTGAAAGAAAGAAAGGTGAGCTCAACTAGCCCAAGAAGAAATATTATGACTAAGATAATGCAGAATAAATTATCATTAGCCTTCAACAATGTTAAACCGATAAAATACAATAGACAACTAGTTTAAGCTGCAATGAATACGCAATCCATTAAAAGAGTCAAGTAGAAAATAAAGTCTACTATCTTTTAGGTTTTAAAAGGTTTTCATAAATTTTTATCATTAAGACTCAGGTTTAATGAATAAACCATAATATTTAATCATCCCCGTACTACCTGGCCAAGGATTTTCATCAAATTATCAATGGTCATGACTATATCTAATCACCCCGGTCATAATCATTACAAAACTATCCATCATCGCATTACAGCCAATTGAGAGACTTTTATCACATCATTTATAACAAGCCACGATTATACCGAATGATCCTCGGTCATAATCATACTAAGTTCATCTACGCACGTAAGCCAAAAGATAACATATTATAACATTTAGGGATGATGACAATGACATAATAATTCAATAAAACAAGTTCAAGAATTATTTTATCCGAGAATTAATAAACGTCCAAATTGTCAACAAGATATCTTTGTTTTGTAGTAAAATTCAAGAATGATCGGAAGAATATTTCCATGAAAAGATCTTTGGATGAAACGCAAATATCAAGAATATTCTACTAATTTCATTGAAAGTATAAAGTCAAAGTTTTAACCAACCCAGTATAATAAAGAATGGAATAACAAAGGAAATTACCATGCATGCAGATTGGATGTAGGTTATTCCAATGAATAATAATAACGGAACCAGTCGGGTGAAATTCACAATTCTATACGATGATCCAATGTAATAATAAATCTTTGAATAATAATAAACAATGGAATCAGTCCTGTAAAACACACGCGACATGGATATTCCAATGTAATAATAAATGCGGAATAATAAACAATGGAACCGGTCCCATGTAAAACACGTATGAATGAGGATATTCCAATGAATAATAAAGAATGGAATAACGAAGAAGATCACCAAGTATAGGGGATTCACAGATACAAGTTATTCTAATGTAATAAATAAGAATGGAATAATATAAGGATTTCACCAAGTATAGGGTATCCACAGTGTATACAGGTTATGTATAGGGTATACCACTTTTACAGTTTATTCCAATGTAATAATAATGAATGGAATAATGAAGTTCTCTTCATGAATAAGAAAGAATAACACTTTACTTAAACAACAAATAATATCCCTTACCGTAGTAAAAGACACTTGGATATCAAAGTAGTGAAATCACTGAATCTCTCTTCTTCTTTCTCTATAGATTTTCTCTCTATAAACTTCTCATAATTTCTCTCTGTAGTTTCAAAGAATTAATTAAGAAAATAATGAAGGAATGAGTTTATTTATAGGAAAATAGAATGCATAGTAATTAATCCATGAATCAATTAAAGATTGATTTACTTTTAATCGACGGTCCCATATTTAAAGCAAAATCTTTTAAATAAAATATCATATATTCTATTTATATAAAAACATTTTCTTATGCAAACACTATGCAACACTATCGCAAAAAACACTTATCGCAAAATCTTATCTGTACTATCGTAATAAAATATAATATATTCTATTTATAGAATAACTTTAATAAAAGATTCATTTTATATAAAAGATATTTCATTTTATTACGTTAATAATACTGAATAAAACAAAACGTCATTATCGCTATAATAATTCATATTATTAATCGACAATAATGGAATCAAACCGTGAAACTTTCTCACATAAGCGTCAATAATCAATACCGCAAATTACTATGCAACCACACGTATTCGCATACTTTACTACCTGAAAGTAGTTCAACAAAGATCCACTAGAAAAACTTCCGTCGTTATTTCAATAAAATATTTTTGTCGTTTTCTCAATCCGACAATAATTACATTATTAGGGTCCACCAACGATTGAGCCTATTGTACGAATATTCCTCTTTAAGCTAAACCGAATATTCTCACCAATCGAATATAATATAACCACTGCATACTTTGCAAAATTTATAAATCTACCCACAACTATAATATTATCTCAAATTCACACCATAATATTAAAAATTATTTCACAAAATTTAAATCTTTATTGATAAAATCTGAGATCTCACACTATCTCTAATTTTAAAAGCGGGTAGAATAATGTTTAATGAGTTATATATATATATATATATATATATATATATATATATATATATATATATATATATATATATATATGGAGTCCTTCTAGGGACATTTTTTTAGTGACATTTTTTTAAATTTTTTTTTGGTTTTTCTTTTTTGTAATACCTTCCAAAATATATAGTATTTATTCTTAATTGAATTTTATAAAAAGCAGTGTTTTAGGTGTAATTTGGATACATATAAAAATGCGCTTATACTGATGCAGTGCATAAACTTGTTTCAGATGTATCCAAATTACACCTAAAAACTGCTTTTTACAAAATTTAAGTTGAAATAAATACTATACATTTTTTTATGATACAAAAAACCAAAAAAATAAATTAAAAAAATGTCATTAAAAATATCATTAAAAAATATCCCTGCACTTATTGATATATATATAGTTACATATGTTTTAACATTAAAAGTTGATACAAAATGATATGATTAAATATTTATGATTACTAATTTACCAAGAACAGTCAAATCCTTATAATTAATTACCAACATTAATTTTTACACATCATTTTTAAATATTTTTAGTATTTGCATTTTTTATTATGTAAGAAAAATAAAAACAAGACGAGTACAATCGATAAGAATAATGTTTTGTAATAATAAAAACAGGTGGAAGGTGACATGTTGAAACGGATTAAGATCTTTTTCATTTTAAATTAAAAAAATTGAGTGGATAAGGGAAGGTGATTTTAAAGGGCGGGCAGTGGTGTTTTGGTCAAACATTCTTGTAATGAGTGTAAGTTTAGTAATACTACTACAACTGTTCGAGAGGGAGGGAGAGAGAGAGATACCGAGCGAGGGGATGGGAGGGGAGGCGGAGTGGGTGGGCGGGGGGGGTTTGTTGGCAATATTTGTTAGAATTAAGGGGTAGTAGTCACTCGTGGGAAGAGGTAGAGGGTATATTTGTCTCCGACAATCCCCAAACAAGGAGTAATACAGAAATTAAGTTGGCATAGCGCATGTTTGTCTCTGTAGATAAGGTACGTACCTTTTTTTATTTTTTATTTTTATTTTTTATTTTTATTTTTTATTTTTATCATTATATATATATATATATATATATATATATATATATATATGGGTCAGGATGTAGTGACTCCTTTATTTTGTTAAAATCGCGACTTTTTTTTTTGTTTTTTTGGTTTTTTTTTAAAATAACTAAAAAAAAGTTTAATATTTTATGAAACTGAATTTTTTCATATCTGATGTTTTGGATGTTATTTGGATCATTATAACAAAAGTGCATCATAGTCAGTCTGTATGTACCACCATTTTTAGTATATGTATTCAAATCACGCCTAAAACATTATATTATGGAAAAATATCGATTCATAAAATATTAAATATTTTTTAGTTGTTTTAAAAAAAAAAAAAAAAAAAGTGATTTTAACAAAAAATAAGAGAATTTCACCGACGATCGGTTTTATTTATATATATATATATATATATATATATATATATATATATATATATATATTGGATTAAATCCCCATTTAGTTTATAGCACCTTTTGAATATGACACTCTGGAAGTTTCATAAGCACAGGTCCCTCTCATTTAATTTTAATTCCTTAATTCTCTTCCCCATCGATCTTATTTATTTATTGTTTGTAACATCATTTAATTTTTTTTTTAAAACAAATTAAGTCTATGGTTTATTTTACCAAAAACTTATTCATCGATCTTTTCATTCTTCGCCATAATTTGTAATTTCTATTTCCTTTTCATTTAAATTTAGCTAATTAAACAATATTATATTGTGATGATTATTTTGGCTTAAAGGTAATCATAATAATATAACATGCTGTTAATACTGTCATAACGATATTTGTATAATTGTCAGAGTAAAGTTGTATTTAATTAGTTACATTTTTAATTTATACTTATTTTAATAATATTTCAAATTTGCAACAACACTTAATAATCTAATAATATAATTATTACCCGGCCCTAACGTACCTTGTTATCAGTGGCCAAGAATTATTAGAGATGCCATATATAGGAATACAAGGTTTGAAAGAGGAGTTAGGCGTAAATTTGGATTTTCATTGCATTAATGGATATAGAAAATATTGCATTAATTATTGTAATAAAAAATTATAAATTTATCAATATAATTTTTTATTAACTATAAAATTTATTAAGATGAAATTGATATCAACTTCACCCTAAGCTAACCTAACCGGATCTAAATGATATATTCAAAATTTAATTGCAGAGTGTACTCTAGTACTTAATAATAATAATAATAATAATAATAATAATAAAATTGTGGGTCTTAATAATTTCTTGTATACTATATATATATCTATTCAACTGATAATAACAACATGCAGTGCATGTGGGCCTGCGGGGGGAAGAAAATTGTGGTACGCACCAGAAGCAAAACCCATATAATCCATAACTTGTAAATTCATGAATAATAATACATATATAAATAATTGATGAAGGTGAAGAACAAATATATCAACGAGGCAAGCTGGCGTTTTCAGAATCCGACAGTAATATTCACCTTGTCAGCTCTCTCTTTCCTCTCAACTATAATACAAAAATTAAAATCCATCAATTTTGAGAAAGAAAACAATCTGAAACAAACAAAATATATATAATAAATATTCTCTAATTATCCTCACTGATCATCCATCTTAGAGAGAGAGAGAGAGAGAGAGTTTGGACGGGTACGTACAATATGATCCCGTACTCCACTGTTTTAAATTTGAGTTGTTGTATATGTGTATTGATGCCAACTTTTCTCACTCAATTGGATCCCAACAAAAATAAACCAGACAAATATTTCAGGTATCCACTGCAATTAAAGGGGCCATTACTTTGTTCCACCATCATCAAATTATTGAACCTCACATGCAACATATATATATATATACTCTACATGTATATATATTATATATATATATGTAATGCTTGTATATAATAAGAAAGGTATGTTATTTAAGAGGTATGCTCTAAATCCATGATATATATATATATATATATATATATATATATATATATATATATAACCTCCTTAATTTGTATCTCTAGCTCTGAAGTCTTTCACTCTTGGTTCCTCTCTTTGTTTAGATTATTGTACAATACTCCCTCTCTGGGAAAAAAAGAGTACTATTTTCACTGGTAATACTAACAAGTTAGGACTCCTTTTTTCATAAACCGAGATTATTTTAAAATGTAGCTCTTTTTTTTAGTGCAAAGGAGGCCTCACGGCCAAAGATTATTAATCTAAAATGTAGCTTAATTAGATGTGTGTATACTACTCTAAAAAGGCTAAAATGGAATGTATGTATGCATATATACTGTATACATACACATGAAAAATTTGTATAGACTAGCTAGCTATCATTGCTTGGAAGTTGGAACCAACTCACTGAGGTCCAAAGAAGAACGTCTAACCCTTAATTGGCTCAAGTGTAAAGTAGCTTTCATGCAATATGGTTAATTGACCATATATATATATATATATATATATATATATATATATATATATATATATATCTCACCATAAGTGATCAAAAATTCCTCAACCCGAAGAAATTAATTAATAACTAGATATGGATTTTACATCAAAGTTTTTCTTTTGCTTTGAAGGGCCAAAGTAAACTGATCTGTAAAGTGGTAGTATTTTATGGAAAGGCATCCTATGAATAATGAGCAAGTTGGTGCATGATCGATATAAACTTTACTTAAGGTCAAAAAGGAAAGCTTCAAAAGTTTTCATGTAAAAGTATGACAAAAAGAAAGGATCAAAAGATAATTACAAAATTTGAAGGGGCGGGGACCCATATGAAAATTGAATGACTTACTTAAACAAGAAGGTTATTATTATGTGCATATATATATATGGGTTCGTCTCTTCAACGAACTATGGGTAGCGAATTAAAAATGAACCGACTATAAATAGTGATGGTTTTATCTGTCGTTATAGTATAGAAAGTCGGTTTTACATCTTTATATGACACATAAACCGTCATATAACTAGTTAGTTCTTTATTATTCGTTGGAGAGAGTCGGTCTCTCTCTCTCTCTATATATATATATATATATATAACAATTAAGAAACCTTTGCTTAAAAATTTTAAGCAAAGATCTCATCACACTCTCCCAACTTATATTATATGAGCAAGATAAGAACAAGTTTTCTAGAAAAATCCAAATCGAACCAAAATAACTTTTTTTAAAAAAATAAATTGAAAACAATGATAGTGGAGAATTAATACCGATTAATAAGAATTTGATCTAATATGGTCATTCCAAATTAGCCCTATCTCAAGTGAAAAAGAGAGAAAAGCAACAAATTATAACTACTAATACTTACAATAATTATGCAACCACTTTAGATTAATTATTTGGGACCGTCAATAAACTATAATATAATTTACACATTATATATAAATCTTGTTTCACTTTTAACTTATTTTTTATCTGGATTATATAAAGGACCGATTAAATAAACAAATTTAAGTGACAAATGATGTTCAGGCGTTGATCGAATTAAGTACGTACATGTAAAACTAGCTAGTGCTATAATGCTTTTCTCCAACAATCGTTTTACTTTTCTATTTTCCAATTATATATATAATTTCTTTCAATTTAATAGCAAAATATTAATATTAATATTAATATACATATATAATTAATTATATAAAAACTGCACCTAATGGTATTTAAGATATTAATCTTTGAAGGCTAGCTAAAGTTGATAGCCTCTTTGTTATAATAGCACGTGATTATCTTTTATAGTTTGAATCTGATTGGGTGGACTTTTACAGAAAGTCAAATAAATGTTTTATAGTACTACTACTTTGCAACAAATAAATTTGAGACTCCATTTAAACTTAATTAATTAGGGTTTAGCTCAGACTAAATTAGTACTTTGTACGTAGAAATGATTAGATTCGAATCGAGAACCCTTGGGAGAGATGCTTGTCGGGTAATTCCTGATTTTTTTCTTTTGTTTTTTTGATGCGCCATGCGTTGAGACTCCAACTCCCATCATCACCCCCACACCTTCCATCTCATTAAAAGCATTAAAATAAAGAAAAGCTTAAGCATCTTCCATTATTTTCCTCCGCTTGAGATCATTATGTTAAAAGACCAAACAAACCCTCCCCCAATTGACTTTTTTTACACTTAGTTATTGATTTTTGAAATGGACAGAAAAGAAAAAAAAATAGACAGAAAACCTTGTCACTTTTCTTGTCAAATTTTTCCGTCAAAAAATGGGCAGATTTGGACAAAAAACTAAATAACATAAGTTCATCTTTTATAATTCTTATAATACTCTTTAGTTTATAAATATGATAAAATTAATTTAAGGGTAACTTAATTAGTAACTTAAATATGGAACTTAAATTTTCTTTTCTTTTCCTTGCGAAAGAAAGCTTACTAAATTTAATTTTTTTTCCATTAGAAATTAAGTTTTTCTTCTTCTTTTTTTCATTCCTAACTCAGAAAAATTGTTAAATCTAAATACCAACTCACACAAAGGGAAAAAAGAAAGCAACAATAATAAGGCATTTGTGCACCATTATTTTCCATGCACGTACGCGCGAACATATATATTGGTCCATGTGCAACCCTAATAACTCCGCTTAACAGCTTGATATATTTGCAGTCGTCCTATAACTATACTTAAAACGGGGGGTAATCTGATAATTATGATCAAACAGTTAGTGTTTTAGCGATATTAATTGCTTTTGTTTGAGTGGTGATAATTGGCGAAACCAGGATTTTGATCTAATGGGGTTAAAAAATTATGATCTTATAAATAATTTATTTGGCGGGGTTCGGGGGCTGCACCCTGGAGCTAATTTTTTCTTAATTAAATAATTTTATTTTTTTCGACCGATTGCATATATAAAACATGAATTTTGTTACAATATTGTTAATTAATATAACAAGTAATAGTATTATATATATATATATACAATAATATAACAAGTATTATTATATATATATATAAATTAGATTATTATTTATTTAAAAATATTAGAGGAAAATGCATACATAAAGGGGTCGAAATAATATGGAATTGAGAAAGTTATAAAAATTTCAATTTAACCCCTATATATATTAAAATATTTATAAAATTTAGTGAGTTCAATTTGTTCATTACACTTAATTTTTTTCTAAATTTATCATATATCATAAAATAAAATAAAAATTCGATAGGGCCAATTAACCCCACAAACTTTAACTTGGCTTCGCCATCAGCCTCATTAATCGGCCATCACCAATAAACAAGGTAGAACCCCAGTACATAAACATACGAAAATGATGTGAGAACAAAAAGATGGTGCAAACACACTTTGCAACTTTAACGTGGTAATTGGTATGCCATAAATATTCAACAGTCTTGGTTAGGAAAATTTGTTTTCAATTCCCTGTATGAAATAAATCGGGTTAAATTAAAATCATATATAAGCTTTGAACAAATCAAATACATTAAAAAAAAACGATTAATCACTAATAAAATAATATCTTCTCGGGTCATATTAGCCCACCATAAAATTATCCAAACAAAAGGTCATAAATGAAGGTACTATTGTTAGTAACTTAATTTATTAAGCATTGACAAATTTTTCTCGTATCTTTCTATGTTGGACTGAGTTGTTACAAAATCCTCCCGAGTCCGGAACAAATCAAATACATCCAAATAAGGTTTTAAACCACTAACATAATAATATATTTCTGGGTCACCTTGACTAACCACAGACTCACCCAAAATGTCATGACTGAAGTTATTATTGTTAGTAAATTAATTTTTTATATACAAACAAAATTTTTCCATATCTTTCGATGTAGGACTAGGGTGTTACTTTATATATATAGGGTGTTATAGCATTTAGTTGTTATGGTTCCTTAAGTCATACATCATCTATACCATTGAAAATAAGAAGGAATGTCCATGATTAAAAACTGAAAATCAATGTCCACTATTAATTATTAGTAGCGAATGGTTAAAAAAATTAGTATCATTCGCTACTAATAGTAACAGATGCTAATCAGAATATTTAGGGATTTGACTTTATTAACTAAAGTTTCAATTAATTAACCAGTTTAAGATTTATTAACTAGGGTTAAAAGTTTATTAACTAGAATTTAGAGTTTATTAACTAGGCTTTAGAGTTTATAAATTAGGGATTAATAAATCCTAAATCCAGTTAAAAATGAGTTAATAAACCTTAAATTGAACGATAGAGATGGTGTATGCTCATTTTTAATTTATTACAAATATATGATATGAATTAAAATAATACTACTATCACATAAAAAAGGATCGCATAATGCTCACATACACATACATGCATATTTGTGGGCTCCAATTAAATGTCGGTAGTACCCATGTATGCATATGTGTGTATGTAAAGTATTATATGATCTTTTTATGTGATAATAATATTATTAAATTAATTATTACTCATATATATATATATATATATATATATATATATATATATATATATATATATATATATATACACACACACAAACATACAAGTTGATAGCTATTATTTTGGTTTTGTACTTTTTCCTGCAAATATATAGGGGAGCACTATTTTCATAATTTTTAATATTTTCATATGTTTCATTCTCACATGAAAGTGAAATTCGTTTTCTTCTCATCACGTGAGAGATGACTATATATAAATATCAAAAATACATGTGAAAATATCAATTTTATATATATATATATATATATATATATATATTACTATTTGTACGTATTACACATGCTTATTTATATTTATTTCCAATACTAGGCTTGAAAATCAAAAGAATATTTATAAAAATTATGTCTCGATGTATCTATCCTATGTAAACCTCAACATTCAAAAACAAGGGTACTATTTTTATGGGTGAATAGCAGCAGTGCATTTTATGGCTTTGTGCTCATTATAACTTCACAGTAATATATAAACCATGAGAATAAAATTACAACTTTCCATCGTATTTGTACTCCAAAAATGAAAAAAAGAAGGGTGCATGCAAATGTAAGTCCATAATTAATCAAGAATGAAAGAAATACTCCCCCGACTTCCAAATTAGAGATATTTTTTTTAGTTCGTTCTAATTTAAATTAAATAATTTTTTTTTTTAATTTAAGACTATAAATTATGTATATTCTTAGTTTACCATTATCTTTCTACTATCAAATTAAGCACTATATTAATAACTAATAACTTTTATCTAATAAATTAAAGGTATTTTTTAAAATATAAAAATATACTTAAAATTCGTCATTTGAAAAATATTATAGTTTTAATTAAGGAAAAAAAGGAATACCTAATAAGGTAAAGTTTATTTATATGTTTTTTTTGGGGTGGGGTGGGGGCAATGCATGATGCGCTAAAATAACTTTTGAGTAGGATAAAAACTTGTTGAAATGATTACTGCAGTGTTCTTGAGTTAATTAACTGAGTAATGATCTTGCATCAGCCTTCATTCACTCTCATCGTCGTTTATCTTTTAAAAAAGCTGCTCTAAGACACTAATCATGTTTTACTTTGAGCTCATCACGTACACACACACACACACATATATATATATATATATATATATATATGTGTGTGTGTGTGTGTGTGTGTGTGTGTGTGTGTGTGTGTGTGTAGGGTTATAACTTAAAATAAAACAAATGAATGCGGGTAGTGGCTTTGTTCGGTCAATAATATATATATATAAACTGAAAGCATGCAGTAGTATTTTTTTAACCAGTTCAACTTTTACTTTACAGAGAGAGAAAAGGTAAAAAGGATAAAGAGATCGATGATGGAAAGGTCACGTGAGGTAGAAGGAAGGTCACGTGAATTGGAGGAAAGAGAAGGTGTAAGTTAGTGAAAGTTGTAAGCATAGAGGAGGCTGCATTTATTCATGCAAATTACGTTTGTGGATGAATAATTATGAGAGTTTTGTTTTGTTATATTTATATGGAGGGGATGTTTTTTTGTTTCTCTGTACAAAATGCTTCTTCTATGTGGGGTCCAAATTTTGAAGCACTGAAATTGGGTTACCCCACCCCACCCCACCCCACCCCACCCCACCCCACCCCAATAAGGCCTGAGCCTAGCCAAGCCAGAAGAGCCTAGCTAGCTATTTTACTTGCAAGTAGAATGATCCGGTTAATATGAAGTTATTTTTTTAGTAAGTTGGTTAATTGATCAATAGAATATTGATACACATATAATCTCGTCTGCGTGTTAGTATTCTATTGATCAATTCACCAACTTACTTCAAAATAAACTTCATACTAACTACTTCAAGTAGAAGACTTGCCTCAACCTTACCTGCTCAAGGTGGGTGGGACTGGGACTGGGATTGGGGGTCAATGAAAACAAAGCAAGAAAGTTCATAGAAAAAGCTTAAAGCTAAAAGCTTAAAGCTATGCCTTAAAAGAAAGCTGATTTTCACAAAGCACCACCAGCACCTTCTTCTTCTTCTCCCCCTTTATCTTTTCTAGCTCTCTCTTATTCTCTTTCTCTCTCCACCCGTAATATTATTAACTGGCCTGGCCTTGTAGATTAATATTAAAGCTGAAACATTTAAAAACGAACCAAATTTTTTTCTTCTCTAGTCTCTACCTTGATATATCGATCGATCAGTATGATGTTAGAGAATAACACCACGGCTTCAACTGGTCCATCGTCTTCTTCTGATGCCTTTACCAATTCCTCTGAAAATGGCGTTTCTAACAAAAGAAAAAGAAGACCAGCGGGTACTCCAGGTATTTGTATAGAGTATAAATTAAACATTTAGCATTATTTAATTAGTATAGTATGATACTGTATTATTATTCGAAATCCAAAATATTAAATTTGTTAGTGCAGATCCAGATGCTGAGGTGGTATCTCTGTCGCCAAAGACGTTATTGGAATCGGACAGATACGTGTGTGAGATCTGCAACCAAGGGTTTCAGAGGGACCAGAACCTTCAGATGCACCGCCGCCGGCACAAGGTGCCGTGGAAGTTGCTCAAGAGAGAGTCGCCGGAGGTGCGGAAGCGGGTATTTGTTTGCCCCGAACCGAGTTGCCTGCACCATAACCCGTGCCACGCACTGGGAGATCTGGTTGGGATTAAAAAGCATTTCAGAAGGAAACACAGCAATAACAAACAGTGGGTGTGCGAGAAATGCTCAAAAGGTTACGCTGTTCAGTCTGATTACAAGGCCCATCTCAAAACTTGTGGCACCAGAGGCCATTCTTGTGACTGTGGCCGTGTCTTTTCCAGGTATTTTATTTCTTAATTACTAGTACTTAATTCCTACCATTATTTTCTCTCTCCTGATTCATATATACTCTCCCTCTCTCTTAGTCTCTTTCTCTCTACATATATATTACTAGTATTATGTATATATATTCCGTCTTATTCAAAGATGATCAGTTATTCATAAAATTAATTTAAACATGCACTGAAACCCAAAAATGCCCAATTATGTGGTAGTATCTGTGAAAAATACTTTAACATCTTTTGGCATTAAATCTCTTCTACTTTTCTCGAGTTTCTCATGATCCTCCTCTTGTAGTGAGTATTATCTTTAGTTAAACCCGAGAAACAGAACAGATTGCAAAACTAGTAGTTTTACATGACCACATGCTACATGTATATGTATATGTGATTTACAGCAGCCAATGAAGGGGTATGTATATATGGCCATAAATCATCATTTCCTGTAATATCCTATACTACTGATACCCAAAATACTAGTAGTAGTTAGTAGTTTAATACACACAACACAACTCATTAGCTAGCTAGATTTGTTGGGTTATTTATTTTAATATTTAGTAACCAAGTCATAATCCGAATCCCAGCTTGATACATATATTAGTAATATTTTATTGTTTGTTAGTTGGTAGCCCTACATGAAGAAGAGGAACCTCTGATTGCTTTCTTGACTGGAGTTTCTTGCAGTACTACTACGTACTACATCATCTTTATCATTAAAGACACCAAAGTCAAGCCATAGATATCTATCTATATATATATATATAATTCATATTTATTGCTTCTTAATTTCAAGCTTTCAATCATTCATTCTATTATGTATATACCTCGTTTTATTTAAATGTTTCAGAGTTGAGAGTTTCATTGAGCACCAAGATGCTTGCACTATCCGGCGAGTCCAGCCGGATGACTTACAAGTGACTTTGCAGCAGCAGCAACAACCGGCCTGCTCGTCTCGTACGGCTTCTAGTACTAGCCCTTCTAGTGACACCAACTTCAGTACCATTGCCCAATTGCCAAGATCATTCTCCATGTCAATGCAAACTCCTCCTCCTCTTGCTGATCAACAGGTTTTTACGAATCGTGATTGTCAGCAGCATCACAACTTAGAGCTTCAGCTACTACCATCGTCATCAAACACCAATTATTCACTATACACCCGAAATCATGAAAACCATGCAACTCATTTAAAGCTCTCAATCGGGACATCATGCAGTACTAGAAACGAAACCAGTGATACAAATGGAAAAACATTTGAAACAACAAGGGTTGTAAGAGAAGCGGCAGATGAGCAGCTAAAGATGGCGATGGCCGAAAAAGCTTTCGCAGAAGAAGCGAGACAACAAGCCAAGAGACAGATTGAATTGGCCGAGATGGAGTTTGCGAATGCAAAGAGAATTAGGCAACAAGCGCAGGGTGAGTTTGAGAAGGCTCAGATTCTAAAGGAGCAAGCTACAAAGAAAATCAGCTCCACCATGTTGGAAATCACTTGCCATGCTTGCAAGCAACAATTTCACACGGCCAGAACTGCTCCTACTACTACTACTGTTGCTGACGAGACTTCCCTTGCCATGAGCTATATGTCCTCAGCTATTACCGAAGGCGATGGAGAGTAGAAATAATATTACCATGAATAATTAAAACTATAATCATGCTAGTACTATATGTGTTTTAGCATCTCGCTTTCTCTCCTAATCTTTTTGTTTATATGTATTTTTCATGATCTCCTAGCTCCTATGAAAGCTATTATGATCTGGCCTGGATCTAGTACTTTGCAAACTGCGGATTGCTCGAGTGTTAATGTAATTTCTTCATTTTTAAAATTTTAAATTTTCATTTTGAGTTGAATATTTCTTCCATTAAATATTAATTAACATTTTTATATGACCATGCATTAAGGTTATAGTTTTATTGTTGTCAGTAAAGGTTCTGATGGTACAGATTTTATTACATCATTACTAGCTAGCTATAGTAATTTGAAATTTCTTTCCTTTTTCGAAACAAAAGAAACAAAAAGAGCGTATCAAACGTAATCTATGAAATAATACAGTTTTCAGTAACAGTATTGTTTCTTCTATGTATATATATATATATATATATATGTATGTATATATTTGTCTTTACTTGCTGATCACCACTTACTTTGACTGCCTTAAAGATAATGCATGTACTCACTTATGATTAAAGTAAAGGCGTAATTATGTCATACGGATCACTCATGAGATATGGTATATCACCACCATGCAGTGCATACATAAACGAGTATATCTATACTTTTACTAAATATATCTATCTTCTCAAATGTAGTAATTTTATGTAGTAGTAAATTTCTACAATAACAAGTGAGCACAAGGCTACACGTACAGTACTGTCCGGGCGGCAGGCAAGGGGAGTTTTCTCTGCAATCAAACAATGTCCGGCCGGCCAGTATTCGATCGATCCTATATTTTAACCAACCTAATTGAGTAGTATGAAAGAGGTGTCAAATGTAATTAAATCATATTAATAGTAATTCGATCGGGAGAAGGATATATGTAAGTCTAGTAAGCTGCGGGCGGGGATGATGAAATTAGAATATATAAAAAGCAAGCGAACATCCTCATGTGAAATCTGAAACCTACTTTTGTCATCTTAAATAAGGATAATGAAGAAAGATGCAAAGTGCTTGAATATTGCAATCTTAAGAGGGGTGGTGGGGTCACCTAAACAGGGATGTATTATTGAATTGAACACCGAACCACACACACACACACACACACACACACACACATATATATATATATATATATATATATATATATATATATACTACTACCTACATATTGGAAGTGCATATATGATCATATATAAATGCATGTGTTTCAATTTTTATTTTATCAAACATTAATTGTTTCATTATAATTAAAACCAACTTATTTTAATTTAATTTAATCTGACAGTGGTGTGGTGAAAATGATACTCCAAATTTTGTTTTAGCGTCGAGCATATATTTAGAATGCAAATATTTGCCGGTCTATGTATATATATAATGTGTACGTAGTATATATATATATATATATATATATATATATATATATATATATATATATAATGATGAGAAGATGGAGAGAGAGAGAGAGAGAGAGATGTGTCATTGAATTTATTTTCCAGTCCATATAAATGCATGCATATGTAGTAATTAACACATACGCCATGTTTTTCAGTGCCACAGTTGAATGGTTAGAAGACAGGCAGTCGTCCCTCTCAAGGGAAAAATACAAGACACACCCAAACACAAACACTCTTCTCACTTTTTTCATCATCAGAATCACCAGTAGCAACAGAGGCCAGCAGGTGACACTGTTCCCTTAGCTTTCATTTACTTATTTAGAGAAACAAACCCAATAACATGTACACTCCCAGGCCCAGCCATTTCAAGTGAAAATCTAAAACTACTACTACTACTGGCTAGTACTAAATGACTAGCCATAAAGAAGGAAGAAAAAAAGCAAGCAATCTAGCTATTACTACTCCTTAATGTAGTATTACATTACATTGATTTTGTAACACAATTCAAACCAAAGCAAAAAGTCAACAGAGGAGAGGAGTTCTAACTTTTCTAGTAATTTCACCCCACTGCTGCATTCTTTGGGACCACGTGCAACTCTTTTGATACCTTTTTAATGTAGGCTGCCCTTTGTCTCCACTGGTAGATGGATGAAGAGAGAGAGATAGAGAAAGACATAGTACATGGCTAATGGCCACTAGACTAGGGCTTCAAACAAAAATGAATTAATTACTAGCTCCTATATATACCTTTTTTATTATTATTGTTTATTATCAAGAACCAGTTCAACTATACACCATGTGATGTGAGAGTCCCTGCAGATCACACCAAGGACACCAATACTAATGTTATTATATGGAGTGACCGGTCGAATATATATATATATATATATATATATATATATATATATATATATATATTCCTATTTTTTTAATAATAAAAACTTAATTTATTAATTAACACTACAAATATGTTTCTTGTTATTAGGACTAAATAAAAATAAAAGATAAGCTTTGAAAATAAGTGTGAAAATGAATTACATACATGAATCTTGAGGTCTAGCTTAGTATACGCATCTTTTTATTTTTCTACCATGCACCTTAGTTTTATTTAACATATAGTATATATAAGCCAATTAAAGCAGTAGTGTTCGATCCTTTGGGTTAATTCGGGCGACCCCAATCCCAATCCCAATCCCATGGCCATGGTGAATGGTGATGAATGGGTCAGAACAGATAGACGTGTAGTTAAAAAAAAAAGTTGGTAAGAGAAAAAAGTGGGTTTGAGCTAGCGAGCCATTTGTCTGTCCTAATCTTTATTGATGCCAAGAGAATCATTTTCTCATATCGAATTGCAACAAGTAATAATAAAGTTTTAGAAAGGCGGGCAGGCTCCAATGGCCTTGAAAAGTTGCTTTTCAATTATATGTTCATCACATGTAATGTTGGGGGAAAAATAATCAATAATTATCTAACTACCAAGCAAGCTACCTAGCTATATCCCTTCAATTCCTTTTATAATAATAATAAAAAAAAAATTAAAAAAAAAAGAAAGTGTGTACTAGCTAATTAATTAAGGAACCACCTTTTAATTGTTTCTTAATTAATTAATTTTCCGTTTGGTACACTTGTAGTAGTATTATTCATGTTAGTTAGTTAGTTAGTTATCCCTCGGCCACTAATGCAAAGTAAAAACAAGTCCAGTCACCATGTAGGATCGGATCTTTTCTTGGCATTTTGTAGCGCCCCGCCCCGTAAGTATAAAGCCTTCAATCCCCTCTACTTTTTACTCCCATAGGCCATAACATACCTCCGCAATTAAGTCCATCTCCATCTTTCAATTAAAACTACTTCCAAAATTAATATCACATTTTCTTTTAATAGTTGTATCAAATAGTTTAGTTTTTTTATCCTCGCAATTTCATTATAAATTAATAAATCTAAATTAAGTAATCCATTCATTTCACGTTATAAATAAGATTATTAGATTTATTTTTTAAATTTAAATTTGATATTATTCATTAAAAGTTACAAATGTATCTTTTTTAAATGTAGTACTTTACACTAATCACCATTCTATTGACTAAAATTAAACGAATTTGTGTAGTTTTTTGTTTTAAAATATCTGACTTTAAAAAAAGTCATTTTCGAGTTTCTCATCATATTTTTATAGTGTTATATCACATTACTAAATTAACAAATTGTTATTGCACGTGAATGTATGTATTTTTAAAAAATTGTCATTGATATTCACAAAATCTTAAAACGAAACTCATTTTAGCCCAAGGAGAGTATTATTTTTCAATGATGATAAAATAGAATACAAAATGATATGTATGGACAATAATATTGGGAATGCTACCAAAAAAATGAATAATCTTAGACCGACTCATATATGATAGAATATCAACTTGAGATATTATTTTGTATCCACTTCTCCTTATCAATTTTGTCACCGCAATAATACTCCTTAATTTTTAGGATAAATTACATATATTAGTATATTTATAAAAGTAATTATAAAAATCATACAGCTTATAAAATAATTACAAAATATGATAATTTATCATATATATTTACAATACTAATTATATTAGGAGTCCTTAATTTAAGGGTTAATATTTAATAGAATATGTCTATATTCATTAGCTATTATTATGTAAATCAATTATGTAGAATTGCATTATTCTCTCCTCTTATTTAGCCAATAATTAGCCATTTAGTTAGCAATATTATAGGCAACAATATATGACCGTTTGTAGAATCGTATGTATATATAGCTTTGATCAATTCAATGGAAAAGGAGGGGGGGATTATATTTCCAATATGGTATCGGATCAAAGATCCTACTTCCCTTCTTGTTTCCGCCCTTCTTCTTCATTCTCGTGTACCATTCGTCCCTCTCGTCCCCCTGCTCCACCATGGCAGGCGACTCCTCCTCCAAAACCACCACTTTTCATCCCGCATTCTCCGTCTCAAATATCAAAAATCACATACAAATCACTCTCGAAATGGAAAACGCTCAAGATGCATTCTTGGTAAGTTGTTCATTAATGCCGCCAAGCCTTTGATGTTATCGCCCATATCGAACCACCAAAAGACACCATTATCACTAAAGACGCTTTCAATGGTCCCGACTCGATGCGATTGTCAAACAAATGGATCTATAACACAATTTCTATCGACCTACTCCACACAATCCTTAAACCCGGCGGCCACGGCTCCAAGAGGTACGGGACCGTCTCAAAGATATATTCAATGATAACAAAAACTTCTGAGCCGCCTACCTCGAGCAACAATTTTCCCAAATTCATATGGACAATTTCCCAAACGCTGTCGTCTATTGTCGAGCTTTAAAGTTGTTGGCCGATCAATTAGCCAACGTTGAGCACCGGTCTCAGGACCGCTTTGTTCTTCGACTTGTTACAAGTCTCTCCAATGGCTATGATGACCCTTTGCTACCATTATTCAACAACTCGACCTCTACCATCATTCTACAAGGCCAGATCCATGATTACACTTGAAGAAACACGTCGAAACAAGTTTGTTTCAACCGAGTCTGCCCTTATTACTACCAATACCAATGGTCAAGAGAAATCTCAAAATCGACCCTCGGAAAATGCTTCAAATCGCTCCAATTATAATCGCAACAATGGTGGTAAAGGCAAGAATTTTCGTGGCAAAAGTAATGGTAACAAAAACTCTTCTTATACTCGGTCCTCTGATGGCATGAACACTACATCTGTTTCACAGCCCAAACAGGGCTCATCACCCATGTCGTGGACGTGGGTCCCTGTGCCATCTTGGCAGCAAATTCCACCGTGGCAGGCCCCCCCTTGCCCCTATCCCACGACTGGTTGGGCACCCCACCCTTCCACTCGTGGCCAAGGGATACTAGGACCCCGCCCCCAAGCTTTCTTGGCTCAAAATCAGACCGGTGGGACTTCTCCAGGCATGTTCGTCCCCTCCGATATAGCTGCCACGATGCAAACAATGACACTCCAACAACCTGACGATAATTGGTATCTGGATACTGGCGCATACTCTCATATGACGTTGAATTCAGGTACCCTCTCCTCTTATTCTAATTTGAGTAATCATGGTAAAATTATCGTCGGAAATGGGTCTGAAATTCCCATTCTTGGTCTTGGGACAAAGCGTCTTAACACCTCCCTACCACCCCTTCTCTTCGACAAATGTCCTACACGCCCCAGCTTAATTAAAAATCTTGTATCTCGTAAATAAATTTACCTCCGATAACAATGTATTCGCTGAATTTGACCGCTTTTGGTTTCATCATGAAGGACGTGCAGACGGGTCGCCACTTATGAGACGCATAGTTGGGTGACCTTTACCCTTACTTCCATCGCCCAACACCGACTCCCAAACAACAGCTCTCACAACTATCTCCGCTCAACTTGGCATAATCGCTTAGCCACCTGGACCAAATTTGATTAGTCTCCTTCATGAATAATAATTATATTTCTTGCAATTCAATTGCTAAAAACTTTTGTAATTCTCACAATTAGGTAAACATACAAAGTTGCCATTTTCTTTATCAAACTCGACTCATCAAGCTTTACCCTTTTGATATCATCCATAGCGATTTATGGACTTCGCCAGTTGTAAGCTCATTGGGTCACCGTTTTTATGTGTTATTTCTTGATGATTGTACAAACTTTTTATGGACTTTTTGTAACGACCCCAAAATAGGTCCATTCCATCCAACCCATTCTGAGTCGCCAAATATATGGTACGAAAAACAACTACAACTTTATTACAATAATTGTCGTGCAAAATACAACAACACATATGCTATGAGTTTGGATACCAATATATACCAAATGTAACTCGACACCAACTTGGATAACACGTCACCATGACACCTTACATAAAGGTACAAATCAAAACCTGCTTTTAGAAATTAGAATCTTTGGGAAGTGCTCAAGAAACCTTCGTATACATGGGAGGCCATGCTTTTAGGTTATGGTAGATATCATATGGCCACGAAATTATCCTTGGTTGACCTAATAGACCCCAAAGAAAAACAAGAAGATTACTATCATATTCTTCCCAATGGCGAGTCTTCTCTCGACATATCATTATCTCCACTGCCTCTAATTTGGTATTATACTCCAAACAAACACCAAGATTATATAGGTAGTGCTTGTAAATATACTCGAAGAAGTGGATGAGCACAACCATGTCTTATGATAACACGAGTTTGTATGTCATTAGACATCTTGTGATGATAGTGACAAAACACCCTTCCAAAGTTGGGTTCGCTTTCACCCTATTTAATTCACCAAAAATAACTATTAAATGATGTATAAAATACAACACACTAAAGCCCTCAATAAAATTATTTTCATACTCTTTAGGGAGAACCTCAACAACTATAGACCACCGCTTCTATTCCTTGTTATCCCCATTTCAACCCAAATACACACTTTTATTACACGAAAGGAATTGTGAAACAAAAAGGGTGAGCACAACTAGCTTCAAGAAAGAATATTATGACTAAAGATAAATAAATTATCAATAGTCTTCATCAAGAATGAATCGTAGATTTAGAACATATGGTAGATGATAAAACTTTTCAACCATAGTTGCGTATGAACGAGCAATCCATTAAAAGAGTCAAATAGACTATAAAGTCTATTGTCTTCTCCACGTTAAAAGTCCACCAACAATATTTTATCCTCGTAACATCAATCAACAGCCTTTCCACAATCATATGAATAACTCATAATCATAATTGTGATTCTAAATTCTCTTCTCATCCAGACGAAGATAATTTTCATCACCGTCTTTACCTAAAACATCAAATATCATGGTTATACCAAATCACAGCCCTATTCATAATCATACTAATAAATTCATCTTTGCACCACGGGCCAAAGATATTCATCAACAATTTACTTCTACAAAGCAAAGATATTCAACAATGTGTCATCTTTGCATTACGAGCCAAAGATATTCATCAATAATTCATCTTTGCACTACAAAGCAAAAGATATTCAACAACAAAATCATCTTCAGCATTACGAGCCAAAGATATTCATATATCAAAGAAATACAAATCATTTCGTGGTTATATAACAATAATTATAACCATGTTGATCAATTCACCTTTGCACTTAAGCTAAAAAATATTCAATTGTAAATTCAATGGTCATGATCATACCACCAACAATTCAACTTTAGCACCATCGCCAAAGAGAACCTATGGTCACGATCATACCAATAATCTACCCATCTTTACACTCAAGTCAAAGAGAAATATCATCATTAGGGTTATAAGAATGTTATATAAAAACAATATAATCAAAACATGGTTTTAATTTCAAGAGTAAGATTCATAAATCAACGATAATTTAGTTAGAAAAAGAAACCAATTTTGTCATGAATAAGAACTCGTGAATAAGAACTCCATGAATAAGAATTTAATAATAATAACTCGCTGAATAAGAACCCATGAATAAGAACCGTAAATAAGTAACTCATGAATAAGAACTCGTGAATAAGTAACTCATGAATAAGAACTCGTGAATAAGAACTCATGAATAAGAACTCGTGAATAAGAACCCATGAATAAGAATCTCGTGAATAAGAACTCATGAATAAGAACTCGTGAATAAGACTCAGATTCGTGACATAGTACCGTAGATAATGTAAATAATGTCATATACGTAAATAGTATTATATACATGAATAATTATTCGATACATGAATAAAGGCCAGATATCGTGAATAAGAACTCCCGACTCAAAAGATAGAAATTCCAAAAAAAAAACATCTTCACGCTTTAATAGAATAAGACTTTAATAATAAGAATCGTGAATAAGAACTCATGAATAAGAACTCATGAATAGTAACTCTCACATGAAAAAGTTCCAAATTTGATAAAAGTTCCAACTAATATTTCAAAGATAATGATATCAAGAAATAATATCATTTGAGAAGAAAATAACATCCCTTACTATCCCTTACCTCAAAAGAAGCGAAAAGACTTCCGACGGGATATCTGATACGACATGAAGAAAACTTGCAGACCGATGAATATCAACTCACCAAGTATCTAAATACTCACAAATTACACTCAATAATCTAGAGAGAGAAAGAGAGAAAGCTTATGTTTCGGTGTGATTTTCAATTTAACTTAGCCCTCTATTTATAGGAAAATGTTAAAGACGCCAAGAAGACTTGACCAAGCTACTCCGATGGCTTTACCTCGCTACTATTCCACCCACCAAAAATCAGCCATCTTCCCCAACAACCAAGCGTGGGGCCCACTCAATTCTAGAATTTTCCACCAAAACCTAATTTCAATCGCCACCTCTTAAAATTCATAACAAATCATACGCTCATTTTTAACGGCTCAAAATTTGTGGACATATACTCAACTTATATATGTATAACATATCCAAAAATTACAATGATCCAACGATTGAATCAAAATTTATAACTCACGAATATAGTCAAGAACACCGATTTTTCGGACTATTAGTCCTTCTGGACCGATTTCATTCAAAATTTCACAATGAAATATCTACAAAGAATTTTTGGGTGATTCAAATTTCTCTGATTAGCTTACTTCTAGGGCTTTCTTTTGATATATGGCTCATCTCTTAACTCATTATACACAAAAGAGTTATGGATTTTACAAAATCAAGTAATAAACTAATTTTTCTCGAAAATCCCATATTTTGTTCTCCATTTCACAAATACCGATAAAACACCTCATCTTTAATTCCTTCACTTAAATACATAAATAAATCCATCATTTATATCCACATCAAATAAATATTTTCTTATCATATAAATCAATAACTAATTATTCACAAATAATATTACGAATCACAATAATGACAACCAGCAGCTTCCTGTGAAAGAGGGGCTTTCCATAAGAATTTCTCCTTCTTGGCCGCAATTCGGTGACCAAACCTCTCCTCGATGTAACTTTCTAGACATTGCCAATAATGCTATCTAATAATATTATTCAAATAATATGAATTATTGATCCGATAATGGGAAATCATCAGGCAAATGATAATTATCAACAACAATAATAAAATATCAACACAAAGAATTATCAATCAATAAAATAAAATATTGAATAAGAATTATCGTAATAATTATCGAGTAGTGCCTTCTCACGTAAGAATCAATAATTGAAAAAATACTTGTCACGCAATACCGCAAAGCTATCGCGTCGCAACAACGCCAGACATTTTTACTTTACCAACCGGGTATTCCAACAAATGTTAATTCAGAACGATTACGCTCGCTTATTTATAAAAACTTAATTTTGTCGCTTTTCTTCATTCGACGCTTATTCTCATTATGGGGCCCAAAAATGGTCAAGGCCATTGCATTTAATATTCCCCACGTAAAGAATATTCCACGACCAAACGAATATTCTCCGACAACAATGAATATTTTATAACCACTTGTGTATTTTGAAAAAAAATTCATATATCACCCTTAACTTTAACTTTTATCAATTTAACCATTTACTGAATAGTAATTATAAGAAAAATTGAATACTTTTATTTCATAAAATTCGGGGTCTTACACTTTTCCTATCAAACACAAATCAAGTTTTTAATCTCTTCACTAAATTTCACACACTTGTTAAAACTCAATTTAATCGACCTATTAAGAACCTTCAACGCGACGAATGGTCATGCGAGTTTGATAACTCCCAATTCCACGCCTTCTTCAAACAACATGGCATGTTTTTTTCGCTTCTCTTGCCTCACACATCTCCACAAAAACGGAAGGCCGAAAGCGTAAGATACGAACAATAAATAACATGGTTAGAACCCTCCTGTTACATGCACGTCTACCTCCTTCTTTGTGGCCTTATGCCTTATCAATGGCAACCTATTTGCATAACATCTTACCAAGCAAATCAAATAGATTTGTCTCTCCCCACATCAACCCTTTATCTCCGCTCATCCCGACTACTCATCTATAAAAACTTTTGGATGTCTATGCTACCCTCATCTTGCCCCATCTACCATCCACAAATTGACGCCTGCTTACTATTCCCCTGCGTGTTTCTTGGCTATCCGCTCTAACCATCGTGGCTATCTTTGTCTTGACATGTCCTCTCGTAAAATCATCACGGCATTATCATGTCACCTTTAATGAAGCTATTTTCCTTATGCCAATACAACTTCTACACCGGTGTCCTCCTATTCCTTTCTCGATACCGATCATTCCCCATATATGACACAAGTCATACACTCCCCTCCCACCGATACTACACCTTCTACAAACTCACCACACTCAACACCTCCTCCTCACCCCAACCGCCTTTACTAAGACAACAAATATGTGACGCCTCCAAAATTAGGTATATACGCCACCCATCTTGGGTCGCCACTTACATGGTACATAAATTCAAATACAACTTACTAACCTAACTGCCGTGGTACAATACGACATAAATCGTGAGTTTGAATACAAATATTGTCTACTAGATATTATACAAACTCAAAAGGAGTCCTCATTACAACTATTATCACACTATCTCACGTAATAGTGAGGACTACTAATGCTATCCTCTGGACCATTACTTACGTTCCCCGACTCGTCCCAAATATGTTCTCGTGTCCCAAGAGAATAAAGTGAAAGAAAGGGTGAGCTCAACTAGCCCAAGAAGAAATATTATGACTAAGATAATGCGTAATAAATTATCATTAGCCTTCAACAATGTTAAACCGATAAAATACAATAAACAAACCGGTTTAATCTGCAGAGAATAAGCAATCCATTAAAAGAGTCAAGAGAGAATAAAGTCTACTATCTTTTAGGTTTTAAAAGGTTTTCATCAATTTTTATCACCGAGACTCACTTAATAATAAACCACCACATCTAATCATCCCCGTATACTTGGGCCAAGGATTTTCATCAAATTATCAATGGTCATGACTATACCGAATCACCCCGGTCATAATCATACCAAAAACTATCCATCAATCGCATTACAAAGCCAATCGAGGACTTTTGTTACATCATTTATATCAAGTCATGATTATACCGAATGATCCTCGGTCATAATCATACTAAGTTCATCTATGCACGTAAGCCAAAGATAACATAATATAACATGAGGATGATGACAATGACATAGTAATTCAATAAAACAAGTTCAAGAATTATTTAATCCATGAATTAATAACGCCCAAATTGTCAACATGATCATCGTTTAAGTAGAGTAAAATTCAAGAATGATCGTAAGAATATTTCCATGAAAAGATATCGGATGAAACGCAAATATCAAGGATATTCTACTAATTTCATGGAGTATAGAAGTCAAAGTTTTAACCAACCGGGTATAATAAAGAATGGAATAACAAAAGAAATCACCATGCATGCTGATTGCTTGTGATGCATGTGTTATTCCAATGTAATAATAATAACGGAACCAAAGAGTGTCGTGTGAAATTCACACCGACGTGATGTTCCAACAGTAATAATAAAGATGGAACCGGATCCTGTAAAACACACGTATAGGATATTCCAACATAAAGATAAAAGATGAGACCCAAAATTTTTAAATAAAAAGGAATTTCCTTTATTTATTATTTTGAAATAGTAAGGGTTGATTTGATTAATGTGGATAGTTAAATTTTAAATACGCAAATATTTCAAAATAAGCAAGTTGTTATAAAATATTCATTTTTGCTTGGAATATTCGTTAAGGTCGTGGAATATTCAGATGTCGCGTTTGTCGAATATTCGTATTTACTTGCAAATATTCATACGACCACGCCATGTGTGGGCCCCATAACTAAAAGCGATTGATGAGGAAAACGACAAAATATAAGTTGGTTAAAAATAACTACGAAGTTGTTACCATTAAGACCGCTGAATACCCTTATGGTTAAAATACAAGAATACGCGCGGTCGCACAAAGAAGACACCCAGATTGCATACAAGATTGTTGAATTATCGATCCTTACGTAAGATGGCACTACTCAATAATTTTCACAAGAGTTACTCGCTCAATATTTTATTTTATCGATTCAATAATTGCTACGCTTGATATTTTATATTATCATTGTTCAATAATTGTCAATCGCACAAGATTTCCCATTATCGATCAATAATTCATATTATTTGAATAATATTATTAGATAACATTATTGGCAATGTCTAGAAAGTTCGCTTCAAGGAGAGGTTTGGTCACCTAATCATGCGCGCCAAGAAGGAGAGATCCTTATCGAAAGCCCCTCTTCCTCGGGAACTACTGTCATTATAATTGTGATTCTCGTAATATTATTTGTGAATAATTAATTATCGATTCATATGATAAGGAAATATTTATTTTATGTGGATATAAATGATGGATTTATTTATGTGGTTATAAATGAAGAAATTATTGTTGAGGTGTTTTATCAAGATTTTATCTGATTGAGGTATTAAAAATCAAATCGTGGGTTTCAGATATATCATGGGGTTATAATTTTTAATCCGACCGCTGATTGTGGTAATTTTTGGGTATGTTATACATACATAAGTTGAGTATATGTCCACAAATTTTGAACCGTTAAAAATGCACGAATGATTTGTTGTGAATTTTAAGAGGTGTCCTGGATTCGGAAATTAGGTTTATAATTGATTTTGGTGGAAAATTCTAGAATTGAGGGGGCCCACTTGTGGTTGGTGAAGAAATGTGCTGAATTTTATTTCAAATGTGGTGGGTGGCAATAGTAGCAGTAAAAGCCATCAAGTAGCAGTCAAGTCTCGCTTCTACGGCTAACATTTTCCTATAAATAGAGGGCTAAGTTAGAATTGAAAATCACACCGTAAACAAAGTTTTCTCTTTCTCTCTATATTATCGAGCGATTTTGTGAGTATTTAGATACTTTGAGAGTTGTTGTCAAGATAAGTTTCATTCAAAGATCACTTCCGACCTTTCCTTCCGGCAAGTCGATTCTTTTCGAGGTAAGGGATATTATTTTTTTCAGTAATGATATTATTTCTTCAATATCATTATCGTCAAATGTCGATCCAAGTTTTAATCAAATTTGGAACTTTTTCATGCTCTGGGTTACTATTCATGAGTTACTATTCACGAAGTTACTATTCACGAGTTACTATTCACGAGTTACTATTCACGTAGTACTATTCATGAAGCGTGAAAATGTTTTTTTTGTGAATTTCTATCTTTTGGTGCTCGAGTTACTATTCACGATACTCAAGACTATTCACGATACTGACACTATTCACGATACTAAGACTATTCATCTAAAAATAAAATTTCTTCTTTTCGTCTAAAATATCTATTCGGATACTAGCTTTGATCAGATCCATGTTTTGATCATTCTCAATTTTACACCACTACGATTATTTTTGAGGTATTGTTGATACGGATAAAACAAAGTACTAATCCTTAATCCTTAATCCTTGTCATTTTGTTTCACCGATTCGCTCTTTAAAAATATTTTCATCATCCTCGCCTTAAATGATGATATTATTGAATATCTTCGGCCCGTAGTGCAAAGATGAATGATTTCAAGAATATCTTTGGCCCAGAAGTGCAAAAGATGAACAGTGTTTAAATGAATACGACCGATCGATGAATATCTTTGGCCTTTAGTGCAGATGAAGATGAACAGTGTTTAAATGAATACGAACAATTTAATGAATATCTTTGGCCTTTAGTGCAAAGATGAACAAATTGAGATGAATACCGATTGATGAATATCTTTGGCCCAGAAAGATGAATATTTGATTCGAGATGAATATCGATTGATGTTACAGTGATAAAATATTGATGATGGACCGTTAAATTCATAGATTATAGTAGATTTCATTCTCTACGTAACTCTTCTATGAATTATTATTTCACGCGAATATTGATCCAAACTTGTTGTCTATCAGTATTCTATCGATTTTTTCCTCGCTGGAGACTAACGATAATTTGTTGTATATTATCTTAGTCATAATATTCTTTATCGGGCTAGTTGAGCTCACCCTTTTCCTTGTTGTTCCATTTTTCTTCTCGTGAGGCGAGAATGTAATGAGTACTAGCTCTGGGTATGGAATGAAGGTTCTAGAGAGAGTTGTTTAGTAGTCCTCACCATTTTGTAAAATAATGTATCAATAAATATGATGGGGATTTATTTGAGTATGGATATTGCTCTGTAAGATAATATTATATTTAAACTCATTAAGATATATTGTCGTATTTCACACCTACATTTGTATTATCAAGTCAGTAGTTTGCTTCTTTAGTACCATGTATTTGGCACTCGAATGGGTGTTGTGTATACCTATTTTGGGGGCGCCACAAATGGTATCGTAGCTTAGGATATGATCTCCATGAGATCGGGAATAGAACTAGAGGGAGAGACGAGTAAATCCTTCGCTAAAGGTGTCCTACCTAAGCTTATTTGTTAGTTGGTCAAGATATAGGGATATTATGTGATATATTGATTTCTTTAATTAACCCTTGTTTTATGACAAGATTTGAGAAATGTCGAATCGAGAATATTAATAAGGGAGTAAATGAGACCGTGGAGATGCCTCAGATTTACCAACGAGGAGAACGTGCAACAGTCGGGCAATGTTCCTCCCGTGAACAACACCAATGAAAGCGATGATGAACGAGGGATGTTTAGAAGCTTTTTGCAGCTCATGCAAAATCGATTTAGGAGACTCGTGTTCAAAATACAGAGGAAATGATAGCAATTCACGGGTGGTCACAAACAAGCAAATAAAGAGTCGGGACCACCGTAATTTAAGGGAAAGCCGATCCGATCACGGCGAAAACATGGGTCAAGCAAATTACCAAGATATTCGATGTCTTGGGATGCACGAGGAATGAGAAGTTCCATTCGCCACCTTTATGTTCCGTGGCGAGGCAGACATCATCGGTGGAATCAGGAAGCGACTCCATCCAAATTTCACTCAAAGATGTCACGGGAGACGCGTTTAAAATAGCTTCAATGACAAGTACTTCCCGAAAGTATTCGCTATACGAAGGAAGTGGAGTTTATTAGACTCAGAGCAGTAATAATACGACGGTGTCCCAAAGACGAGGCGGTTCATGAGTTATCCAGTGTTCAGACCTCATTCGGTGGAGAATGAGGAACGATGACGCGGATGTTTCGAGAGGTTTGAAACCCGACATACGCCAAGATCTCATTTCTCATAAATTTTCTCTATTCGGATGTTGTCAAACAGGCTCAGCTTGTTAGAGAGCGAGATAACGAGTACGCTCAACCGAGGGACCATAACCAGATCATACCAAGATAAGCAGCCATCGTAATAACGATAACCAAATGGAGAAAGAAGAATACGACATTAAGGCTAGAACCACTCGTGGTAATCGTATTGAAAATGAAGAAGCGAGTCTGGGAGGAGATTTTAAAAGAGGAGATTCAACAACCACTATGTGAAGACGCCAACACAGAAGAAACTAGTTTTAAGGAGGAGAAGAACCACCACCCCATTATATGCTACAAATGCGAAAAGAGGGACATAGTCCAAACCGCCACAACAACAGCTTAAGGTATGCTATAATTGTGGAAAGGAAGGACATATCGCCGAGATCAGACAATATCGAAACCTAGTTCAATGGGGATGGTGACTCAAAAGATGTCCCGTAAAAGTCAAAGTCAACGATTCCGGAAGAGCGCTTGTCGTGACCGGTCAAAAAAATGCGAGGAACCCGAACGGTTAGCACGTTAGTTAATTATAAATTCTGCAAGTATATACCTTACTAGATATTGGTTCTACCCATTCTTTTTCTCTCTTACTTACGCCAACGCTTGAACTCGACTACGAGAAATTAAACTTTGACCTATCTATGGAGACTCCATTAGAGAAACTTTCATTACATCCGTTGTTTAAAAATCTTGCTTGATTCAAGTCAGCACTATCACATTACCCGTTAACCTTATTTCTATAGAGATATTTGCTTTTGATGTGATTTTAAGGTTAACTACTCATCATGCCAAATTGATTGCTTTTGTAAGGTCATAGTTTTCATATTCCTAAGCAACCCGTTATTCAAATTCAAGCAATCAAACCATCAGAGTCAAACATTTTCATATCAAGCCATGAAGTCATTCGCTTATTACTTGATGTCAAGTTTTCTTAGTCCATGTTATGGATTTGAATAAAGACACGCCGATTTGAATAATATTCCCGTTGTTATTGATTTTCCCCGACGATTTCAAGAATTTCGCTTTACTCCCAAAGATCGATATTAAATTTTGTATCGACTTTGAACCCTAGACAAAACTCATTTCTAAAATCTCATATCGAATGGCTCCTATTGAACTTCGTGAGTTAAAATTCAACTATAGAATTTGGTACCGAGCCTTTATCTTGTGACTTCCTTTTCAGGAATTCACCTGCCGCACTTCCGTAGGGGACGCCATATTCGCATGCGATAGTAAATCGATAGGTGTCATTGTGACGCATATCCAAGATTGGGATATGAGTCACAACTTGAGAGCAACCTAAGTCAAGAATCTAAATACGTAGCTTTCAGGCTTAGTTGGTTATTATCGAGATTCGTTGAAGGATATTCTCGAATCGCTATTCCATTAACGCAAATTGACCAGAGAGATACAAAATTCGAATGGAGCAAGGAATGTGGGAAGAGCTTCAAGAACTCAAGAGGAGACTCATTTCAAAGACATGTTCCGACCACGCCATCCTCGAAAAGCGAACGTGTAGCCGACGACGACGTTGAGTAGTAAGATCGATATATAAGTACGAAAATTTATATCACAAAGACTAATTTCAGATAATTTACAAATAATAGAGATGGAGATGAAAACTCTAGGTACCCACGTGATGATATACGAGTATAATCGACTTTTAATCGATAAAGTTAAAGTCGCTTCAGCCACCGAATCTGAAGTTGATGCGTATGAAGAAGAAAGTACAAGAAGGAGCTATTCCTAAGCGAGAATTGATGAAGAAGGAATACTTCAAGTCCACTCTAGACTTTGTGTTCCTAACGACTGATTTGAAGTAGCGATTATGATGGAGGCACACAATACACCATTTGCAATCCATCCTCGAAGTACTAAAATGTATCGTGATCTTCATACATACATTTTGGTGGAACAATACGAAGAGAGAGATTGCAAAGTTTATCTCGATGTGTTTAACTTGTCAACGTGTAAAGGCGAGCATCTCTGTACCTAAGGGTCCGCTGCAACCACTTGAGATTCCTAATGGAAGTGGGAACACATTACTATGAATTTCATTATTTAGTCTTCCTACGGCTTCTCAAGGCATCAATGCTATTTGGGTCATTGTTGATAGATTAACCAAGTCTGCTTCATTTCTTACCGATACGAGAGACTTATTCCTCGAACGCCTTTTCTCAGATGTACGTAAATGAGATTGTGAGATTTCATGGCATGCCAAGATCCATAGTTTTAGATCGTGACCCAAGATTCACTTCATGATTTTGGTTAGTTGCAAAAAGCTATGGGCACGAATTTATTTATTCAGTTCGCATACCATCCTCAAACCTGGATGGGCAATCGTAAAGGACTACTCAAACTCTTGAGATATATTAAAACTCGTGGTCCTAGATTTCAAAGAAAGTTGATAAGTACTTGCCATCAGTGGAATTCTCATACAACAATAGTTATTAAACAAATATAGTAATGGTTCCATTCAAGCATTATATGGACGAAAATGTCGCTTCTCCAATATGTTGGGATGAGGTGGGTGAAGCAACATGTTGGGACCCGAAAGTTAAGACGTATTTATCACCGAAAAGATCCAAATGATTCGACAACGATACAAACCAAGACAAGATCGACAAAAGAGTTATGCGATCTTCATCGAAAGGACGTGGAATTTAATGTAGGGATCATGATTGTCATGAAGTCGCTCCACGGAAGGGAGTTACAAGATTTGGGAAGAGAGGAAAGCTCAATCCACGATTTATCGTGGCCCATTCAAATTCTCGACCGAGTAGGAAATGTAGCCTATAGACTTCATAAGCACTCTCCAAGTATGTCTCGTGTTCATAATGTGTTTCACATATCCGTATTTCAAATATGTGAAAGACCCGAACCACGTTATAGAAAGTTAGAACCTGATTTAGATAGCCAAGACTTAACGTATGAGGAGGTACCGCCAAGATTTTGGATAGAAGGAGCATGTCCTACGCTAAGAAAGGTTATACCACAAGTTAAAGTTTTGTGGAGGAATCATGCTATAGAGGAAATGACCGAATTGAAAACGAAATGAAAGCGAGGTATCCTCACCTTTTCAAAACACTGTGTATCGTGACGCCAATTTCGAGGACGAAATTTCATAAGGAGGGAGGTCAGAAGACCTCAAATTTTTTAAATAAAAAGGAATTTCCTTTATTTATTATTTTGAAATAGTAAGGGTTGATTTGATTAATGTGGATAGTTAAGGGTTAAATACGCAAATATTTCAAAATAAGCAAGTGGTTATAAAATATTCATTGTTGTCTTGAATATTCGTTGGTCGTGGAATATTCGCATCGCTTCGGAAATATTCGTACGACGACCGCAAGGTAATGTGTGTGGGCCCCATAACTGAAAGCGATTGGATGAGGAAAACGACAAATATAAGTTGGTTAAAAATAACTACAGAAGTTGTTACCATTAAAGATCGCTTGAATACCCTTATGGTTAAAATACAAGAATACGCTGCGGTCAGACAAAGAAGACACCAGATTGCATGACAAGATTGTTGAATTATTGATTCTTACGTAAGATGGCACTACTCAATAATTTTCACAAAGAGTTACCGCTCAATATTTTATTTTATCGATTCAATAATTGCTATGCTGATATTTTATATTATCGTTGTTCAATAATTGTCAACGCACAAGATTTCCCATTATCGATCAATAATTCATATTATTTGAATAATATTATTAGATAACATTATTGGCAATGTCTAGAAAGTTCTGCTCAAGGAGAGGTTTGGTCACCTAATCATGCGCCCAGAAGTGAGAGATCCTTATCGAAAGCCCCTCTTCCCGGAACTACCGTCATTATAATCAGATTCTCAGAATATTATTTGTGAATAATTAATTATTGATTCATATGATAAGGAAATATTTATTTTATGTGGATATAAATGATGGATTTATTTATGTGGTTATAAATGAAGAAATTATTGTTGAGGTGTTTTATCAAGATTTTATCTGATTGAGGTATTAAAAATCAAATCGTGGGTTTTGAGATATATCATGGGTTATAATTTTTAATCCGACCGCTGATTGTGGTAATTTTTGGGTATGTTATACATACATAAGTTGAGTATATGTCCACAAATTTTGAACCGCTAAAAATGCACGAATGATTTGTTGTGAATTTTAAGAGGTGTCTGATTCTAAATTAGGTTTATAATTGATTTTGGTGGAAAATTCTAGAATTGAGTGGGCCCCACTTGTGGTTGGTGAAGAAATGTGCTGAATTTTATTTCAAATGTGGTGGGTGGCAATAGTAGCGGTGTAAAGCCATCAGTAAAGCAGTCAAGTCCGCTTTTACGGCTAACATTTTCCTATAAATAGAGGGCTGTTAGAATTGAAAATCACACCGTAAACAAAGTTTTCTCTTTTCTCTCTATATTATCGAGCGATTTTGTGAGTATTTAGATACTTTGAGAGTTGTTGCTCAAGATAAGTTTCATTCAAAGATCACTTCCGACCTTTCCTTCCGGCAATCGATTCTTCGAGGTAAGGGATATTATTTTTTTCAGAATGATATTATTTCTTCAATATCATTATGTCAAATGTCGATCCTCAAGTTTTATCAAATTTGGAACTTTTTCATGTCTGGGTTACTATTCATGAGTTACTATTCACGAGTTACTATTCATGAGTTACTATTCACGAGTTACTATTCACGAGTACTATTCATAAGCGTGAAAATATTTTTTTTTTTGGAATTTCTATCTTTTGGTGCTCTGAGTTACTATTCACGATACTTGACTATTCACGATACTGAGACTATTCACGATACTCAAGACTATTCATCTAAAAATAAAATTTCTTCTTTTCGTCTAAAATATCTATTTTGGATACTAGCTTTCGATCAGATCCATGTTTTGATCATTCTCAATTTTTACACCACTATGATTATTTTTTGAGGTATTGTTGGACATGGATAAAACAAAGTACTAATCCTTAATCCTTAATCCTTGTCATTTTGTTTCACCGGATTCGCTTTTTAAAAATATTTTCATCATCCTCGCCTTAAATGATGATATTATTGAATATCTTCGCCCAGTAGTAAAAAAGATGAATGATTTCAAGAATATCTTTGGCCTCAGAAGTGCAAAAGATGAACAGTGTTTAAATGAATACGACTGATGATGAATATCTTTGAGTGCAAAGATGAACAGTGTTTAAATGAATACGACCGACTAATGAATATCTTTGCCTTTAGTGCAAAGATGAACAAAGTTGAGATGAATACGACCGATTGATGAATATCTTCGGCCCAGAAAGGCAAAGATGAATATTTGATTTGAGATGAATATCGATTGATGTTACAGGATAAAATATTGATGATGGACCGTTAAATTCATAGATTATAGTAGATTTCATTCTCTACGTAACTCTTCTATGAATTATTATTTCACTATAATATTGATCCGAAACTTGTTGCCTATCAGATTCTATCGATTTTTTCCCTCGCTTGAGACTAACGATAATTTGTTGTATATTATCTTAGTCATAATATTCTTTATCGGGCTAGTTGAGCTCACCCTTTTCCTTGTTGTTCCATTTTTCTTCTCGTGAGGCGAGAATGTAATGAGTACTAGCTGGGGTATGGAATGAAGGTTCTAGAGAGAGTTGTTTAGTAGTCCTCACCATTTTTGTAAAATAATGTATCAATAAATATGATGGGGATTTATTTATGCGTGGATATTGTCTAGAAGACAATATTATATTTAAACTCATTAAGATATATTGTCGTATTTCACACCTACATTTGTATTATTGAAGTTGTAGTTTTCTTCGTACCATGTATTTGGCACTTCGGAATGGGTGTTGTGTATACCTATTTTGGGGCGCCACAGTTGGTATCGTAGCTTAGGGATATGATCTCCAATGAGATCGGGAATAGAAACTAGGAGGGAGAGACGAGTAAATCCTTCGCTAAGGTGTCCTACCTAAGCTTATTTGTTAGTTGGTCAAGATATAGGGATATTATGTGATATATTGATTTCCTTAATTAACCCTTGTTTTATGACAAAGATTTGAGAATGTCGATGAGAATATTAATAAAGGAGTAAATGAGACCGTGGAGATGCCTCAGACTTACCAACGAGGAGAACGTGCAACAGTCGGGAATGTTCCTCCCGTGAACAACACCAATGAAAGCGATGATGAACGAGGGATGTTTAGAAGCTTTTTGCGATTCACGCAAAATCGACGAGGAGACTCGTGTTCAAAATACAGAGGAAATGATAGCAATTCACGGTGGTCACAACCAGCCGTTCAAAGAGTCAGGGACCACCAGAATTTAAGGGAAAGCCAGATCCGATCACGCCATGCGGAAACATGGGTCAAGCAAATTACCAAGATATTCGATGTCTTGGGATGCACGGAGGAACAGAAAGTTCCATTCGCCACCTTTATGTTCCGTGGCGAGGCGACATCGGGTGGGAATCAGGAAGCGCACCCATCCACCGCACTCAAAGATGTCGCCGGAGACGCTTTTGAGAATTGCTTCAATGACAAGTACTTCCCCGAAAGTATTCATTATATGAAGGAAGTGGAGTTTATTAGACTAGAAAGCGAATAACATGACGGTGTCCCAAAGACGAGGCGAAGTTCATGAGTTATCCAGTTTGCACCTCATTTGGTGGAGAATGAGGAACGATGATGCTGGATGTTTCGAGAGGTTTGAAACCCGACATACGCCAAGATCTCATTTCTCATAAATTTTCTCTCTATTCAGATGTTTGTCAATGTGGCTCAATTGTTAGAGCGAGATAACGAGTACGTTCAACCGAGGACCATAACCGTGATCATACCAAGAAGATAGCGCCATCGTAATAACGATAACCAAATGGAGAAAGAAGAATACAGACAAAGGCGGTAACCACTCGGTGGTAATCGTGGCCATGAAAATAGAAGAAGCGAGTGGGAGGAGATTTTAAAAAGAGGAGATTCAACAACGACCATGTGAAGATGTCATCAGAAGAACTAGTTTTAAGGGAGGAGAACGACCACCCATTATATGCTACAAATGCGGAAAAGAGGGACATATCGATCCAAACCGCCCACAACAGCTTCAAGGTATGCTATAATTGTGGAAAGGAAGGACATATCGCCGAGATTGTACATGAATAAACCTAGTTCAGCCGGACGGTGACTCAAAAGATCGTCCCCGAAAAAGTCAAAGTCAACGATTCCGGAAGAGCGTTTGTTGTGGTCGGTCAAAATGCGAGAACCCGAACGAAGTTAGCACGCAAGTTAGTTAATTATAAATTCTTACAAGTATATACCTTACTAGATATTGGTTCTACCCATTCTTTTATCTCTCTTACTTACGCTCAACGTTTGAACTTGACTACGAGAGAAATTAAACTTTGACCTATCTGTGGAGACTCCATTAGGAGAAACTTTCATTACATCCATTGTTTAAAAATCTTGCTTGATTCAAGTTGGCACTATCACATTACCTGTTAACCTTATTTCTATAGAGATATTTGCTTTTAAGGTTAACTACTCATCATGCCAAATTGATTGCTTTTGTAAGGTTGTTAGTTTTCATATTCCTAAGCAACCTGTTATTCAAATTCAAGCAATCAAACCATTGTAGTCAAACATTTTCATATCAAGCCATGAAGTCATTCGTCGGAAAAACCTAAATATTGAAATAGTCATAACTTGCTCATTTTAAGTCAGAATGAGCTCATTTTTGGACAGGAGGTACTTTATACCATATACTTTCATGTCCCAAAAGGCCAGAATTTTTCTCATAATTTAAGTGGCCGAAACAGCCTCTCTAAAATCATGGCAGAAGCTTTTTCGGTTTTTGCAGCTTTGCACTCCTTTGCTAAAATCAGTCCACACAAAAATCTACAACACCTTTTCCAGTAATTCCACTTGGATTAGTTAGGTAACTCATAGATCTAACTCTAGGACTTGACCACATTCAAAAATTCAAAATATAATAGGAGATATGGTCAATTTAATTTCATGTTACGTTTTTCACTAAAATCGATTTTCAACTCTTTGTGATTTCTAAGAAACTTTCATGTTTTTACGTACTAACCAACATAACTCATCATAAAACTTACTAATACTTCATATACCCATGATTTTCATTATTCCAATGCTTTTATTATGACTTTCATCATAAACCACGTAAACTGCTTATTTAGTTGAAGAAATATTTGAGGGTTTAAGAAATGGGTTTTTTATCTTCGGGGTCAATACAAAATTCGATTTCACGCCTAGGGTAGGCTAGAAATCTTCAAGAATACGTCAAGAAATTTATTAATGATAGAAATATCATTCAAAATTCACATTTTATCCAAGACTTGGATAAGACGTCACATTGATACCAACTGTGACTTCTATCCTTAACCTAGATAAGACCTCACAATGATACCTATAAACTTGCCATCTTCATTCACGATGTCGCCTTACGAAAGTTTGGCTTCGCAAGCATTCCACACAAGCGAAGTCGACAACGAAAGGTTCGGGGCTCTTTACTTATGGCTTGATACAACAAAGGATTAACTTTAGGGTTTGGTTACTTTGAATTCAGATAACAAAGTTGGTTATGAATATAAAAGCTAACAACCTTACGAAAAGCATGATGAGTAGTTAACCAATTGATTCCTAAAATCACATCAAAGACAAGTATTTTCAAAAGATAAGATCGACAGTAACGTGAAAGTGTTTATTTGAATCAAACAAGATTTAAAAATAGTAAGCGATATGAACGGCTAACGAAGTTTCAACCAATAAGTCAAAGTCTAACTTCTCCTGAGTCAAATTTAAGCGTTGAACGCAAGCAAGAGAGATAAAATAATGGGTAGAACCCAGATCTTATAAGGTATAGACTTCATGAATTTATAATTAACTAACCCGTCTTAACTTCGTTCGGTTTACTTCGCTTTTTGAGAAGTCATGAAAAATGCACTTCCTAAACCAACGACTTTGTTTTGTCCATATCCACCTTTGGTGCCACCGTCCCCCCAGCTAGACTTGACTTTGGTGCACAACAAAATTGAGCTAAATTACCTTCTCTTCTTGCAATTTCCACTTCTATTATCTTTGCCATGATTACCACGTCAAGTGGTTACCATTCTTAGCATGATAATTTCCCCACGATGGTTATCATTGTTCGATAGCCAATTGCCACCAAGATGATTATTATCGTATTGTTGGTCGTTACCTTTTGTTTGAGTGAATCAACACTCTCATGTGCTTCATTGCTTATCTCAAATTTTTCGGATGTCATTCTCAAACACCGTCACAAAATAAGGGTTAATTAACATATCACATATTATCCTATACTCGACCGACCAATTAAATACCAAATAAACTTAGGTAGGTCATACTAAGCGAAGGTATTCCGCGTCTCCCCTCCTAGTACTATTCTCACATCTTAGCCAGGGATCATATCCCTAAGCTCGATACCAATCCGTAACTCATGTCCCAACCGTGGACAAAGACCTCACAAAGCAGGTACTGTCGGTTTACCAATCACAGAATCAGGCGTCCCTACGGAGAGTCCGCGGTGCATCCCCCATCAACAGAAGTCACCAATGGTAGAGGCTCGGGGCTCTTTACTTATAGCTCGATACCAACCGTGCGCCTTTCTAAAATTAGGTATACGTCACCCATCTTGGGTCGCCACTTACATGGTACATAAATTCAAATACAACTTACTAACCTAACTGTCCGTGTACAATACGACATAAAATCGTGAGTTTGAATACAAATATTGTCTACTAGATATTATACAAACTCAAAAGGAGTCCTCATTACAACTATTATCACACTATCTCACGTAAATAGTGAGGACTACTAATGCTATCCTCTGGACCATTACTTACGCTCCCCGACTTCGTCCCAAATGGCTATGTTCTCATGTCCTCAAGAGAACAAAAGAAAGAAAAGGGTGAGCTCAACTAGCCCAAGAAGAAATATTATGACTAAGATAATGCGAATAAATTATCATTAGCCTTCAACAGATGTTAAACCGATAAAATACAATAGAACAACCAGCTTTAATCTGCGGCTTTAATAAGCAATCCATTAAAAGAGTCAAGTAGAGAATAAAGTCTACTATCTTTTAGGTTTTAAAAGGTTTTCATCAATTTTTATCATTGAGACTCGAATTTTTAATAATAAACCACCACATCTAATCATCCCCGTATTACTGGCCAAGGATTTTCATCAAATTATCAATGGTCATGACTATACCGAATCACCCCTCGGTCATAATCATACCAAAAACTATCCATCACATTGCATTACAGCCACTTTGAGGACTTTTGTTACATCATTTATATCAAGTCATGATTATACCGAATGATCCTCGTCATAATCATACTAAGTTCATCTATGCACGTAAGCCAAAGATAACATAATATAACATGAGGATGATGACAATGACATAGTAATTCAATAAAACAAGTTCAAGAATTATTTAATCCATGAATTAATAACGTCCAAATTGTCAACATGATCTTCGTTTCAGAGAGTAAAATTCAAGAATGATCGGAAGAATATTTCCATGAAAAGATCTCGGATGAAACGCAAATATCAAGGATATTCTACTAATTTCATGGAGTATAGAAGTCAAAGTTTTAACCAACCGGGTATAATAAAGAATGGAATAACAAAAGAAATCACCATGCACGCAGTGATTGCGATAGACGAGTTATTCCAACAGTAATAATAATAACGGAACCAGTGTCGTGAAATTCACACCGAAGCGGGATGTTCCAACGAGATAATAAAGATGGAACCGGATCCGGTAAAAACACACGAGATAGGATATTCCAACGTAATGATAAAGATTTTAACCAGTCCTGTAAAACACACGAGCATGTGATGTTCCAACAGAATAATAAAAAGCGGAACCGTGTCCGTGTAAAACACACGACAGTGATGTTCCAACGAGAATAATAATAAAGATTTTAACCAGTCCTGTAAAACACACGCATGGATGTTCCAATGTAATAATAGAAGAATGTCACCAAGTATAGGGTATCACAGATACAAAGTTATTCCAATGAATAATAAGCAATGGAATAACATAAGGATTTCACTCAAGTATAGGGTACCGCCGTATACAAGGTATATGTATAGGGTATGCCACTTTTACACAAAGTTATTCCAATGTAATAATAATGAATGGAATAATGTAAGTTCTCTTCAAGAAGAAAGAATAACACCCTTACCGTAAAAGAACCTAATATAGAAGTAGTGAAGTAGCGGAATACTCTTCTTCTTTCTATAATTTTCTCTATAACTTCTCTCTATAATTTCTCTCTCAGAGTTTCAATGAATTGTAAGAAAATAATGAAGGAATGAGCTTCTATTTATAGGAAAATGGAATGCATAAGAATTAATTCATGAACGGTCCAGATTGATTTACTTTAATCGACGGTCCATATTTAAAGAAAAATCTTTTAAATAAAATATAATATATTCTATTTATATAAAAACATTTTACTACGCAAACACTATGCAAAACACTATGCAACACTATGCATAATAAAATATAATATATTCTATTTATAGAATAACTTTAATAAAGTATTCTATTTTATATAAAAGATGTTTCATTTTATTACGTTAATAATCTGAATAAAACAAAACGTCATTATCGCTATAATAATTCATATTATTAATCGACAATAATGGAATCAAACCGAAGTGACTTCTCACATAAGCATCAATAATCAATACCGCGTGTATTACTTATGCAACCACACGCATCTTCATTTTTTTACTACTGAAAGTAGTTCAACAAGAACTACTAGAAAACTTCCGCCGCTATTTTAATAAAATATTTTTGTCGCTTTCTCAATCCGACAATAATTACATTGTGGGGTCCACCAATGATTGAGTAGTTATGCGAATATTCCCGCTAAACCGAATATTCCCCACCAATCGAATATAATATAACCACTTGCATACTTTGCAAAATTTATAAATACTACCCACAACTATAATATTATCTCAAATTCACACCATAATATTAAAAATTTATTTCGACAAAATTTAAATCTTTATTGATAAAATCTGGGGTCTCACAAAATACCCACGCATGAATCCTCCCCACTCAATCGATTCACCACCTCGTAATCCTCACCACAAATGACCACTTCAAGCTTGAGACACGGCGTATTTAAACCTAAAGCGATCTTCGACCTCTCCGTCACCACTCACTTCATGTCCCTCTCCCCAAAAGCCCCATCGCGCTCCAAGATCGATCGAATTGGAAACAGCCGGCGACCGATGAATTTGATGCTCTTATTAAAAATAAGACATGGGTCCTAGTTCCACGTCCTCACGATACCAATATCACACTATGCATTTGGCTTTTTAAACACAAATTTAAATCTAATCGGTGATTTAGAAGCGACACAAAGCTCGCTTGTTGTTGTCAATGGCAGGTCTCAACAGGTGGGAATCGACTATGACGAGACATTCAGTCCCGTCGTCAAACCAACTACAATTCGCGTGGTGTTAAGTATAGCAGTCTCAAAGAAATGGGCTATACATCAGCTAGATGTGAAGAATGCATTTCTTCATGGACACCTTTCTGAAACCGTCTATATGCATCAGCCCGGAATTCCGTGATCGACAAAGATCCTCGATCATGTTTGTCTCTAAAAAGTCACTATATGGCTTAAAACAGCCCCATGAGCTTGGTACCGGCGGTTTTGCCCACTTCTCTCCACTATCGGCCGTCCCACGATTCGTGTGATCACTCTCTTTTTATATACTCTCATGGTGTCGATACTGCTTACATACTCCTCTATGTCGATGATATTATCCTCACTACATCCTCTCATGCACTACGCAACACCATCATTGCCTCTCTACGGTCTGAATTCTCCATGACAGACCTCGGTCCCTTGAATTACTTCCTCGGCGTGTCTGCAATTCGTCATTCTCGTGGGTTGTTTCTACATCAATCCAAGTACGCATCCGACATCATCTCTCGCGCCAAAATGACAAACTGCAAACCGACAAATACGTCTGTTGACACAAAATCTAAATTGAGTTCCAATTCGGGTGATAAATTCGATGATCCTACATTGTATCGGTCCCTTGCCGGCGCCCTCCAATATCTCACCTTCACGAGATCGGATATTTCATATGCAGTTCAACAAGTTTGTTTATATATGCATGACCCCCGTACATCACACTATGCCGCTCTAAAGAGGATCATCCGATACATTCAAGGTACTAAAGACCTCGGCTTACATCTATCTACATCGAATGTCACTAATTTACAAGGTTATAGTGACGCTGATTGGGGTGGATGCCCCGATACACGCCGCATTACTACATCATCATGTATGTTCACTTGGGTGACAATCTCGTCTCTTGGTCCGCCAAACGCCAAGCCATATCCATTCGCCAATGGCGGCCGAAAATCTGCATGGTCGGTCGCAAAATGTGTAAATGGCCAGTCCCGCTGTTGGCTTGAAACTTACTTCTCGAGCTCCACTCGCACCATCAACAAAGCAACCGTTGTTTATTGTGATAATGTAAGTGCTATATACCTCTCGAAATCTCGTTAATCATCAAAGAACCAAACACATTGAGATGGATATTCACTTCAGTAAGAGAAAGTTCTTCTCGGCCAAGTTCATTCTTCTTCACGTGCCTTCGCGATATCAATATCTGGATATATTTTACTAAAGGCCTACCCAAACCAACGCTCGACGACTTTTCGTTCCGGCCTAAGCATTCGCCTCCTCCCGCTTTTGACTAAAGGGGTGTAATAGAATATATACATATTATATTCATTAGCTATTATTATGTAAATCAATTATGTAGAAATCGCATTATTCTCTCTCTTATTTAGCCAATAATTAGCCATTTAGTTAGCAATATTATAGGCAAATATATACCGTTTATGAATCAGATGTATATATATAGCTTGATCAATTCAATGGAAAAGGAGGGGGGATTATATTTCCAATAATATTATTTGGCTGACATGGCAAATTAGTTTCCATCTTCCTTCAGTCTCGCTATTCTCCATTAATATTTCTCTCTCTTCCCTTACTTTCTCTCTCTCTCACCGCCTTTATCTATCTCATCTCAAATCCACTCGCCGTCGTCGTAAATGCTTCTTCCGTCATGTGCGTAAATCTGGCCGTCAACAACACCGATCTCTCAACTCGTCGTCGTCCTCTTCTTCATCTACTGGTATTTCTTCATCTACTGATATTTTTTCATCTAATATTTCTTCATCTACTGATATTTCTTCTTCTTTTTGTATTGGTATTTCTACTGGTATTTCTTCTTTTTCTTCATATTCATCATTAATTAATTAGTCTTATTTTTTCTATTAATTAGGGTATATATTTTTTTTTTTTTTTTTTTTTTTTTTTGTACTGATATTTCTACTAATATTTTATTTTTTTCTACTGATTAGTCTTCTTTTTTTGGTGGCGTAAATTAATTAGTTAATTATTTTTTAATTTACTTTTGTTGCACTTGTTGATTCACAGGTTGTTCATTTTAGTGAAAAGAAGGTTTTGGATCAGAAAGCATACATGTTGTTCTATTATCATATAATTTTTAAAGGTGTGTTAATTTAAATTTTGTTAGTGTTACTATCATATAACTGTTTAGTTACTTCTGCATTATGTTTTGGTTACTGTTAATTTGTGATTCGGATATCATTTTTGTTACCTTGATTTGGTATTTTGGTTACTTTTTTATGTTGTTATGGTTACCATGTATTTGCTTAGTATACATGGTTGACTAAAACGATTTTTTGGTGTACATGTTGTTTATGTATTGGTTACCATTAATATATATTTTGATTCTTAACATATAACTGTTTTATACATGTTGTTTATGTATTAGTTACCATTAATATATATTTTGGTTACTAACATATAACTTTTGGTTTTTCATTAGTATATTTTTTATTCTTTGTTACCTTATGATTTGGATACCATTCTTTTCTCATCGATTGGGATTTTGGTTACTTTTATATGTTGGTTTGGTTCTGATGTATTTGCTTAGTATACATTGGTTGACTAAAGCTGGTTTTTCTCTACATGTTGTTTATGTGTTGGTTACCATTAAAACATGGTTTGGTTACTTTTATATGTTATTTTGGTTATAATGTATTTGCTTAGTATACATTGATTGACTAAACCGAGTTTGGACTACATGTTGTTTAGTATACTAGACTAATTTATGGGGCTTGATGTAATGCTTACGTTGTAGCTACATCAAGCAATAAAAATAGATCTTATCGTATAAGCTGTTTGGTTACTTACGCATTATGTTTTGTTATTCTTTGTTAGCTTGAGATTCTGGATACCATGTTTGTTACCTTGATTTGGTATTTTGGTTACTTTTTTATGTTGTTATGGTTTCCATTTATTTGCTTAGTATACATGGTTGACTAAAGCTGATTTTGGTGTACATGTTGTTTATGTATTGGTTACCATTAAAACATGTTTTGGTTCTTATCATATAAATATTTGGTTACTTATTTAGTATGTTTTTTAGTTCTTTATTAGTTTAAGATTTGGATTCCATTTTTGTTTTCTTGAGTTGGAATTTTGCTTCTTGTTTTTTGTTGTTACGGTTCTGATATATTTGCTTAATATATGGGTTGACTAAACTTTGTTTGTCTATATATGTTGTTTATGTATTGGTTACCATTAATATATGTTTTGATTCTAACATATAAGCTGTTTGGTTTACTTCATTAGTATATTTTTTATTCTTTGTTAGCTTATGATTTGGATACCATTCTTTTCTCTCAATTGAGATTTTGATTCTTGTTATATGTTGTTTTGGTTACAATGTATTTGTTTGGTAAATTGTTTATGATATAAATATTGTTTATATCTGATTCTTAATATTTGTGTAAATTTGATTTTTTTATTTGCGGTTATGGAATCTTTACTATGGGGAATCTGATAGAAAATTCATTGAAAAAGTTATATATTGGTGTGATATGGAAGTTCAGAGCATTATTACCAAGAAATTGAACCCAAGACAGGTTGAAGAAGTTTAAGGCATCATTAGTTTGTGGATGTATTATTTTTGTAAATAATAAACCCAAGTCATAATAAACCATGTATTTGCTTAGTATACATTGATGTATTATTTTTTGTAAATTCCTTGAAATATATTCTACAAGGTTTATGCTATTCTATTTCTACTTCCATTTCCACAAACACATCTTACGTATTACGGTTACTTTCATATAACTATTTGGTTACTTCTTTATTATGTTTTGATTCTTTGTTACCTTATGGTTTGGCTATTATTATTGTGTCCTCAATGTGGGATTTGGATACTTTTATTTTTTTATTACGGTTAATATGTAATTATTTAGTATACATGGATTGCCTAAAGCGGGTTTCATTACATGATGTTTACATTTTTGGTTACCATTAAAACTTGTTATGGTTCTTATCATATAATTATATAGTTCTTGTTTTATTATGTTACATTATGGTTATAGTATACATGGATTGCTTAAACCGAGTTTCATTACATGATGTTTCATTTTGGCTACCATTAAAACATGTTACAGTTCTTATCATATAATTATATAGTTCTTTGTTTAATTATGTTACATTATAGTTCTTTATTATTAGTAACGGATATTTACAAGCTTGTATCGGGACAAACATTAATTGTTAAATGTATATGTGTGAGTGTCTGTTTATCTACAAGCTTGTTAGTAACAGAATAATTATCATAGATAGTTACTAGCTTGTTAGTAACGGATAATTAAAAGATTGTATCAAAGCTGTTATAAGCTTGTATCAAAGGCATTATAAAGCTTGTATATGTTTACTTTATATTGATAACTCATGATGGAATCAAAATAAAAATATTAATCAACATCAATTTTGTTCTTGTACACCATCAAAAATGTTACCAACCATGTGGTTAATGGTTACTAACGATAAACAATTATATATTCACAGTAAACAATTAGATTTGTTGTATTGAGTTCTTTATCGGTCTCCATTGTTTAACAACTGAATAAACATTATAAAGTAACCAAATCAATATTAGACAGTAACCAAATTACATAATATTAGTAACCAGAAAATAAACCAAATTTTTACATGCAAATTTGAAGGCCTAAATGATGGAATTCGACCAAAAAACCATGCAGTTCACCAGCAAAGCTGGTGACTTTTGATCGTTGACCCGTTTCCAATGAAATTAGGCTCTGAAAACGCCAAAATCCGACACTCCAAACTTGACAGAAAATTGCCAAATTGTCACTGCAACCAAATAAACATTATACTGTAACCAATTAAATAGTATACAACAACCAATATTTAACAGTTGTATGAAGGTAACCAATGTAGTCAATAAGTAACTACCAATATAAAATAAACAATTATAAAACTCAATAACATAATAGAGTAACCAAATAAACACCTTTCAGTATCTAAATACACATTATCTGATAACGAAGATATATGTAATTAGTAGCGAAGATTATAAAAATATTTTTACATTCATTTTACAACCAAAATAATCGATAATGACTTTGTTACAAATTAAAGACTAACAGGTGTATAAAGGTAACCAATGTAGTTAATCAGTAACCATCAATATAAAAAAATCAGTATAAAACACAGTAATATTATGTAGTAACCATGGTAATATTACACGATAAACAAGTCGACATTATAAACTAACCAAATCCAGTTAGGCGATAACTTGACATATATTTACTTAGTATCCATAACATAAAACATATTTGTGACATTTTACAAAGAAAAACAAATAATATAAAAATATCGATATGTACTTAAAGGTGTATTGGTTACTATTAGTCAAAACATCAAATTTGGTGTATTGGTTACTATTAGTCCATATAACCAATACAATGTAGTCGATAAGTAACATCGATATAAATGAAACAATTACAAAAAGAATATAACATTATAATTTTACACAAGAACGAATTGACCTTATTGAGTAACCATTATAATTTTACACACAAACCAACTCGGCAATATTCGGTAACCATATAATGTTACGATGATGCAAGAATCGACGTTAATCGATAACCAAAAACAACCCGGTAAAAAAGGGGGTTCCTTGCATTTTACAATAAAAACAACCAAATATAATTTATTTATTACCAACTAAAGGCGAGACTTTTGTAAGAATGTAACCAATTTGGCTAACAAGTAACCATTAATATAAAAACATAAGTAGAAGTGTACATTAATATGCTTGACAACCAATATCTGATAACCAATTAATCAACTGCGATAATTAAGTTTGCATTATTCGATGTCAAGTCGGCATTGAGTCACTAAATAATATTTTTACACAAACCAAAGTCGACATTATAATAATTTTATCTGATAACCAATTGAAATTAATCGATAACCATTATAGTGTTACCACGATAAACAAATCGACATTTATCGATAACTTGATATAATATTACATAGTAACCAAATCGGCATTAATCGATAACGAAATCGGCATTAATTAGTAATATTATCGATGTAACCAAAATAGCATTAGTCGATAACTAAGACATCATTAGGCGGTATAATGTTACCATATAACGATACAAAATAATCGATAACAAACCAACATTAGGCGATAACCAATTTATATAACCTTAGTAACCATAATATAAAACATGTTTTCAAATACATTTTGCAAGCCTGACATTGATATTCAAACTTTGTGACAATTTAAGTTCGAAAAAACTTAAGAAAGATAATCAATTTAGTAATTAAGTAGTAACTATAAGTATCTATATGCTTATAAGTTTTAAACTTACATACCACAATATTTGAATCGAAGGCGATGTTGATTTTGTATTCAACAATCAACTATGACACTTTGTTTTTGGTTTACGATCTTGAAAGCGGCGTTGATTTTGTATGCTATTTTCGATCTTACTGATTAAATCACGACAGCGTTTTCTTCTTAGAGATCTGAAGATTCTTTGCGCGGTGGTGTGTCATGACGAAAAGCTTCGTCTTCTCCGATCTCGGTGGTGTGTCGTAGCGATGTGAAAACTTCTTCTTCTCCGATACAAGATCTTGTCTTCTCCGATTGATTTGGCGTTGATCTGTCTTCTCCGATTGATTTTCTCGATTCTTGAATTTAGGTGAGGTTGGTTACAAATATGAAAGGAAAATAAGCGGCGTGTGGGAGTTAATGATACGTGATTTTAGGAATCATAATATATTGTGTTTTGTTATTTTTGTAATTATTTTGTGTGTGTTTTTTTTTGTAAATTTTTGTTGTATATTAATACTTTCTAATTTTTAGTCACGATCAGTATCTTAATAATAAGAATGGACAGCCTGGCAGAGCCCAAAGGTTAAATAACACCTATAAATAGGCCTAGCCGTTGGGTCAAATATATTTACGCCCTAGACAATACAAGTTTTTATTGTCCATAAAAGATATAAAACTGGGCTGGGCTTTACTTTGTCGGTTTGGATACCACCATGGTGACTCTAATAATACAGTTACGTATTGAACTGGTTGACCCCATGTTAAACCGATAGTTTAACTGGTTAAATTGACTTAATGAACTAGTTTTAAATTATTTTATAATATTTTTTTGAAATAATTTTTTTAATATTAAAATTAACCATTTTTAATACTATTGTAGCCCAAATTCATTATATTTTAATTTATCAAAAACAAAATATTTTAAAATTTTATTAATTATTAATAATAAATATTTTTATATATTTATGATGTCATCGATATCCATAACGGTTAAACTAGTGGTTGAACCCATGATTTATCCATCTATAACCGTGAAAATAAAGCTTCGATAGATTACTTAAGTTATTGAAATTCAAATCACGTGTATAAACAAGGACATGATTTGCTAATAATTTATTTGATAATTAATCAATTAATTAATGTACAAACTATAACAGAAAAGCAAACAATGCTTAACTTAGCACTGAGCATGAGTGTTTATATTGTATATTACTCTAATTTTGTATCTGAGGTATAGTTAGCTCCTTAATTTTTATTTTAATATATTTATAATTATTTTTAGTATATATATATATATATATATATATATATATATATATATATATATATATATATAACATGCGAGGCGGTGTGGTATGATGACGAGATACTACTTGTCGACATATTTACATTCCACGTATATACAAATATTAAACAAAGAATATTCTTCATCGCATAAAAGATTACATATCGCTTATATATCGTATATTAATGACACCCATTTAATTTGTTGTTGAGTTAAGTGGATCATGTCAACAATAAATATATGGGTGTCACCCATATAGTATGTGAACATTATTTAATATTAAAAAGTAAAAATATAAATAAGAAAAATTATAAATATTTATATTCAATTATATAGAAATTTTTAATATTAATCTTAGAAACTAGGCCGCGTATTCACACCATGCGAATTTTACAAAATTACCACAACGAACTGAGAGTCTGAGACAAGAAATTCTGAAAATAAAAAATTGGTTGGGGTCGAATAAAAATAACTGAAAGAACGTCGGATTTTCCTGCAACAACCAAAATTACGAACATTATCTTCGATCTTTTACCTCAGGCTCAGGGCTACAGCTATTAGCTAAAAGCACAGAACGCAAAGTCTGACAGAAAAACAAGAATAAGAAGAAGAAGGCTGCAGTACTGGCCACTCCAAAATATCGACATCGTTTGCTAAGCAATCAGTTCCATCCACATGGATTTGTAAGTAATTCTCTCTCCTCTTTCTTCATTTCCCAAACATACCCAATTTTTTAAGTTAGCTTTCTTGTGTTTGGAGCATTATTGAGTAATAAATATGAACACTATGAGTTCATGTGTTGAAATTCAACCAGAAATACTTACTAGTTAGTCCTATTCGCGAACCCCAAAGCCGCGAAATTGGAAATTTGAGTTCGCGGAACGTCAGTTGGGCGAATCCGCGCACAAATTAAGCTGCATATCCAATAGTATTATGTTATGGGCATTGATACAGTGCCCACTTTCATGAAAATGGGGCTATATCCTGGCACATAATTTCGAGTGTTTGATATTGTGCTGTTTCTTAGTTGTGATAAAAATGTTACATTGTGTCTACTCCTTCCATTCCAAAATTAGAGATGCATTTTTATAACAACAATTTTTAAGGATATTTCTATGTTCTTAGCTAAGGATTTAGGATGGTGGTGTGATACTGGAAATGAAAGTAAAATAGTAATGGCAAATTAGGAACTTTATATCCTAAAATAAAAATGTATCTCAAATTTTGGAATGAACTAAAAAAAGAGGAAAATGTATCCCTAATTTGGAGAGGAGGGAGCATGTTAGCGACCAATGAAGGGCTTACTTCATTCATGATTCGAGTGTTGCTATATTAAGCAGACAAAAACATGAGTGATCCCTTTTTAAGATAAAGTTGATATAGATTTTATTCATCTAAATTCTATAACACTAGATGCTGACATGCTCCATGCTCATCTTACTCCCCTTTTGTATTTTTTGTCATTGTATATATAAGCTGACAGACCTCAAATAGTCAAATGGCAGTTATGTCTAACTATCTCAGGTTAATCCCAAAAGTCATGTGCTCAGACCTCATGCAGGGATTTTGTGATCATAACTAATTTCTTAAGAAGTAATATTTGACACCATACCGAACATTCTCTTTGAATAACAGAATGGATGGATAGATGAATATTGTTTAGTTGATATGTTATGATATATATGACGTAGTTTTGTATTGTATGTCTAACTTATTGAGAACGGAATTTAATGTATATTTCGATGTACTATTATCTCACAGGTTGCTGTCAAGAACAATGTGCTCTTCTCAAATGATATCCCCTTGCTGTGGGATCCAAATCGAGCTTTCTGTTAATAATTTTAACTCCTCAAAAACTTCTCTAGTTCCCAGATACTCCTTGGGATGGTCCGGGACACAATCCTTATCTTTAAAGCAACCAACCAACAAGTCCTTGTTGCAATTGGGGGTATTACTGACATCTAAAACTTATGACATATCTACTTCACCTCTAACTGGCGATGGAAAGGTAGGAGTCCTGTTGTTGAACCTTGGAGGTCCAGAGACTCTTGAAGACGTGCAACCATTTTTGTTCAACCTTTTTGCTGACCCGGTAAATTTTATAATACAATGAAGAAGATAATATTTCTTTATTCTACTAATTCATACTCTTGTTGATTCTATAGTATGTTAATCATGTGTCTCAATTTTCTCTTTACAAACTTTGTATTTTTCTGTTATGAATTAAGGAAGGAAGGCTCTTTCTCAAAATGTTCTGATTAAAAGAGTTATGAAAGACAGAGAGTTCGAATAATGTAGCGGAAGGGAGCAATAAGAGGAAAACTTAACTGTTGAAGAGAATTTTTAGTCAATATTGGGCATGAGGCCTAGGAAGAGAGAAAATAGTCTCTCTAGCCATTGGTCTATTTGTCCTCTACTTTCTTTTCTTTTCCCTCAAATTCATCCCCTCTTTTTTAGTAGTGCAAATTGACCAATCACACCCCTCAGATGTATTGTACAGCACCGAACTGACATTTATAACAGTTAAATTTATGGATCATAAGTAAAGATCCAGGATGTAAACCATTAATATTAAGTATAAGGAGGCACACTTTTGGTCCCTTTCTGCTTGCCTAGAGGGCTTGTACCTTTTTAATGTCACCTTGCCTTTTGTTGAGCGAATACATGCATCTGAACTTGCCTTTAACAACTAACAAAACCTTCAATTAAAGGTTATGGGTCTCTTCCCAATCTTAATTTGTTACTTAAAGTCAAACCTAAGTTCTTGGTAATGTTTTGTATGTCAGTGTTCAACTTGTTGCATTTGAACAGGATATTATTCGATTGCCAAGATTTTTTCGTTTTCTTCAAAAGCCCTTGGCGCAATTCATATCTGTGGCCAGAGCCCCAAAGAGCAAGGAAGGCTATGCTTCAATTGGGGGTGGTTCTCCTCTTCGACAGATAACAGATGCACAGGCATGTTATATTTCTTTTATTTTATGAAAAAGAAGAAACTACTTACCTTCAGTTCTCAAATAATTCAGTATTCCATTTTGTAGTATTTTTGTTTTTGTGCCAGCTTTACACGCTTGGACGAAACCAAGAAATAACCCCTCACGTGTGAAATTATAGAAGATCTTCTTTCTGATCAAACAATTCCATCGATGGCCTAATATTCAAGATTTATGTTTGGTTATTTATAACCTAATGGGTATTTACAAATTACTCTGCTGAAGCAGTCTCATTTGAAAAACTGTGAGCAGGAAAAGATGGATTGAAAATATTAGTTTATAACAGATGGAAAAAGGTTTAAAAGCCTCTCGAGTTAGTAGGCTGCCAACAAAAAAGTTACTGGGACATCTAAGCAGCTAGGAGTGAGAAAATTCAAGAGATTGGCTTTTTCTGTTGATTATGATAGGCAACTTAGAGAGTGACTTGAATCCAAATAATTTGTTTTTATTGGTTTCTTGTATTTTTTCCCCAAGGACTTATTCTCCTCCTACTTGTTCTTCTCTTCTTTCAATAAAATTCTTCTTTAACCGAAAGAGAAAAAAGAAAAACATAACAGCAACCAATTTATAAGATTAGGTGTTTAGGGAAAGGCTTTCTCTAGAAAACTAGATTATATTTTGTTTATTGTGATTAAAGCCGCAATTTACATTCTATATGGAAAACATACTTTTGAATGCCATATTTCTATGTAGCAGCTTAAGAAGTTGATCTACCAACTATATTTATATGGAAATCAGGGAAAACAGTTTACATGATTCATGGATCAACAAAACTAGATAAGATTGACACCTCCATGTATATTAGTCCTTCTCTCTTTTACTTTTTCTGCGACGTGAGACTCAACTCACTTCAGCATTCCCAACAATGTTGGTGTATTATGCCTTTGTTGATTTTGAAGTGTAAAATTTCTTCTCTTATCAACATTTTTGATATTCTCGTTCCCTATCTTTCGGTTTATTTTTTCTCCCCATGTTAGTCAAGAGACATATTCCACATAACTTAGATATTATAGTTTATATAATTAAAACGAAAAGAGATAGGATGTTGGAGTAATTCTTACATTTGAAATGGGACTAGGGTGAAGCACTAGCTTTGGTAAGAAACTAAGAATTAAAGCCTCTTAATCCCCCCTTTTTTTTATTGTATAAGAGTAACAGAAATTGTAGTTTAAGTTTCAATATCCTAGTCATTTTCGTTAACATTTTAAAGAGTTCGCTTTGGAATTTTGTTTAAATACTTAATTGCTTAAGAATTACAGTCATGTTAATTTATTTGGGAATCTGTACTGTGGTACGAGGCATATTGGGCTTTGTATAGAGTTGCCGTCAACAATGGTCTTATTTTCATAAGCCTATGTACATATTATGTCTTTTCATTGACTAATATTTTCTTTGTTCAGGCTGAAGAGTTGAGAAAGGCACTCTGTGCAAAGGATGTCCCAGCAAAGGTGTACGTCGGTATGCGTTATTGGCATCCATTCACTGAGGAAGCTATTGAACAGGTTCCGGAACTCTATAATTTTGTGGCCCAAAGTTGACGGTCTTCGTATTAAGTTTAGACCCCTGGATGCTTCTTAAAACAAAATAGAACCTAGTTATCTTTTGCAATCTTCAAATTAACCAATTTCATAAAATGGAGTATGACGTCAGAAAAATCTTGTTATGTCAATTAAAAAGAAATGGAGTATTCTCAATTTTCTGAAATCTTAGGGAGTGTTAGTGTCATTTTACGCAAATTATTTGCACGGATTCATAAGAGATTTCTTGGTACCTAAAAGAGAATATTATAAAAAACTTCAAAAAAAAAACTTTACACCAACCAAATAAATGAAAAAGAAGAAAACATATCATAATAATAAAAGGTAGGAAATTTAAGAGTGTACAAAACTTACAGGTTGTTACTTTGATACTATTTTTTCACAGAAGTTAGATTCCATTTGATTACATGTTTTCAAAGTACATTTTCACTTTTTTGCCTTTTCTCTTTTGCATGTTCTTCCGTATATAAAATAGAAAAAGAGCAGAAATTAATGAAGTTCTTCAAAAGAGCATCAGCAACTACTACCTTATTTTATTTTTTTGCATAAAACCCGAGACTGATAACTGATTTATTGTGAGCAATATGCTATTATTATTTCCCAGATTGAAGCAGACACATCTGTTTTCCCCGTTGTTTTTTAGTTCATAATGCATATATTATTGCAAAATTTGTTTGAACATATCACTTGTTTCAGACTCAACTGACTTAGCACTGTTGTTTGTCTATTTATTATTAAAATGTTCTCCTGTCCTATGTGTGGCTGAATGGTGATTTCAGCTGTTATGTAATGCTTCTTTCTTTGTTTTTGATCTTTTAATTTAGAAATTATTTTACATAACATTCTTTAATCATCAATCTTTTTGTTTGTTGATACTTCTGTAGCCCCCTAGCTTGAAATTGTAAGCAAACTCTTTGGACTATCAAGGCTTACCAATGATTTATTTTCTTTTAAAATTTTCATTTTTGCAGATAAAAAAGGATGGAATTTCAAAGCTGGTTGTGCTACCTCTTTATCCACAATTCTCAATATCAACTAGTGGCTCAAGCCTTCGGCTATTGGAGAGTATATTCCGGTGATGAACATGTTACTTTTACATTATGTATTACCAGAATTACTATCCCAAAGCTAATAAATTTTGGAAATATGTTTCCTGAATTCTTAGGGAGGATGAATACCTTGTTAATATGCAGCACACGGTGATACCTTCCTGGTATCAGCGTGAAGGGTATATAAAAGCCATGGGAGATTTGATTGAAAAAGAGTTGGGAAATTTTGATCATCCTGAAAAGGTGTTACTTTTTTCGTGCAAATATAACTTCTGGCTCGTTTGTTTTAGGAATTCATTCATTTGGTTTCCGCTCTCTGAGATCTAAATATTATGAGACTCCAAAATTGCACGTAAAATTACTTTAGATGCATCATATGTACTGGGAATCAGGATTATTACATACTACACTTCTCACTCTCTTAAGACCATTCCTTGACATGTTTTAGGGTTCAACCCTAATTAGTTCTAAGCTAGATTCACTCCAGTTTTCCACTCTCTTCCATTCCTAGACATATTTTGGGGTTCAACCCTAATAAGTTCTAAGCTAGATTCATTCCAGTCACTTTCTTGTTTCCTTCTATGTTCATATTGTTTTCATATTATGATAGAATATTGATGGTTCGCTTTGTTAGTCCTTCATGTTATTGGGGTTTTATACACATTAAAATGCTAATTACAGTCATGGCAATTGAATGAGCCATCTGATGAGGTATCGGGTTCTAAGTGTTACTTGTGCCCAATATAGGCATATGATTGTGGTTCTAGTTATATAATTATTTATTTACGTTTCATGCGAAGACTCTCGAAATTTAGTCAGCATATAGAGAATAAGAGGCTTCTTGAAGAAGACTGTCAAAAGGAATGCTCAAATTTGTACAATTTGCAGGCTTGCTTATCTGTAAAAACAAGCAAAATCAATAAATGCTCAATATATTTAGAATAAATCATAGTTGAGAGCTATTTCAAGTTGTGTACCTTTGCGCCAAAGAACTATTTTTGATAATGTTATATGCGTGTTTTTTCTCCCTGTTTCTAGAATCCCTTGTAAATTTTACAACTTTATGAATGCTTGAGATATAACTAGCCTTATTTTTCCATTCTTTTGCTATTGTGAACAAGTTTAATGGAAAATACTTTTTAGGTGATGATATTTTTTAGTGCTCATGGGGTGCCACTAGCCTATGTGGAAGAAGCTGGTGACCCATACAAGGCTGAGATGGAGGAATGTGTGGATTTGATAATGGAAGAACTAGAAAAGCGAAGGCTTAGTAATTCATATACTCTTGCTTATCAGGTACCTTATTTCATGCTTGTATGTGCCTATCTTGATTGAAAGGTACAAATTGAGTAATTTAAAAAAGAAGTTAAACACTGATAGTAGTAGCTGTACTAAAGGATATTAAGGGCATATAAATTTGAAAATAATATGGGATAATGGGATCTGCACATATAAATGCACAAAGTGATTATCGGCTTATATTACCCATCACTTAGTGAATTGTCATGTTTATGTACCAGAGTCGTGCAAGATGGCTCTTATTGAAGCCAGTTGCATAATTTTCTTTAACTAATTTATTTCTATGGTTCTACCAAACCATTAATAATTCCTCTGCCGTGTCCAATCATTTATCTACATTTTTTCTTTTTCCTTTTGTTTGAAAACAGATTTATATTCCCCCTTTTTTTTGTGTCACATATTTGTCTATCATGCGTCATGTATGATTATGACAGTGACTCAGTTGATGGGTTGCTTGATTCTGATTCAGAGTAGAGTTGGACCTGTGGAATGGTTGAAACCGTATACAGATGAGACGATTGTTGAGCTTGGGAAGAGAGGAGTTAAAAGTCTTCTAGCTGTCCCAATTAGGTATTTACTGTCAAGTAATGATTATTTGAATGATGCTTATTAGATTATGTACTTCTACTCTTTCAGAGACCTGTAATACAATGACATGTTACTTCTGCATAGTTCACATCTATTGTGTTGGTTGAATTAAGTTGCTTTGTTACACTTGACTCACAGCTTTGTCAGTGAGCATATTGAAACTTTAGAGGAAATAGATGTCGAGTACAAGGAATTGGCTCTGAAATCTGGCATAGAGAAATGGGGACGTGTGCCTGCACTAGGATGCCAGCCTACCTTCATATTGGATCTGGCAGATGCGGTGATTGAAAGCCTTCCATATGTAGGTGCAATGGCAGTCTCAAATCTTGAAGCTCGACAGGTACAATAAGATTTTTTTCCTTTTAACTATCACACCAATAGTGGAGTAGGAATAATGTCCAATTGTTTCTTTTTCTGGAGTGGTATGGTAATGCATTAATGAAGCCTGCATGCCTATTTAGGGTTTAATAAGGGTATAGTAAATATTGCACTCTACACCACAACTACAAGTAGATTAACAATCCACAAAAATCTGAAAGCTTGTGGAGGACAGGAAGAATGAGGTTTTTATTGTGTGATGTTCTAATTACATGCTTACAGAAGTGTTTATGCTATCTCCTCTAACGCCCTTAGCACAAACATAAACTACGGACACGAGAAAGAAACAGAAGGGAAACACATAAAATTTTAATTGAAACATCCTATCTAGTTCTTCTGGAAAGGAAAAGGGAATTGGAATAGATATTCATCATTATTTCTTACCTTTCAAATTAGCCTATATTAAAAGTATATTTGTGGACTGATATTTGTTATTGACACTCGGTCTAATTTGAGGTTTCTCTATGCCTTCTGTAGTCCCTCGTCCCACTAGGCAGCGTAGAAGAACTATTGGCAACATATGATTCACAGCGTAGGGAGCTACCACCACCTGTGACGGTCTGGGAATGGGGATGGACAAAAAGTGCAGAAACATGGAATGGAAGAGCAGCTATGTTGGCAGTGCTTGTTCTTCTTTTACTTGAAGTGACCACGGGAGAGGGTTTTCTACATCAGTGGGGAATATTGCCCGTGGTGCATTGATGCTCTCTCTCTACATTTTAGTGCTTTCTTTTATCGTTGGGACTTCCAGGGTAAAAGATGGAAATCATAATTTTGAATGTCCTAAATCATTTAAATACTGGAAAAGAGTGAAGAAGAAAAAGCTCACGTCACTTATACCTTTGGCATTCCATGATTATTGGGCTGATGTGAGCTTAATTTTGTGAAAATAGAGATAATGTTAGAAATAATACTCAAAAAGTTCATTTCCCACTCATGGCCCTGCCTTTGTATTCCACTTCAAGTTTCTCATCATTTTGGTCTCCCCATTGAACACCGTTCACATATCTCTGTACATGATGGTTCACGGATATTATTGGGGTGTTATATCAATGTTACACGAGACTACTATGAAATGGAAAAACCGAAATATACGTTTACTTGTGGATTTTCAATGTTTATGCCTTTCTGTCTGGAAATGATTCTTTGTCTAAGCAGGTGCAAGGTGCATCGACCAGGCAAATCAATTTCTTCTTTTTTTATTTGAACTTGTTTTTTTTTTTGGTATAAAATTTAAAATACATTTTTCATGGCCACGAATAAATAGTAAAAAAGACTAAACTTTTAATCACGGTTTCTTGGAGAGGGCCAGTGATGACATGATGGATGAAAGTGCAGTGCTCACAAACCCAATTACAAGAAATCCAGCAGATAGATAAGCCATGGTGCAAAAATCACCTATCTTTGATCTGTAATCAGCCGCATCAAATCCATCAATTGTTTTGAGGTGGTCAACAGATCTTTTAAGCTCTATGGTTGCACCAAATGCTGCACCCACGGACGTTGCGAGTAGGATCAAACCAAGCTGTTAAAAATGTATGAAACTAAATTAATCTATATATTCATCATCAACACAATATACATCAACATAACCAGGAGTAATAAAATAGAAAGAATACTCACCTTGTCACCAAATAAATCATAGAGGGCAAAGCTGGAATGATTTATTAAGCTCTTCCCAGTTTTAAGATAATAATAGATTGTAAAGGGAATTTGAAATAAGGTGTAGGCGAATCCCACCACCATACTGAATAACACGTACCTGCATCATGCATGCATGTGTCATTAATTACAGAAGAAGATGAAAACGAGAGAGAGAGAGAGAGAGAGAGAGAAATATAGTAGTAATTAATTACTGGTAGCTCGTAGCATCATTGTAGCTGAAATGGTATTTCTTGGAGTCGAGCTTAAAGGTTACTTTGTCACTCTTCAAGATGATTATGGATGCTACAAGTGAAAGAATTGTCACAATTCTTGCCCCAAGTGTAATTAATGGCACTTTTGATGGCTTTGGATCTTCATGATACTGGAGTTCCGCCATTTAATTAATTTCTCCTCGATCACCTTAATCTCTCTCTCTCTCTCTCTCTCTCTCTCTCTCTCTCTCTCTCTTTCTTAATTACAGTAGTTACTTACTTAATTTGTCTTGTCAATAACCTACAGATGTTGCTACCATTTATACTCTAGTGCATACCTTTTTGTCATTTACCTCCTTCAGATTCGTAATTGTTTGTTTTTACTTGGATGTACTTCCCTCGCTCTTTATTCCTTTGTAGATTACGATTCACTCACAACTACATATGCCTTAAAACTTTCACCTACATCATAGCAGGCCTAGTGTTTATTGGTTAATATATAACCAGATTATATTTTGGGAAATATAGTGCTCAAGTTGGTGGTGCTGCTTATATCTAAAAAATCTGAATTGGACCTAGGACGTATAGTTGTCACCGATCACAGATTATGTCTTGATCATGTTGATACCTGAATAATATACTTGTTCAGTTTAGTAATTATTTATTTATTTTTTAAAAATATTAACATTTGCATTGTACATACTTGGACACATTTAACTGGTCAGAATTACACCAACGACATATATACATGGATACATACTCGAGAAATAAATCACAAGATAGATAGGGAATAAAGATTTTCGATTTGGCCATTTTCTTCTTCTTCTTAATCTCTTTATTTGAACAGATGAAACAATCGATCGAACTATTCTTTTATAATAATATATAATAATGAAAAAACGAAGATCTAATAATTGGTCTTTTGATAAAACATTTCTATAGAAAAAGGACAAAAGAAAATAGTGTGACTAAATATTTAAGAAGGAATTACTAATTCCACGAATTAATCTACAAAATTTAGCAGCTATATATAATACTATAATGCATGCCACGGTACGTCATCTAATTCCAAGATTAATGTTGATAATTCCTTGTGAACCCTCGAAATCATCGACTGTGGTTCGTACAATTGAAAAATATCCTTGAACCTTATTCATAGTTGCTATCGACTAAAGTACAAATAGAAAATTTTCATTACATTTGCCTCCTATATATATATACAGACATCCCGGACGATAATGACAACATGCATATTTAGGTTTAAAGATGACTAATTTTATTTTTTTGTGAACCAACTTTACTTGAATGGTACTCCACGTCTTTGGCACTTTGCAATACTATGGCAGACTGGCTGTTGGCATTAGGGCGAGTATACGTGGGTTAGAATATATTAATATGCACATTCAAGGTAAATTAAATAGTAGTAGTAAAATAGAAGAGAGAAAATGTTATAGATGTTATAAAATTTTAGCAAAAGTATAGAAATATATTTTTATAATTGCTCTAATAATATTTAGAGAGAAGCAAGAGAGAAAAGAGAGAAGAAAATTATTTTGGAAGTTCCACTCTCTTTCATTCAGTAGCATCCCTTTTATAGAGAATGCAGGAGAGGAAGAGGAGGAGAAGGAATTCAAGAAGGGTGGGCGGGTGAACAGGTTCCCTCATCATGAGGGAATCAACTTTTTAACACTTCCCCTGATTCCCTATGATATAAGATTATGTCTCATTAAAAACCTTGTTAAGAAAACCCAGTGGGAAAAACTTAACGAAGGGAAAAAGAGTACATATCTTTTACATAAATATCTTAATTATTTGCTCGTTAAAACCTTTTGTCGGAAAAATCCATTGGGATAAAAACCGTGACTAAGGAAAAAGAGTACAGTCTTCCCCTCAAAAGGAATTCATTCTTCCTTGATGAAATGTTGTCACAAGTCTTTCAGTCGACACATTCCGATCCTTTTTCGAAGTTTTGTAAACGTTGCATTTTGTAGCGACTTTGTGAATAAGTCGGCTAGATTATCACATGATTGAATTTGATGCACATCTATATCACCATTCTTTTGTAGCTCATGTGTGAAGAAGAATTTAGGTGAAATGTGCTTTGTTTATCTCCTTGATGTATCCTCCTCTAAGTTGAAAGCAATGACGCGGCGTTATCCTCATCTGTAATTGTAGGAATGTCTTTGATTGATGGTAATCCACATGACTTTTGAATATGCTGAATAATTGATCTCAACCAAACACACTCTCTGCTTGCTTCATGTATAGCGAGAATCTCGGAGTGATTTGAAGATGTAGCAGTTATGGTTTGCTTTGTGGATTTCCACGATATAGCCGTGTCACAATATGTAAATACATAACTTGCTTTTGTGATCTTCCATTGTGTGGATCGATAAATATCTCCGCATCGGCGATATCCAACCAATTCGCGACGTTGAATTTCTTGGATAAAATAACCCAAGATCTATACTTCCACCTGAGGTATCTCAAAATGTGTTTGATCCCATCCCAATGTCTCTTAGTAGGAGAAAAAGCGTATCTTCTTAACAAGTTGACAAAGAAAAGTAATATCGTCGGAGTATCACAGGTTTACGAAGATACATAAGTGGCACCTATTGCAATGGAACTTCGTGTCCAAGAACTTCTTCCCACTTTCTAGAGGGCCAAATGGATCTTTATCAACTTCTAAAGATCGAACAACCATCGGGGTAGTCAAAGGATGAGCTTTATCCATATGAAAACGATCGAGAATCTTTTTTCAAAGATATGTGTATTTATGAACAAAAATTCCGGATGCTAAATGCTCCACTTGTATTCCCAAATGAAATTTTGTCTTTCCAAGATCTTTCATTTCAAATTCATCTTTTAAATAAGTAGCAGTTCTTGTGAATTTTTTAAGAGTACCTACAAGATTCAAATCATCCACATATACAGCAATAATGGAAAATCCACTTTGTGATTTCTTAATAAAAACACATGGACATACTTGATCATTTATATATCCATCTTTTATTAAATAATCACTAAGTCGATTATACCACATACTGACCAATTATTTGAACCCATACAATGAGGCGTTGTAACTTGATTGAATATATGTGGCGTGGACTTTGTGATTCACCATTTTCAATCCTTGAGGATTCTCGTGTAAATCTCACTTCGCTGTGAGCCATATAGGTATCTTTGTTACAACATCCATCGACGTGTTTCCAAACCTTCCACGGTTGCCATACCTATCGAAGCGAAAAGTAACTCCATCCATTACTGGAGAGTATGTATCATGATAATCAATACCAGGTTTTTGTGAAAACCCTTGAGCTACAAGTCGGGCTTTGTATCTCACAATTTCATTTTTCTCATTTCGCTTTCGTATAAATACCCATTTGTTTCCAACTAGGATTACACCCAGCGGTGTTTGGACTACTGGTCCAAATACTTCTCTTTTCAACAGAGATTGTAGCTCAGTTTGAATAGCATCTTTCTATTTTGGCCAATCTTTTCTTTTCCGACATTCTTCCACGTTTTGTGGTTCAGGATCCGTGTCAGGAATCAAAGTAATATCTGATGCTATAGAGAAAGCAAATATATCGTCAATCATGACTTTGCTTCGATCCCATATTTTCTCATCATGTACATAATTTATTGAGATCTTTTGGTGTTCATCTCTTATCCCTTCACTGAGATTTTGAACCTCTTCTAGGGCTATTCCCACTCTTGGAATATGTGTTTCTTCTGGAGCGATTTGTACCTCTTCTGGAGCTATTCCCACTCTTGGAATAAGTGCTACTACGGAGCGGGTATTCATTCAGGATTCCCTTATTTGCTTTTTGATTTTAGGTAGTGCGAGTGTCTTTTGCACCAGGTCTTCCACGCTTACAGGCGTGGTTTAGATTCTTCTATTATCTTATTAAATCGATTCTCCGAGAATTGATTTTTAATAGGTATTTCTATCCTTGCTTTGGAGTATTCACTTTGCGGTGTATGTGACTTTATCACTTTTCTAGCATCATTAAATGCATCTGGCATTTGATTTGCAATATTTTGTAAATGAATAATTCTTTGAACTTCAATTTTACATTGTCCTGTACGAGGATCAAGTGAATTTAAATCTAATGCATTCCATGATATTTCAGAGGATTTTTTATTTAAAACTTTCCCTCCTAATGTTGGAAATACAGATTCATCAAAATGACAATCTACATAACGTGCAGTAAAAACATCTCCAGTTAAAGGTTCAAGATATCTGATAATAGAAGGAGAATCAAAACCAACATAAATACCTATTCTTCGTTGGGCTCCCATCTTAGTTCTTTGTGAAGGTGCAATTGGAACATATACTGCACTTCCAAAAACTCGAAAGTGTGATATGTTGGGTATCTGTCCAAGAACTAACTGTAGAGGAGAGAATTTATGAAGAGCCGTTGGTCTTACTCGAATGATAGGCTGCGACGTGAAGAATTGCATGACCCCAAATGAGGTAAATGAGTTAGCCCTTAACATTAATGGTCGTGCAATTAGTTGAAGTCTTTTTATTAAAGATTCGGCTAAACCATTTTGTGTATGAATATGAGGAACAGAATGCTCAATGGAGATTCCAATAGTCATACAAAAATCATTAAAAGTCATTGATGAAAATTCAGCTGCGTTATCAAGTCGAATTGACTTGATTGGATGATCAGAGAACTGAGCCCGTAACTTGATTATTTGAGCAAGAAGTTTTGAGAAGGCAAAGTTTCGAGAAGAGAGAAGACAAATGTAAGACCCCAACTTATTATTAATAAAATTTAATTTTCTCTAATTATTATTTTGAAATAGTAAGGGTTGATTTGATTAATGTGGATAGTTAAGGGTAAAATCATGTGAATACTTGAAAATAAGCAAGTGGTTAGAAAATATTCATTGTTGTTGGCCGGGAATATTCGTTTGGTCGTGGAATATTAAATCTTTGTCGGGGAATATTAAATGCGGACAGTAGCGACCATGTGTGGGCCCATAACTGAAAGCGATTAGATGAAGAAAACGACAAATATAAGTTGTTTAAAAATAACGGTAGTAGTTATTCACAATTAATCTTGTTAAAATACTCGGTGGTTAAAACACATTAAGACACGGTATTGCACCAATTATTAATTCTTACGTGAAGAAGGCCTTTACTCAATAATGGTTACGATAATTCTTGTTCAATTATTTTATTGATTTAATAATTCTTTAGCGTTGATATTTTATATTCTTTGTTGTTTTAATAATTGTCATTACTACGATATTTTTCATTATCGAAGCAATAATTCATATTATCTGAATAATATTATTAGATAACATTATTGGCAATGTCTAGAAAGTTACATACAAGGAGAGGTTTGGTCACCTAATTGCCTACGCGCAAGGAGAAATTCTTATTGAAAGCCCCTTTTTCAGGAACTGCACGGTTGTCGATATTGTGATTACATAATATTATTTGTGAATAATTAATTATTGATTCATATGATGAGAAAAATATTGATTTTATGTGGATATAGATGGAGAAAAATTTTAATGTGACAATTGTTGAAAATTGAAATTTTATCTTTTTACGATAAAATAATTCGTTTAAATATATTATTATATTTTAATAATATAATAATGGTGATATTTTTACTACAACGAATGTGGGATATATGAGTATCTGAGGAGGAAGAGTATTTTGTTGCAATAAATGTTTAAAACATGTTAAACATGTCGGTTGGACCCCATTTATTATTGAAATTTGATTATAGCGTACAAAAATCGCTTGCTTTTGTGGATTTGGTCAATTTCTATTTGGAATTTGGAAAAACTTTCTTACGAAAGTTGTAGAAATTGAATTTCCTATAAAAACTCAAGAGATTCGAATTTTCTGATTAAAGGGCTATTTATTATGAATTATTGAAGTTCGAAGCTCAAAATAATTGATTTTTGGAAGTTTAAAATATTTAAAATTAGAAAAACGTTTTTTCTTACTTTTCTAGAATGTGGCATGTGTTTGATGGTTGAAATCAGATTCTAGGCATGCGTAGGAAATTTATATAATTATATTATTAATTTATTAAATTTTACTAACTTTGGTGTTCTAGCGATTTCCTATAAATAGGGTCGTGGGTTAGAATTGAAAATCACACCGTAAACTGAAGTTTTCTCTCTATATATCGAGCGTATTCTTGTGAGTATTTTGAGTATACTTTGATTATTGTTAGGCGGTTTGCAAGTTCTTCTTCAAAGACCTTATACGGTATTCATTCCAGAAAGTCTTAATCTTTCGAGGTAAGGGATGTTATTTTCTTACTCGAATGATATTATTTCTTCAATATCATTATCTTTGAAATATTGGTTGAAACTTTTATCAAATTTGGAACTTTTCCGTATCGGGGTTACTATTCATGAGTTCTTATTCACGATTCTTATTCATGAGTTCTTATTCAGCGAGTTCTTATTCACGATTCTTATTCAAAGTCTTATTCATGAAGCGTGAAGATGTTTTTTGGAAAATTTCTATCTTTTGGTGTCTCGAGTTACTATTCACGTTATCTGGCCTTATTCATAGAAAAATAAAATTTCTTCTTTTTTGTCCAAAATATCTATTCGGATACTAGCTTTGATTGTATCCATGTTTTGATCATTCTTGAATTTTACACCACTATGATTATTTTTGAGGTATTTTTGAACATGGATAAAACAAAATACGAATCCTTAATCCTTAATCCTTGTCATTTTTGTTTCATTTGGATTCGTTTCTTTAAAAATATTTTCATCATTCTCGGTCTTAAATGATGATATTATTGAATATCTTTGGCACATGGTGCAAAGATGAATGATTTCTGAAGAATATATTTGGTAGTAGTGCAAAGATGAGCAGTGTTTAGATGAACATGACCAATGATGAATATCTTTGGCTGTAGGTGCAAAGATGAATATTTGATTCGGATGTATATTGATTGATGTACGAGGGTAAAAGATAGACGATGAACTTTTAAATTCATACATAGAAGATAGTAGTTTGCATTCTCTACTTAACTCTTCTAATGAATTATTATTTCATTGCGAATATTGATTTAAAATTTGTTGTCTATTGTATTCTATTAGATTTTCCCTGTTGAAGACTAACGGTAATTTGTTGTATATTATCTTAGTCGTAATATTCTTTCTTTGGGCTAGTTGAGCTCACCACTTTTCCTTTTTGTTCCATTTTTCTTCTCGGGGAGGCGAGAATATACTTGCGATGCAGTCGGGGTATGGAATGAAGGTTTTAGAAAAGAATTGTTTAGTAGTCCTCACCATTTTGTAAAATAATGTATCAATAAATGTGATGAGGATTTATTTGAGTATAGATATTATACAGAAGAAAATATTTGTATTCAAACTCACGATTTCTGGTTGTAATAATAAAGTTGTAGTTGTTTACATACCATGTATTGACAACTTCGGAATAGGTGATGTATACCTATTTTGGGGGCGTCACAGGTTGGTATCGAGCTTAGGGATATGATCTCTGGCGGAGATCGGGGAATAGAACTAGGAGGGAGAGCGAGTAAATCCTTCCGTTAGTGTGTCCTACCTAAGCTTATTTTTTAGTTGGTCGATATATAAGGATATTATGTGATATATTGATTTCCTTAATTAACCCTTGTTTTATGGCGATGTTTGAGAATGTCGTTGAGAATATTAACAATGGAAATGAGGCCGTGGAGAGCTGTTGTCACTCAACGAGGAGAACGTAACAGCAATGGCGATGTTCCTCCCATGAACAACACCTGGCGAGATGATGAGCGAGGGGATGTTTAGAAGCTTTTTACAGATTCATGCAAAATCGGATTTAGGGAGACTCGTGTTCAAAATCTGAGGAGAAATGATAGCAATTCATAGGTTGTCACAACCCAAAGCGATTCGAAGAGTTGGGACCACGAATTTAAGGAAAAGCCGGATCCGATCATGGCGGAAACATGGGTCAAAACAAATTACCAAGATATTCGATGTCTTGGGATGCGGAGAAACGAGAAGGTTCCATGTAAGACCGAAATTTTTAAATAAAAGGAATTTCCTTTATTTATTATTTTGAAATAGTAAGGGTTGATTTGATTAATGTGGATAGTTAAGGGTTAAATCTGTGAATATTTCAAAATAAGCAAGTGGTTATAAAATATTCATTATCGTCGGGGAATATTCGTTTGGTGCGTGGAATATTAAATCTTTGTCGGGAAATATTAAATGCAACGGCCGACCATGTGTGGGCCCCATGTGAAGCGATTGGATGAAGAAAGCGACAAATATAAGTTGTTTTTAAATAGCAGGCGTAGTTATTCTGATTATCTTTGTTGGAATACCCGTGGTTAAAACACACTTATCTGGCGTTGTTGAGCGATAGCACGCGGTATTGCACCAATTATTGATTTTTACGTGAAGGCACTTTACTTTCGATAATGGTTACTGATAATTCTTTATTCGATTATTTTAATTTCTTTGCGTTGATATTTTATATTCTTTGTTGTTTGATAATTGTCATTACACGATATTTTTCATTATCGAAGCAATAATTCATATTATCTGAATAATATTATTAGATAACATTATTGGCAATGTCTAGAAAGTTACGTCTAAGGAGAGGTTTGGTCACCTAATTGCGGCGCCCGAAGAAGAAATTCTTATTGGAAAGCCCCTCTTTCTGGGGCGCACGTTTGTCGATATTGTGATTACGTAATATTATTTGTGAATAATTAATTATTGATTTATATGATGAGGAAAATATTGATTTTATGTGGATATAGATGGAGAAAATTTTTAAAATGACAATTGTTGAAAATTAATATTTTATCTTTTTACGATAAAATAATTCGTTTAAATATATTATTTTAATAATATATTAACGGTGATATTTTTACAACGAATGTGGGATATATGAGTATCTGAGGAGGAAGAGTATTTTTTGTTGCAATAAATGTTTAAAACATGTTAAACATGTCGGTGGACCCCATTTATTATTGAAATTTGATTATAGCTTTATAAAATCGCTTGGTTTGTGGATTTGGTCAATTTCTATTTGGAATTTGGAAAAACTTTCTTACTGCAAAGTTGTAGAAATTGAAATTCCTATAAAAACTCACAAGATTCGAATTTTCTGATGAAAGGGCTATTTATTATGAATTATTGAAGTTAGAAACTCAAAATAATTGATTTTGGGAGTTTAAAATATTTTTTGTAAGAAAAACGTTTTTTATTTACAATTGAGTGGCTCACATGTGTTTATAAATGATCTGAAATCAGATTTCTAAGGTGGGCTTGAATATTTTAAGAAATATTATTATTTTATTAAATTTTACGCTTTTGGTGTTACTAGCGTTTTCTATAAATAGGGTCTTGGGTTAGAATTGAAAATCACACGAAGCTGAAGTTTTCTCTCTCTATATTATCGAAGTATTCTTGTGAGTATTTTGAGTATACTTTGAGTATTGCTAGGCGGTGAAGTTCCTTGACCTTATATACACAGGTATTCTAAATTTAGAAATCTTGATCTTTTCGAGGTAAGGGATATTATTTTTTTCGTAATGATATTATTTCTTGATATCATTATCTTTGAAATGTTGATCTGAAGTTTTTATCAAATTTGGAACTTTTTCATGTCGGGTTACTATTCATGGATTCTTATTCATGAGTTCTTATTCACAATTCTTATTCAGCGAGATTCTTATTCACGAGTTCTTATTCACGAGTACTATTAAGTGAAGCGTGAAGATGTTTTTGTGGAATTTCTATCTTTTGGTGTCGAGTTACTATTCACGTATCGGCACTATTCCTTTATTCACGTATCTGATCTTATTCATAGAAAATAAAATTTCTTCTTTTAAATCAAAACATATATTACGGATACTAACTTCGATTGTATCCATGTTTTGATCATTCTTGAATTTTACACCACTATGATTATTTTTTGAGGTATTTTTGGGCGTGGATAAAACCAAAATACGAATCCTTAATCCTTAATCCTTGTCATTTTGTTTCACTTTGGATTCGTTTCTTTAAAAAATATTTTTCATCATCCTCGGTCTTAAATGATGATATTATGGAATATCTTTGGCACTAGTAGTGCAAAGATGAATGATTTTTAAGAATATCTTTGGCTGTGTAGTGCAAAGATGAATGATTTCGAAGAATATCTTTGGCGTAGTGCGAAGATGAGCAGTGTTTAAATGAACATGACCCGGTGATGAATATCTTTGGCTGTAGTGCAAAGATGAATATTTGATTCGGATGTATATTGATTGATGTTACGAGGGATAAAAGATGAGCGATGAACTTTTAAATTCATCATAGAAGATAATAGTTTGTATTCTCTACTTAACTCTTCTAATGAATTATTATTTCAAATTGCGAATATTGATTTAAAATTTGTTGTCTATTGTATTCTATTAGATTTTTCCTGTTGAAGACTAACGATAATTTGTTGTATATTATCTTAGTCATAATATTCTTTCTTGAGCTAGTTGAGCTCACCCTTTTCCTTTTGTTCCATTTTTCTCGGGAGGCGAGAATATAGCGAGTGCAGTCGGGTATGGAATGAAGGTTTTAGAAAGGATTGTTTAGTAGTCCTCACCATTTTTGTAAAATAATGTATCGATAAATGTGATGAGGATTTATTTGAGTATAGATATTATGCAGAAGATAATATTTGTATTCAAACTCACAGTTTCTTGTTGTAATAATAAAGTTGTAGTTGTTTACATACCATGTATTGACAACTCGGAATAGGTGATGTATACCTATTTTGGGGGGCGTCATGACGGTTAGTATCGAGCTTAGGATATGATCTCTGGCGGAGATCGGGGAATAGAACTAGGAGGGAGGCAGAGTAAATCCTTCGCTAGTGTGTCTACTAAGCTTATTTGTTAGTTAATCGATTATATAGGGATATTATGTGATATATTGATTTCCTTAATTAACCCTTGTTTTATGGCGATGTTTGAGAATGTCGTGAGAATATTAACAATGGAAATGAGGCCGTGGAGATGCATGTACTCACCAACAAGGAGAAACGTGCAGCAGTGGCAATGTTCCTCCATGAACAACACCATTGAGCGAGATGATGAGCGAGGGGATGTTTAGAAGTTTTTTTGCGATTCATGCAAAATCGAGACGAGGAGACTTCGTGTTCAAAATCTGAGGAGAAATGATAGCAATTCACGGGTTGTCACGGACAAGGCGATTCAAAGTTGGGACCACGAAATTTAAGGAAAGCGAGATCCGATCATGGCGGAAACATGGGTCAAACAAATTACGAAGATATTCGATGTCTTGGGATGCACGGAGAAACGAAGGTTCCATTCGCCACCTTTATGTTAAAATGGGCGGCGGATTCTTGGTGGGGAATGCGTGAAGCGTACCCATCCAAATACTTTTCGGCATGTCTTGGGAGGCGTTTGAAGCTATTTAATGACAAATACTTTCACGAAAGTGTTAAATCGTATGAAGGAAGTGGAGTTCATCAGTTGGAACAAAACAACATGGCGGTGTCTCGATGCGAGGCAAAGTTTGCGAGTTATCGGTTTTGCACCTCATTTGGTGGAGAATGAGGAGCGTATGGCGGATGTTTCTTAGAGGTTTGAAACCTTGGCGTCGTCGATATCTCATTTCTCATAAATTTTCTCTTTATTAGGATGTTGTAAGCGAGGGCTCAATTATTAGGGAGATACTTGAGTACGTCAACTGAGGACCCTGACCGAGGATCGTATCGAGATAGCGATCAGCGAAATAATGATAACTGCGGAGAAAAGCAGACGGACGAAATGGTGGTAACCACTCGGGTGGTAATCATGGCCGTGAAAATAGAAGAAGCGAGTCGGGAGGAGATTTTAAAAGAGGAGATTTAACAACGACCATGTGAAGATGGCGGTCTTGGCGTGACAAGCGGTTCTAAGGGAGAGAAACGACCACCCGGGTCGTATCTTCTAAATGCGGAAAAGAGGACATATCGGTCAAAGCGCCTGCAGTTCAAGGTATGCTATAATTGTGGAAAGGAAGGACATATTGCTCGAGATTATGCGATGGCGAAACCTAGTTCAGTGAGGGACGGTGACTCAAAAAACATCCCGAAAAAGTCAAAGTCAACGATTAGGGAAGGCGTTTGTTGTGGTTGGTCATAATGCGAGAAACCAAACGAGGTGATCACGGGTAAGCTATTTATAAATTCTTGCAAAGTTTATACCTTACTTGATCTGGGTCTTTACCCATTCATTTATCTCTCCTGCGTGTGCTCAGCGTTTAAACTTGACTCAGGAGAAATTAGACTTTGACTATCTGTGGAAACTCCGTTAGGAGAAACTTTCATCACATCCATTTGTTTATAAATCTTGTTTGATTCAAGTTGGCACCATTACCTTACTTGTTGACCTTATCTCTTTAAAGATACTTGCTTTTGATGTGATTTTAGGGATTGATTGGTTAACTACTCATCATGCCAAAATTGATTGTTTTAAATAAGGTTGTTAGTCTTCATATTCCTAACCAACTGTTGTTGCGCAATTCAAGCAACTAAACCATTAAAATCGATCATTTGTCATATCTAATCATAAAAATTATTCGTTTATTAAAAAGCGGATGTCAAGCTTTCTTAGCCCATGTTATGGATTTGAATAAAGACACGTCAAATTTGAATAATATTCTGTTGTTATTGACTTTCTGACGTATTTCCAGAAGAACTTCCGGTCTACCCCGAGCGTGAAGTTGAATTCTTTATTGATCTTGAACACAGTACAAAGCCCATTTCTAAAACCCATATCGAATGGCTCTATTTAACTTGAGGAGTTAAAGGTCCAACTACGAGGAATTGTTGGACATCGATTTCATTAAATCTAGTACATCTCCTTGGGGTGCTCTGTTTTTATTTGTAAAGAAGAAGAGGCGGGGGTATGCGACTTTGTATTGACTATCGGGAATTGAACCATGTCACCATCAAGAATAGGTATCCTCTACCTCGTATTGATGACTTGTTTGACCAGATTGTAAGGGGAGCACAATTCTTTTCAAAATCGATCTTAGATTACGGATATCATCGGTGAAGATTAGGCGAGGATATTCAAAAAGCGCCTTGAAACTTCGGTATGGGCATTATGAATTCTTAGTCATGTCTTTCGGACTAACTAATGCTCCTGCGGCTTTCATGGATATGATGAGCCAAGTATTGAGGAATATTTGGATCGATTAGTTGTTGTCTTTATTGATGACATCCTCATATATTCAAAAGTGAAGATCATGAACACCATTTGAAGGTATTTGGTACTCCAAAACCGTGAAAACCAACTATATGCCAAATTGAAGAAATCACGAGTTACGGCGAGAAGTAGCATTCCTTGGGCCTGTGATTAATAAAACATGGAGTATCTGTTGATCCGTGAAAATTGAAGCAATCTGAAAGTTAGAGAAGCAGAAGTCGGTGGTTGAAGTCACGTAGCTTTTGGGCTTAATTTGGTTATTATCGGAGATTCGTGGAAGGGTTTTCTCGAATCGCTACTCCATTAACTTCGGTAACTTCGGAAGGATACAAAATTCGTTTGGAGGCGAAGAATGCGAGAAAAGTTTCCAAGAGCTTAGAGGAGACTTATTTGACTTTGTTACAACAATACCATCTGGTTTGGATGGATTTGTTATCTGAATGATGCTTGAGGAAAGGTTAGGATGTGTTCTTATCTGCAGCGTGGGAAAGTCATAGCCTATGCCTCATGACAACTTAAAGAGTATGAGAGGAATTATCATACTCATGATCTAGAGTTAGCGGCCGATCGTTTTCAGCGCTAAAAATATGGAGGCACTATCATATGGGGAGAAAGTGGAGATATATTCGGACCATAAAAAGCCTTAAATATTTCTTCACTCAAAAGAACTCAACATCTGGCGGCTGACGTTGGCTCGAGCTATTGAAGACTACGACCACTATTGATACCATCACGGTAAAAGCGAGCGTGGTAGGCGGCGCGTTGAGTAGAAGATCATATCTTGAGGGCAGAGTGCGATGATGTCAAGTATCGCGTAGAGCCGACTTTAATAGAAAAAGTTAAGGTTCTCGAGCCATTAGGCGGAGGCGATCGTATGAAGAAGAAAGTACGAAGGAGCTATTAGGAGCGAGAATTGATGAAGAAGGAATACTTGAGTCCACTCTAGACTTTGTGTTCCTAACGACTACGATTTGAAGTACAAGATTATGATGGAGGCCCACAATCGCCATTTGCATTATATGGGCGAAAATGTAGTTCTCGATATGTTGGGATGAGGTGGGTGAAAGCAACATTGTTGGGACCGAGTTAAATCGTATATGACTCTGAAAAGATCCAATGATTCGACAAGCGTATACAAAGCGGCACAAGATCGACAAAAAGAGTTATGCGGATCTTCATCGAAAGGGCGTGGAATTTAATGTGAGGGATCATGTATTATTACGAGTTGCTCCATGGAAGGGAGTTACAAGATTTGGGAAGAGAGAAAGCTCGATCCACGATTTATTGGTCCATTTCAAATTCTTGACCAGGAGTAGGAAATGTAGCTATAGACTCGCGTTACCTCAAGGTATGTCTAGTGTTCATAATGTGTTTCACATATCATGCTTAAATAAATATGTGAAAGACCCGAACCACGTTATTGAGTTAGAAGCAGGACGAGATAGCCCAGAAGACTTAACGTATGATGAGGTACTGTCGAGATCTTAGATAGGAAGGAGCATGTCCTACGCATGAAAGGTCATACCACAAGTTAAAGTTTTGTGGAGGAATCATCTTTATAGAAAATGACACAGGAATTGGAAGCGGAAATGAAAGCGAGGTATCCTCACCTTTTGAAAACACCGAATGCGTCGTCGATTTCGAGGACTAAATTTCATAAGGAGGGGAGGTTGTAAGACCCCAACTTATTATTAATGAAATTTAATTTTCTCTATTTATTATTTTGAAATAGTAAGGGTTGATTTGATTAATGTGGATAGTTAGGGGTAAAATCATGAATACTTGAAAATAAGCAGTGGTTATAAAATATTCATTGTTGTTAGGGGAATATTCGTTTGGTGCATTGGAAAATTAAATGCTTTGTCGGGAAATATTAAATGCAATGACATGACCATGTATGGGGCCCCATGCTGAAGCGATTGGATGAAAAAAGCGACAAATATAAGTTGTTTAAAAATAACGGCGTAGTTATTCTGGATTATCTTTATTAAAATACTAAATTGGTTAAAACACGGTAGCTGCGGTATTGCACAATTATTGATTCTTACGTGAAAAGCACTTTCTCGATAATGGTTAAAGTAATTCTTATTCGATATTTTATTGATTTAATAATTCTTTGCGTTGATATTTTATATTCTTTGTTGTTTGATAATTGTCGTTACGCGGTATTTTTCATTATCGAATCAATAATTCATATTATCTGAATAATATTATTAGATAACATTATTGGCAATGTCTAGAAAGTTACATCTAAGGAGAGGTTTGGTCACCTAATTGCTTGGCGAGGTGAGGAGAAATTCTTATTGGAAAGCCCTGCTTTCACAGGAGGCGCACAGTTGTCGATATTGTGATTACTGTAATATTATTTGTAAATAATTAATTATTGATTCATATGATGAGAAAAATATTGATTTTATGTGGATATAGATGGAAAAATTTTTAATGTGACAATTGTTGAAAATTAAAATTTTATCTTTTACGATAAAATAATTCGTTTTTAAATATATTATTATATTTTAATAATATAATAATGGTGATATTTTACAACGAATGTGGAATATATGAGTATCTGAGGAGGAAGAGTATTTTTGTTGCAATAAATGTTTAAAACAAGTTAAACATGTAAATTGGACCCCATTTATTATTTGAAATTTGATTATAGCTTGTAAAATCGCTTGTTTGTGGATTTGGTCAATTTCTATTTGGAATTTGGAAAAACTTTCTTCTGCAAAGTTGTAGAAATTTAATTTCCTATAAAAACTCATGAGATTCAATTTTTTCTGATGAAAGGGCTATTTATTATGAATTATTGAAGTTAGAAGCTCAAAATAATTGATTTTGGAAGTTTAAAATATTTAAAATTAGAAAAACGTTTTTCTTACTTTTTTTTAGAATGTGGCATGTGTTTGATGGCTGAAATCAGATTCTAGGCATGCGTAGGAAAATTATATAATTATATTATTAATTTATTAAATTTTACTGCTTTGGTGTTCTAGCGATTTCTATAAATAGGGTCTTGGGTTAGAATTGAAAATCACACGAAAATGAAGTTTTCTCTCTATATTATCGGCGTATTCTTGTGAGTATTTTGAGTATACTTTGAGTATTGTTAGGCGGTGCAAGTTCCTTGACCTTATACGGTATTCAAATTTAAATCTTAATCTTTAGAGGTAAAGGATGTTATTTTCTTCTCGAATGATATTATTTCTTGATATCATTATCTTTGAAATATTGGTTGAAACTTTTATCAAATTTGGAACTTTTCCATATCGGGTTATTATTCATGAGTTCTTATTCATGAGTTCTTATTCACGAGTTACTATTTATGAGTTCTTATTCACGATTCTTATTCACGAGTACTATTCATGAAGCGTGAAGATGTTTTTGGGAAATTTCTATCTTTTGGTGTCGAGATTACTATTCATTATCTGACCTTTATTCACGTATCGACGACACTTTATTCATAGAAAATAAAATTTCTTCTTTTTGTCTAAAATATCTATTACGGATACTAGCTTTGATTGTATCCATGTTTTGATCATTCTTGAATTTTACACCACTATTGTGGCGCCCCAAAATTAGGTATACATCACCCATCTTGGGTGCGCCCTTACATAGTGCAAATTTAAATACTGACTTACTAACATAAGCGTAGGTATGCAATCTGACGACGTAAAGCTGTGAGTTTAAATACAAATATAAATCTACTAGATATTATACAAACTCAAAAGGAGGCCTCATTACAATTATTATCACATTATTTCACGAGAATAGTGAGGACTACTAATCTTATCTTGAGGACCATCACTCGTTTCCCAGGCTTCGTCCCGGTATATTCTCATTTCACGAAGAGAGCGGTGAAAGAAAGGGTGAGCTCAACTAGCCCGATAAAATATTATTATGACTAAGATAATGCGAGAATAAATTATCAATAGTCTTGAACAATATTAAAGCGATAAAATACAATGAGACAACCCGGTTTAACTAAAGCGGAATATGATTTCCATTAAAAAGTCAGTAGAAAATAAAATCTACTATCTTTTAGGTTTTAAAAGGTTTTCATCAACTTTATTATAAATGAGACTCGACTTTAATAAATATTCCACATCATCGAATCACTTACCTTTTCTGACCCGAGGATATTCTTTAGTATCGCGACCCACAATTATTCATGCTTTCTACGGGCGAGAATATTTGTGTATTCATTAATAGTCATGATCATACCAACAAGCATCCATCGATACTTTACTGACCCTTTGAGGATTTTTACCACATCATTTGTAACATTACGGTGTGATTATCTTACAAGAATAGTCTCTGGTCATAATCATACCAAGTCCATCATACATACTTTACTGAACGAGATGACTTTAAAAAAATATAAACATGAGGATGATGACAATGATATAAGAATTGATAAAACAAGTTCAAGAATTATTTTATCCGGGAATTATTAACGTCAAATTATCAACATGATCTTGTTTTGTAGAGTAAAATTCAAGAATGATCGGAAGAATATTTTCATGAAAAGATCTTTGGATGAAACCACAAATATCGAGGATATTCCACTAATTTCATGGAGTATAGAAGTCAAAGTTTTAACCAATTTGGGTATAATAAAGAATGGAATAACAAAAGAAATCACCGTAAATGCGATAGACCTTACAGACGAGTTATTCAGCGGAATAATAAAGAAGCGGAACGGTCGGTGAAATTCACAAGCGGGATGTTCCAACAGAATAATAAAGATGGAACCCGATCGGTTGTAAAACACACGAATAGGATATTCAGCAAGAATAATAAAAAGCGGAACCCGGTCCGGTGTAAAACCACCTGACGAGGATGTTCCAGCGAGAATAATAAAAAGCGGAACCCGGTCGGGTGTAAAACACCAGAGACGAGGATGTTCAGCGAAAATAATAATAAAAGGCGGAACCGGTCCCGGGTGTAAAACACTGTGACGAGGATGTTCAGCGAGAATAATAGAAGAATGTCACCAAGTATAGGGTAAACCACTTATCGAGTTATTCAGCGAAATAATAAGTAATGGAATAACAACAGTTCTCTTAATGAAATAAGAAAGAATAACACCCTTACATTTGGTAGGAGATTGAATCTTTATGGCGATGTAGTAACAAAATACTCTTCTTCTTTCTCTCTTATTCTCTCTATACTTTCTCTCTCTATAGCTTGAATGAATTAAGTGAAAAATAATGAAGCCCTAGGCCTCTATTTATAGAAGATTTCTAGCTTAGCTTTTCTTAGTGTGAAAAAGCGAAGTGGCTTGGCATTGTTGGTTTGGCCTTTTGTAATGTGAAGCGACAGTGGTTCGGCCTTTTGTAATGTGAAGCGACAAGTGGTTCGACGTCACGGTAAAGGTAATTACTTATTAACAAAGGTAAATACTATTGGCGAAGGTAAATACTATTCCGAGGGTAATTACTATTAGCGAAGGTAATTCTTATTAGCGAAGGTAAATCTATTCACTGAGGGTAATTCTTATTAGCGAAGGTAATTACTATTGGCGAATGTAAATACTATTCACAAGGGTAATTACTATTGTGAAGGTAATTACTATTATTGAAGAGACTCTTAGATGATGACATATAGGCCCCCGTAAAATAATCAAACTTACCACAAATCATTTTATTTTTCATCAACACGTATTTAATCTTTCAACAATTATTAATCATTTATAACTTGTCGTCTCGATTATTGATTTTATACTATATAACATATTATCTGAGATGATCTTGACAATAATTGAATCAATAATATAATAGATATGATCACGATAATTCTTTGTAGCAATAATTGAGCATAAATGGTGACTTCTCACGTAAGCATCGATAATCAATCTGGCGTCTTCTTATCTGACTCTGGCGTATTCTTTATACTTCTACCAAGGGTAGTTCAGCGGTTTTAACGGTAACACCTCATACGTCATTTTTATAAAATATTTTTGTCGTTTTCTCGATCCGCAATAATTACATTATGGGGTCCACCAATGATTGAGCCATTATGCGAATATTCCTAACAAAAGAATATTCCCAGAGCCCAAACGAATATTTTATAACAACTTGCATACTTTACAAAATTTATAAATATTACCTGACTATAACATTATATCAAATTTATTCCATAATATTCAAAATTTATAGAAAATTCATCTTTATTTATAAAAGGCTGAGGTCTTCTGACCTCCCTTCTTATGAAATTTAGCCCCTCGAAATTAAGTGCGATACACAGTATGTCGAAGAGGTAAGGATACCTTGATTTCATTTGATTCTAACTCCCAAGTCGTTTCCTCGACATCGTGGTTCCTCCATGAAACTTTGACTTGAGGTATAACCTTGGGCGTAGAATATGTTCCTTCTTATCAAAATTTGAGCAGGGAACCTCTTAAATACGTTAAATCTTCCATTATTTAAATGGGTTCTAACTTCGATAATATGGTTGGGTCTTTCACATATTTACGTAACATAGATATGTGAAAAGCGTTATGAACACGAGACATATTTGGCGGTAAAAAGCGAGTCTATAGGCCCACGATTCTACTCGATCGAGGATTAAAAATGGGCCAGATGAATCGAGGGGTTAAGTTTTCCTCTCTTTCCAAATCTTGTAACTCCTTTCCATGGAAGCGACTCTTAACAACACATGATCTCTATGTCGAATTCCGTCGTCCTTTCGATGAAGATCGGTATAACTCTTTTAATAGATTTTGTGAGGTTTTTATCGTTGTCGATTATATGACCCCAAAATAGGTCCATTCCATCGACTATTACGAGTCGTTAAATACATGATGCGAAATAACTACAACTTTATTACAACAATTGTCGTGCAAAATCTGACAACCACGTATCTTTGTGAGTTTGGATACCAATATATACCAAATGTAACTCTGGACACTGACTTGGATAACACGTCACCATGACACCTTACATAAAGATGCGATCAGCTGTTTTAGAAATTAGAATCTTTGGGAAGTGCTCGAGAAACCTTCCGTACATGGGAGGCCATGCTTTTGGGTTATGGTAGATATCGTATGGCCACGAATTATCCTTGGTTAACCCAATAAACCCCAAAGAAAAGCGAGAAGATTACTATCATATTAACTTCCCGATGGTGAGTCTTCTCTTGACATATCATTATCTCCACTTGTCTCTAGTTGGGTATTATACTCCAAACAAACACCAAGATTATATAGGTAGTGCTTGTAAATATACTCGGCAAGTGGATGAAACCTGACCGTGTCTTATGATAACACGAGGTTGTATGTCATTAGACATCTTGTATGATAGTGACAAAACACCCTTCAAGTTAAATTCACCTCACCCTCGACATCTATAGACCACCACTCTATTCCTACATTATCCCCATTTCGACCCATTTACACTTTTATTACACGAAAGGAATTGTGAAACAAAAGGGTGAAACCTGACTAGCTTCGATAAAGAATATTATGACTAAAGATAAATAAATTATCAATAGTCTTCATCGATAATAAATCGAGATTTAGAACATATGGTAGATGATAAAACTTTTCAACCATAGTTGCGTGGAATGAAGCGATCCATTAGAAGAGTCGAATAGACTATAAAATCTATTGTCTTCTCTCGTGTTAAAAATCCACCAACAATGTTTTATCCACCGTAACATCGATCAACAATTCACATCCCACAATCACGTGTATAACTTCATAATCGTAATTGTAGTTCTAAATTCCTTTCTCATCGAAGACAAAGATAATTTTCATCACTTGTCTTTACGAAACATCAAAGATCATGGTTATACGAAATCCACGGTTCTGTTCATAATCATACTAATAAATTCATCTTTTTGCACCACGGGCGAATATTCATCAACAGTTCATCTTTACCTTCTGAATTTAAAGATATTCAACAACGGGTCATCTTTGCATTCTGAGCGAAGATATTCATCAATAATTCATCTTTGCCTTTCTGGGCTAAGATATTCATCAACGGTCGTCTTTGCATTCTGAGCGAAAGATATTCATCGATAATTCATCTTTTTGCTACTGAAATTTAAGATATTCATCAACAAATCGTCTTTGCATTTCTGAGCGAAAGATATTCATCAATAATTCATCTTTGCCTTCTTGGCTTTAAAGATATTCATCGATCGATCGTATTCATCTCAACACTGTTCATCGATAATTCATCTTTGCCTTTAAAGGCGAAGATATTCATCGATCGGTCGTATTCATTTAAACACTGTTAATCTTTTGCTTTTGCTACTGGGCCAAAGATATTCTTGAAAATCATTCATCTTTGCCTTCTGAATAAAGATATTCTTGAAAATCATTCATCTTTGCATTGGTTTTATCCGTCCAAAATACCTCAAAAATAATCATAGTGGTGTAAAATTCGAGAATGATCAAAACATGGATCTGATCAAGCTAGTATCGAATAGATATTTTAGACGAAAAGAAAATTTTCATTTTTAGATTGAATAGTCTTGATGATAAATGAATAGTCTTGGTATCGTGAATAGTCTTGAGTATCGTGAATAGTAACTCAAACACCCAAAGATAGAAATTCCACAAAAAAACATTTTCACGCTTAATGAATAGTACTTTCGTGAATAGTAACTTCGTGAATAGTAACTCATGAATAGTAACTTCGTGAATAGTAACTCATGAATAATAACCCCCGAGCATGAAAAAGTTCCAAATTTGATAAAAACTTGGATCGATATTTCGGCGTAATGATATTGAAGAAATAATATCATTCTGAAAAAAATAATATCCTTCTATCCGCACCTCGAAAAATGCGGCACTTGGCGGGATATCGGATATAATGACGAAGGAAACTTGCAGCGATGAATATCAACTCACCAAGTATCTAAATACTCACAAATTACACTCGATAATCTAGAGAGAAAAGAAAACTTTGTTTACGGTGTGATTTTCAATTCTAACTTAGCCCTCTATTTATAGGAAAATGTTAGCCAGCGAAAGCGAGACTTGACACCTTTACACGATGGCTTTACACTTTTACTATTCCACCCACCAAAAATCAGCCATCTTCCCCAACAAAGAGTGGGGCCCTCTCAATTCTAAATTTTCCACCAAAACCTAATTTAGAATCGATTTACCTCTTAAAATTCATAACAAATCATACGTTCATTTTAACGGTTCAAAATTTGTGGACATATACTCAATTTATATATGTATAACATATCCAAAAATTACAACGATCAGCAGTCGGGATCAAAATTTATAACTCACGCATAATATAGTTTGAAGAACAACGATTTTTGGACTATTAGTCCTTGGACGATTTCATTCAAAATTTCACCACGAAATATCTCTGAAAAATTTTGGGTGATTCAAATTTCTCTGATTAGCTTACTTCTAGGGCTTTCTTTTGATATATGGCTCATCTCTTAACTCATTATACACAAGAGTTATGGATTTTACAAAATCAAGTAATAAACTAATTTTTACGAAAATCCCATATTTTGTTCTCCATTTAAACAAATCTTGATAAAACACCTCATCATTAATTCCTTCACTTATAACCACATAAATAAATCCATCATTTATATCCACATCAAATAAATATTTTCTTATCATATGAATCAATAATTAATTATTCACAAATAATATTACGAAATCACATTTATAATGACGGTAGTTCGGGAAAGGGGGCTTTCAGATAAGGATTTCTCCTTCTTGGCGCGCAATTAGGTGACCAAACCTCTCCTTGTGAGAACTTTCTAGACATTGCCAATAATGCTATCTAATAATATTATTCAAATAATATGAATTATTGATCGATAATGGAGATAATGTGCGGTGACAATTATTGAACAACGATAATATAAAATATCAGCCTGACAATTATTGAATCAATAAAATAAAATATTGAGCGATAACTCTTTGTAAAAATTATTGAGTAGTGCCTTCTTACGTAAGGATCGATAATTCAACAATATTGTGCAATCTGGTGTCTTCTTTGTGCGACCACGCGTATTCTTTATTTTTTAACTATGGGGTATTCAAGCGATCTTAACTTGGTAACAACTACTGCGTTATTTTTAACTTGACTTATATTTGTCGTTTTCTTCATCCAATCGCTTTCCAGTTATGGGGCCCACACATGGCTTGGCAAATCGTCTGAATATTCCCAAGCGGAAAGAATATTCCACGACGAAGCGAATATTCCCAAACAATAATGAATACTTTATACCCCTTGCTTATTTTGAAAAAAATTTTTTTCATATATCACCCTTAACTTTAACTTTTATCAATTTAACCATTCTTGAATAGAAAAATTGAATACTTTTATTTCATAAAATTAAAGGTCTTCTGATCTCCCTCATTATGAAATTTAGTCCCAAAATTTCGTGCACAGTATTTCAAAGAGTTGAGAATACCTTGTTTTCATTTGATTCTACTCCCTGTCATCATGATTTCTCCATTGCTTTCATCTCACATATTTGAGATATCATTCTAGAATCTGACTTCAAAACAAAAGGTTAATTGAGCAAATTAACATATTACATAATATCTCGATATTATGGTGACCCGACAAATAAGCTTAGGTAGGACACCTTTAGCGAAGGATTTACTCATCTCTCCCTCTGATTACATTCCCGATCTCATGGGAGATCATATCCTAAGCTACGATACCAAATGTAACAACCCCAAAATAGGTCCATTCCATCCAACTGATTACGAGTCGTTAAATACGTGATGCGAAATAACTACAACTTTATTACAACAATTGTGCGTGCAAAATACAACAACACGTATCTTTGTGAGTTTGGATACCAATATATACCAAATGTAACTCTCTGGACACCAACTTGGATAACACGTCACCATGACACCTTACATAAAAGTGCGGGTCAGCTGTTTTTAGAAATTAGAATCTTTGGGAAGTGCTCGAGAAACCTTCCGTACATGGGAGGCCGTGCTTTTAGGTTATGGTAGATATCGTATGGCCACAGAATTATCCTTGGTTAACCCGATAAACCCCAAAAGAAAAAGCGAGAAGATTACTATCATATTCTTCCCGATGGTGAGTCTTCTCTTGACGTATCATTATCTCCACTTTCTCTCTAGTTGGGTATTATACTCCAAACAAACACCAAGATTATATAGGTAGTGCTTGTAAATATACTCGTGAGTGGATGAAACCTGACCGTGTCTTATGATAACACGAGGTTGTATGTCATTAGACATCTTGTATGATAGTGACAAAACACCCTTCCAAGTTAAATTCACCTCACCCTCGACATCTATAGACCACCACTCTATTCCTCATTTTATCCCAGCTCGACCCGGTACACTTTTATTACACGAAAGAATTGTGAAACAAAGGGTGAAACCTGACTAGCTCGATAAAGAATATTATGACTAAAGATAAATTATCAATAGTCTTCATCGATAATAAATCGGAGATTTAGAACATATGGTAGATGATAAAACTTTTCAACCATAGTTGCGTGGAATGAAGCGATCCATTAGAAGAGTCGAATAGACTATAAAGTCTATTGTCTTCTCCGTGTTAAAATCCACCAACAATGTTTTATCCACCTGTAACATCGATCAGACAATTCACATGTCCCACAATCACGTGTATAACTTCATAATCGTAATTGTAGTTCTAAATTCCTTTCCTCATCCAAGACAAAGATAATTTTCATCACTTGTCTTTACGAAACATCAAAGATCATGGTTATACCAAATCACGGTTCTGTTTAATAATCATACTAATAAATTCATCTTTTTTTGCTGCGGGCGAAGATATTCATCAACAGATTCATCTTTACTGCTGACGAAATTTAAAGATATTCAACAACGGGTCATCTTTGCATTCTGAAGCGAAAGATATTCATCAATAATTCATCTTTTGCTTTCTGAAATTAAGATATTCATCAACAGTCGTCTTTGCATTCGAACGAAAGATATTCATCGATAATTCATCTTTTGCCTTCTGGTTAAGATATTCATCAACAAGTCATCTTTGCACTTCTGAGCAAAAGATATTCATCGATAATTCATCTTTGCCTTCTTGGCTAAAGATATTCATCGATCGATCGTATTCATCTCAACACATAATTCATCTTTGCCTTCTAAGGCGAAAGATATTCATCGGATCGGTCGTATTCATTTAAACACTTGTTCATCTTCTGTGCTGCTACTGGCCAAAGATATTCTTGAAATCATTCATTTTTACACTTCTGAGCCAAAGATATTCTTGAAATCATTCATCTTTGCATTGGTTTTATCCACGTCCAAAATACCTCAAAAATAATCATAGTGGTGTAAAATTCGAGAATGATCAAAACATGGATCTGATCAAAGCTAGTATCCGAATAGATATTTTAGACGAAAAGAAAAATTTTCATTTTTGATTGAATAGTCTTAGTGATAAGTGAATAGTCTTGAGTATCGTGAATAGTCTTGAGTATCGTGAATAGTAACTCAAACACCCAAAAGATAGAAATTCCACAAAAAAATTTTCACGCTTAATGAATAGTACTCGTGAATAGTAACTTCGTGAATAGTAACTCATGAATAGTAACTTCGTGAATAGTAACTCATGAATAGTAACCCCAGCATGAAAAAGTTCCAAATTTGATAAAAACTTGAGATCGATATTTGACGTAATGATATTGAAGAAATAATATCATTCTGAAAAAAAAATAATATCCACTTACTATCCACTTACCTCGAAAAGCGACACTTACGGCGGGATATCGGATATAATGAAGGAAACTTGCAGCGATGAATATCAACTCACCAAGTATCTAAATACTCACAAATTACACTCGATAATCTAGAGAGAAAGAAAACTTTGTTTACGGTGTGATTTTCAATTAAACAGCCCTCTATTTATAGGAAAATGTTAGCCGCAGCAAAGCGGACTTGACTTGCTTTGCACGATGGCTTTACACCTTTACTATTCCACCACCAAAAATCAGCCATCTTCCCCAACAACCAAGAGTGGGGCCCACTCAATTCTAAATTTTCCACCACCAAAACCTAATTTAGAATCGATTACCTCTTAAAATTCATAACAAATCATCGTTCATTTTAACGGTTCAAAATTTGTGGACATATACTCAACTTATATATGTATAACATATCCAAAAATTACAACGATCAGCGGTCGGATCAAAATTTATAACTCATGCAATATAGTTGAAGAACACTGATTTTTGGACTATTAGTCCTTGGACCAGATTTCATTCAAAATTTCACCACGAAATATCTACAAAGAATTTTTGGGTGATTCAAATTTCTCTGATTAGCTTACTTCTAGGGCTTTCTTTTGATATATGGCTCATCTCTTAACTCATTATACACAAAGAGTTATGGATTTTACAAAATTAAGTAATAAACTAATTTTTACGAAAATCCCATATTTTGTTCTCCATTTAAATAAATCTTGATAAAACACCTCATCATTAATTCCTTCACTTATAACCACATAAATAAATCCATCATTTATATCCACATCAAATAAATATTTTCTTATCATATGAATCAATAATTAATTATTCACAAATAATATTACGAGAATCACATTTATAATGACCCGGTAGTTCCGAGGAAGAGGGGCTTTCAGATAAAGGATTTCTCACTTCTTGGCGCTTGATTAGGTGACCAAACCTCTCCTTGTGAACTTTCTAGACATTGCCAATAATGCTATCTAATAATATTATTCAAATAATATGAATTATTGATCGATAATGGAGATAATGTATGCGTGACAATTATTGAACAACGATAATATAAAATATCAGCGCGACGATTATTGAATCGATAAAATAAAATATTGAGCGATAACTCTTTGTAAAATTATTGAGTAGTGCTGTGCCTTCTTACGTAAGGATCAATAATTCAACAATATTGTATGCAATCTGGTAATCTTTCTTTGTGCGACCATAGCGTATTCTTTATTTTTAACCATAGGGTATTCAGCGATCTTAACTTGATAACAACTACTGTAGTTATTTTTAACCAACTTATATTTGTCGTTTTCTTCATCCAATCGCTTTTCAGTTATAGGGGCCCACATGTGGGCTGTGTCGTCGAATATTCCACACGCGAAAGAATATTCCACGACCAAAACGAATATTCCCAAACGATAATGAATACTTTATACCCCGCTTGCTTATTTTGAAATTTTTTTTCATATATCACCCTTAACTTTAACTTTTATCAATTTAACCATTCTTGAATAGAAAAATTGAATACTTTTATTTCATAAAATTGAGGGTCTTCTGATCGGATCGTTTGAATCTTTTAAAGTAGTCATCGTACCAACTCGATCCAACAACGTTGCTTCACCCACCTCGTCCCAGTATCTTTGGAGAGCGACACTTTCTTCCATACTGGCAGCTTGAATGGAGCCATACCAATACTTAACGATAAGCTGTTGTTGTAGGAAAACTCCACCAATGGTAAGAACTTGTCCCACTCCTTGAAATCAAGGACACGAGTCTTAATAGATCTTGAGTTTGAATAGTCCTCTCCATTTGTCCGTCCGTCACGAGGATGATATGTCGAGCTAAATCGTATGAAATCTGTGCCCATAGTTTTTTGCAAACTAACCCAAAATCGTGAAGTGAATCTTGGGTCTCGATCGAAACTATGGATCTGGGCATACCATGCATCTCACAATCTCGTTTATATACATCTGACGAGAGGCGTTCAAGTGTATAAGTTTCTCGTGTCGGTAAAAATGAAAGCGGACTTGGTCAATCTATCAACAATAACCCAAATCGCATCGATGCCTTGAGAAACCTTAGGAAGGCCGTGCTTGAAATCCATGGTAATGTGCTCCCTTCCATTCTGGAATTTCAAGTGGTTCTGATGGACCTTTTGGTACTTGATGCTCATTTTAACTTCGTTGACAAGTTAGACAAACGAGTGAGATAAACCGCGCTATTATCTCTCTTACATATTGCTCCACCAAAATGTATGGCGAATATCATGATACATTTTGGTACTCCCGAGATGGATTGCAAATGGTGTGTTGTGCGCCTCCATCATGATATTATACTTTAAATCGGAATCGTTAGGAACCTGAAAGTGCAGAGTTGACTCGAAGTATTCCTTCTTCATCGATTCTTGCTTGGCGTAGCACCTTCGTGCACTTTTTTTCCTCATACGCGTCAATCCAAGTGCAGTAGCTTGGCGACTTTAACTTTATCGATTAAAATCGGTTCTACTCGTATACTACATGATCATCACATGCGTTAAAGAGTCTTTAACTCTATTTCCATCCTTTGCAAGTCACCTGAAATGGGCCTTTCGTTGACAATATCGCTTTTCGTACTTGCGTATGATTTTTACTACTCGATCGTCGGCTACCACATTCGCTTTTCGAGGATGGTATTGGATGGTATGATCATAATCTTTCAGCAGTTCAAGCCCAGCGTCGTTGTCGCGTGTTGAGTTCCTTTTGAGTGAAGAAATATTTGAGGCTTTTATGATCAGTAAAGATCTCCACTTTCTCCCCATCTGATAATGCCTCCAAATTTTAAGTCTGCAAAGACAACGGTTGCCCGACTCTAGATCATGAGTAGGATAATTCCTCTCATTTTCTTTGAGTTGTCGCGAGGCATAAACTATAACTTTTTCATGTTGCATAAGAACACGTCCCACCCTTTGCTAGAAGCATCACTTTGTAGATGACAAATCCTCAGAGGCGGATGGTATTGTCGAGCAGTCTTTGAAATAAGTCTCCTCTTGAGTTCTTGAAAACTCTTCTCACGTTCTTCGTTCAATAGAACTTTGTATCTTTCAAGTCGGTGAGTCGATGGAGTAGCGATTAGAAAATCCTTCCACGAATCTCAGATAATAACCAAATTAAGCAAAGAAAACTTCTTTCTCGATCAACGATTTAGGTTGTTCCCGACTTTGAATAGCTTGATCTTTCTTTGGGTCAGCGATATATTCCATGACTTGATACCACGTGTGTAAGACCAAAATTTTTAAATAAAAGGAATTTCCTTTATTTATTATTTTGAAATAGTAAGGGTTGATTTGATTAATGTGGATAGTTAAGGGTTAAATATGCAAATATTTCAAATTAAGCAGTGGTTATAAAATATTCATTATAAATGGGGAATATTAGTTTGGTGGTGGAATATTAAATCTTTGTTGGGGAATATTAAATGCAATGGTAGCGACCATGTGTGGGCCCATGTGAAGCGATTGGATGAAAGCAGACAAATATAAGTTGTTTTTAAATAGCAGGCGTGGTTATTCTGATTAATCTTTGTTGGAATACCGGTGGTTAAAACACACTATGTCTGGCGTTGTTGAGAAGTTACTGCAGTATTACCAATTATTGATTCTTACGTGAAAAGGCCTTTACTTTCGATAATGGTTCTGATAATTCTTTATTCGATATTTTATTGAGTTAATAATTCTTTGATTTGTTTGTTTGATAATTGTCATTACTGATTATTTTTCTTTATCGAAGCGATAATTCATATTATCTGAATAATATTATTAGATAACATTATTAGCAATGTCTAGAAAGTTACATCTAAGGAGAGGTTTGGTCACTTAATTGCTTGCGCCTTGATGAAGAGAATTCATATTGGAAAGCCCCTGCTTTCACAGGAGGCGCACGGTTGTCGATATTGTGATTACGTAATATTATTTGTGAATAATTAATTATTGATTTATATGATGAGGAAAATATTGATTTTATGTGGATATAGATGGAAAAATTTTAAAATGACAATTGTTGAAAATTAATATTTTATCTTTTTTACGATAAAATAATTCGTTTAAATATATTATTTTAATAATATAATAACGGTGATATTTTACAACGAATGTGGGATATATGAGTATCTGAGGAGGAAGAGTATTTTTGTTGCAATAAATGTTTAAAACATGTTAAACATGTCGGTGGACCCCATTTATTATTTGAAATTTGATTATAGCACAATAAAATCGTAGTTTGTGGATTTGATCAATTTCTATTTGGAATTTGGAAAAACTTTCTTACGCAAAGTTGTAGAAATTGAATTTCCTATAAAAACTTGAGAGATTGAATTTTACGATGAAAGGGCTATTTATTATGAATTATTGAAGTTACGAAGTTAAAATAATTGATTTTGGAAGTTTAAAATATTTTAATTACAAAAGCGTTTTTTCATTTTTTGAAACTCATTTAACATGTGGTTAGGAGGCTGAATTCAGATTGTTAGTGTGCGTGTGAAGTTGTGGAAAATTATAATATATTATATTAAATTTTACTAACTTTGAATCATTCTAGCGATTTCTATAAATAGGGTCTTGGGTTAGAATTGAAAATCACACGGCGAAGTTTTCTCTCTCTATATTATCGGCGTATTCTTGTGAGTATTTTGAGTATACTTTGAGTATTGCTATATCGGTGCAAGTCAAGTCATAGCTTTATGTCAAGTGTTTTTGATTTAGAAATCTTGATCTTTCGAGGTAAGGGATATTATTTTTTAAGTAATGATATTATTTCTTGATATCATTATCTTTGAAATATTGATCTGAAGTTTTTATCAAATTTGGAACTTTTTCATGTCGGGGTTACTATTCATGGAGTTCTTATTCATGAGTTCTTATTCACGAGTTCTTATTAAGCGAGTTCTTATTCACGAGTTCTTATTCACGAGTCTTATTAAGAAGGCGTGAAGATGTTTTTGTGGAATTTCTATCTTTTGGTGTCGGATTTACTATTCACGTATCTGGCACTTATTCACGTATCTGATACTATTCATAGAAAATAAAATTTCTTCTTTTAAATCCAAAACATATATTACGGATACTAACTTTGATTGTATCCATGTTTTGATCATTCTTGAATTTTACACTTCTATGATTATTTTGAGGTATTTTTGGATGTGGATAAAACCAAAATCGAATCCTTAATCCTTAATCCTTGTCATTTTGTTTCCTTTGGATTAGTTTCTTAAAAATATTTTTCATCATCCTCGATCTTAAATGATGATATTATTGAATATCTTTGGCACATAGTGCAAGATGAATGATTTCTGAAGAATATCTTTGGCACATGTAGTGCAAAGATGAGCAGTGTTGAGATGAACATGACCAGTGATGAATATCTTTGGCTGTGGTGTAAAGATGAGCAGTGTTTAAATGAACATGACCCGGTGATGAATATCTTTGGCACATAGTCTGCAAAGATGAATATTTGATTCGGATGTATATTGATTGATGTTACGAGGGATAAAATATTGATGATGGTATTATATTCATAGATTATAGTAGATTTCATTCTCTACGTAACTCTTACATGAATTATTATTTCCATTATGAATATTGATCTGAAACTTGTTGTACATTGTATTCTATCAGATTTTTCCTGTTGAAGACTAACGATAATTTGTTGTATATTATCTTAGTCATAATATTCTTCTTGGGCTAGTTGAGCTCACCCTTTTCCTTGTTGTTCCATTTTTTCTTCTCGGGGAGGCGAGAATGTAGCGAGTCTTAGTCGGGTATGGAATGAAGGTTACAGAGAGAGTTGTTTAGTAGTCCTCACCATTTTGTAAAATAATGAATCAATAATTATGATGGGGATTTATTTGCATATGGATATTATCTGAAGACAATATTATATTTAAACTTCATGATATATATTATGCGTATTTCACCGACGACATTTGTATTATTGAAGTTGTAGTTTGCTTTTTGTACCATGTATTTGGCGACTTCGGAATGGGTGTTGTGTATACCTATTTTGGGGCGTCATGAGTTAATATCGAGCTTAGGATATGATCTCTGGCGGAGATCGGGAATAGAACTAGGAGGAGAGGCAGGTAAATCCTTGCTTGAGTGTGTCTACTAAGCTTACTTGTTGGTTGAGTCGTATTATAGGGGTATTATGTGATTTCTTAATTTATTTAATTAACCCTTGTTTTATGATAGTTTTTAAGAATGGGCTTGTTGAGAAGCGTTAACAATGGAGTGAATGAGATCGTGGAGACACCTCTGTCATGACAGAGGATAATGTGATGTCGGTGAAGAAGAATTAGAGATATCCGTGTGGTGAGTGAAGAATTGATAGTTGCACTTTTTGAGATAATCGTGAGGTAGCGGTGAGTGAGGAAGAAGAGGAAGAAGAATTACACGAAGAGAGTTTATTAGAGGTATTTTATGATCAAAATATTGAATTGCAAAATCGTATTCATGAGTTAGAAGCGAGCGAAATAAAGAATTGCGGCGATCGTGGAGCAAAAGGATCTGACGATTCAAGCTTGTGTTACCCGATACGTGATCTTGAGCAGAAGCACTCTTTGGCGAGTATAAGATGATAAAAATTTGGAATCGAAATTTGAAAGAAGAAATAAGCGAGCAGTGAGAATGGTGATGCATGGGTAAAGGCGCAATAGCGTTGATATTATGGAAAGAGATGTCGAATCTAAAGAGAAAGATTTAACGATGACGGGGAAGGCGTCGGCGACAACATCGACACCATCAACAAATTCTAGGGAAGAGAAGCGATCGCCCGATTAGATCTTTACATGTAAGACCGAAATTTTTTAAATAAAAGGAATTTCCTTTATTTATTATTTTGAAATAGTAAGGGTTGATTTGATTAAAGTGGATAGTTAAGGGTTAAATCATGAATATTTCAAAATAAGCAGTGGTTATAAAATATTCATTTTTGTCGGGGAATATTAGTTTGGTGGGTATATTGGAATATTAAATGCTTATCGGGAATATTAAATGCGACGGTAGCGACCATATGTAGAGCCCCATGTGAGGAAAAGCGATTGGATGAGGAAAAGCGACAAAAGTTTGGGTGGTTATAAATAACGGCGTAGTTATTCTGAGATTAAGGCATGTTGGAATACCGGTGGTTAAAATCTGATGTCTGGCGTGGTTGCCGCGATGGCACGCGGTATTACCTGATATTGTTGAATTATTGATCCTTACGTGAAAGATGGCCTTTTCGATAATTTTCCACGATGAATTCTTTATTCGATATTTTATTTTATTGATTCGATAATTGTTGCGTTGATATTTTATATTATTGTTGTTCGATAATTGTCCTTTGCGATATTTCCCATTATCGGATCAATAATTCATATTATTTGAATAATATTATTAGATAACATTATTGGCAATGTCTAGAAAGTTACATCTAAGGAGAGGTTTGAGTCACTTTAATTGCGGCGCCCGATGAGGAGAGATCCTTATTGGAAAGCCCCTCTTTCTGAGGAGCGGCTGGTTGTGCATAAATGTGATTACGTAATATTATTTGTGAATAATTAATTATTGATTCATATGATAAGGAAATATTTATTTTATATGAATATAAATGATGGATTTATTTATGTGGTTATTAATGAAGGAATTAATCTTTGAGATGTTTTATTTGTATTTTATCGGATTGGAGGTATTAAAAGATCAAATCGGTGTTATTATAGCTTTATTGTGTGAGTTATAATATTTAATCCAAATGAGTTGGATCGTTGTAATTTTTGGATATATTATACATATATAAGTTGAGTATATGTCCACAAATTTTGAGCAGTTAAAAATGCTACGAATGATTTGTTGTGAATTTTAAGAGGTGTCGGATTGGAAATGGGTTTATAATTGATTTTGGTGTAAAATTCTAGAATTGAGTGGGCCCCACTTGTGGTTGGTGAAAAAAATGTGCTGAATTTTATTTCAAATGTGGTGGGTGGGGAATAGTAGCGAGGTAAAGCCATCGGTGTGGCGAGGTCAATGCTGCTTGGTAAGACTAACATTTTCTATAAATAGAGGCTAAGTTAGAATTGAAAATCACACGAAACATAAGTTTTCTCTCTTTCTCTCTATATTATTGGCGTATTTTGTGAGTATTTAGATACTTTGAGAGTTCTTTATTCGATCAAGTTTCATTCGACATCACTTGAGCCTTTCCTTACGAAATCTTGATTCTTTGAGGTAAGGGATGTTATTTTCTTCTCGAATGATATTAATTCTTGATATCATTATCTTTGAAATATTGGTTGGTACTTTTTATCAAATTTGGAACTTTTTTCATGTGGGGTTCTTATTCATGAGTTCTTATTCACGAGTTCTTATTCATGAGTTCTTATTCACGAGTTCTTATTCACTATCTTATTAAGTGAAGCGTGAAGATGTTTTTTGTGGAATTTCTATCTTTTGGTGTCAGATTCTTATTCACGTATATCGACCTTTATTCACGTATCTGACCTTATTCACGAATCTGGCACTATTCATAGAAAAATGAAAATTTTTCTTTTCATCTAAAATATCTATTACGGATACTAGCTTTGATTGTATCCATGTTTTGAATCATTCTTGAATTTTACACCTTATGATTATTTTTGAGGTATTATTGGACATGGATAAAACCAAGTATGAATCCTTAATCCTTAATCCTTGTCATTTTGTTTCCTTTGGATTAGTTCTTTAAAATATTTTTTCATCATCCTCTCGGTCTTAAATGATGATATTATTGAATATCTTTGGCACATGTAGTGCAAAGATGAATGATGATTTCTGAAGAATATCTTTGGCTTTGTAGTGCAAAGATGAAAGCGGTGTTGAGAGATGAACATGGCCGATTGATGAATATCTTTGGCTGCATGAATATCTTTTGGCACATGGTGCAAGATGAATATTTGATTTGAGATGAATATTGATTGATGTTCTGAGGATAAAATATTGATGATGGTTTATTAAATTCATAGATTATAGTAGATTTCATTCTCTACGTAACTCTTACATGAATTATTATTTCATTATGAATATTGATCTGAAATTTGTTGTCTATTGTATTCTATCGATTTTTCCTGTTGGAGACTAACGATAATTTGTTGTATATTATCTTAGTTATAACATTCTTTCTTGGGCTAGTTGAGCTCACCCTTTTCCTTGTTGTTCCATTTTTCTTCTCGGGGAGGCGAGAATGTAGCGAGTCTTAGTCGGGGTATGGAATGAAGGTTAGAGAGAGTTGTTTAGTAGTCCTCACCATTATTGTAAAATAATGTATCAATAAATGTGATGAGGATTTATTTGAGTATAAATATTATCTAGAAGATAATATTTGTATTTAAACTCACAGATTTTATTGTTGTGATAATAAAGTTGTAGTTGTTTACATGTACCATGTATTTGGCGACTTCGGAATGGGTTGGGTGGAATGGACTTATTTTGGGTGGTCGTCACGGTTGGTATCGAGCTTAGGGATATGATCTCTGGCGGAGATCGGGGAATAGAACTAGGAGGAGGCGCAGTAAATCCTTTGCTAGTGTGTCTACTAGCTTATTTGTTAGTTGAATGGGATATATAGGGATATTATGTGATTGATTTCCTTAATTAACCCTTGTTTTATGGCGATAATTGAGAATGTCGTGAGAATATTAATAGTGGTGTAAATGAGGCCAGTGGAGATGTTTGTACTTAACAGCGAGGAGAGCGTTACAGCAATTTGGCAATGTACCTCACCTTGAATAACACCTTTGGCGAGATGATGAGCGAGGGGATGTTTAGAAGTTTTTTGCGGTTCATGCAAAATTAGGCGAGGAGACTTCGTGTTCAAAATCTGAGGAGGAGATGATAGCAATTCACGGGTGGTCCGTGACCCATTCGAAGTTGGGACCACGAGAATTTAAGGAAAGCTAGATCCGATTATGGCGGAAACATGGGTCAAAACAAATTATCAAATATATTCGATGTCTTGGGATGCGGAAGAGAAGAAGGTTCCATTCGCCACCTTATGTTAAAGTGGCGAAGCGATTCTTGGTGGGAATACGTGAAGCGTACCCATCCATTTACCTTTCGGCGTGTCGTGGGAGGCGTTTGAAAGCAGTTCGATGACAAATACTTCCACTGAAAGTATTAAATCGTATGAAGGAAGTGGAGTTTATTAGGCGGGCGAAATAATATGGCGGTATCCCGTCTGGCGAAGTTCGCGGAGTTATCGAGTTTGCACCTCATTTGGTGGAGAATGAGGAGCGTTATGGCGCGGATGTTTACGAGAGGTTTGAAACACGGCGTCGTCGATATCTCATTCTCATAAATTTTCTCTCTGATTAGATGTTGTAAGCGAGGCTCGATTGTTAGGCGAGATAACGATACGTTCGGCCAGAGGACCATAACGAGATCGTACCAAGATAGCGATCATCGAATAACGATAACCCGGTGGAGAAAGAAGAATACGGACAAAGCGGTAACCCCTCTGGTGGTAATCGTGGCCGTGAAAATAGAAGAAGCGAGTTGGGAGGAGATTTTAAAGAGGAGATTCATGACAACGACCGTGTGAAAGGCGTCGGCGCCGGATGTGGCAGTGGTTCGAGGAGAGAAAAGACCATCGGTCGTATGTTACAAATCTGGGAAGAGGGACATATCATTGAAGCGCCTGACAGGTTTAAGGTATGCTATAATTGTGGAAAAGAAGGGACATATCGCTCGAGTTATGCGATATGAAACCAGATCCAGCGGAATGGTGACTCGAAAGGATGTCGAGAAAAGTCGAAATCGGCGATTCTGGGAAGGCGTTTATGCGTGGCCAAATTAAAATCTGAGGAACGAGCGAAGTTAGCGGGTTAGTTAATTATAAATTCTTGCGAAGTTTATACCTTCTTGAATCTGGGTTCTACCCATTCTTTTATCTCTCTTGCTTTGCGCTCAGCGTTTGAACTTGACTACGGAGAATTTAGACTTTGACCTGTTTATGGAGACTCAGTTAGGAGAAACTTTCATTACATCCGTTGTTTAAAAATCTTGTTTGATTCAAGTTGGCACCATTACGCTTTACACCATTGACCTTATCTCTTTAAAGATACTTGCTTTTGAGGGATTGATTGGTTAACTACTCATCGTACCAAAATTGATTGCTTTTGTAAGGTTGTTAGTTTTCATATTCTAAAGCAACTTTATTAGAACTCAAGCGATCGAACCATTGTAGTCGAACATTTTCATATCGAAGCCATGAAGTCGTTCGTTTATTACGGATGTCGAGTTTTCTTAGTCCGTGTTATGGATTTGAATAAAGACACGTCGATTTGAATAATATTCTTGTTGTTGTTGATTTTCTGGCGTATTTCTGAAGAATTTATTGGCTTACTCCCAAAAGCGATATTAAATTTTGTATCGACTTTGAACACGTCTGAAAACTCATTTCTAAAATCTCATATCGAATGGCTCTATTGAACTTGAGGAGTTAAAAATTCAACTATAAATTTGGTACACGAGCCTTTATCTTGTGACTTCCTTTGTGGAATTCACTAAGCGAGACTCTCTGTAGGGGCGTTATATTAGATGCGATAGTAAAGCGATAGGTGTCATTGTGACGTCTTTATCAAGATTGGGATATGAGTCGCGATTGAGAAGCAACCTAAATCGATAATCGAAATCGTAGCTTTACAGGCTTAGTTGGTTATTATCGGAGATTCGTTGAAGGATATTCTCGAATCGCTATTCCATTAACGTAGCTAACTCGTAGAGATACAAAATTCGAATGGAAGCGAGGAATGTGGGAAGAGCTTGAAGAACTTCGAGGAGAGACTCATTTAAACACGTATTACGACCATGCCATCTGGAAAAGCGAGCGTGGTGGTGGCGTGTTGAGTAGAAGATCGTATCTGAAATCTGATCTGATGTTGTCAAAGACTAATTTAAGTATAATATACAAATAATAGAAATGGAGATGAAAACTCTAGGTACCCGCGTGATGATATCTGATGCATGATGATATCTGAGTATAATCGACTTTAATCGATAAAGTTAAAAATTTATTCGAGCTACCTTGCGGGGTGATGAATTTGAAGAAGGAGGTGCGAAGTTGTTATTTTAAGCGAGAATCGGTGAGGTGAGAAAGCTCGAACCTTGATTTATTAATCCATTTGAAATTCTCGATCGAATAGGAGCTGTGGCTATAGACTCGTTTACCACCAAGTATGGCGTGTTCATAGCGTTTTTCACGTGTCGATGTTACGTAAATATGTGGACGACCGAAACCGTCATTGAGTTAGAGCCGGACGAGATAGCGAAGACTTAACGTCTGAGGAGGTACTGTCAAGATTTTGTAGAGGAAAGAACATGACCTATGTCAGGGGTTATACCATAAGTTAAAGTTTTGTGGAGAAACCATCTTATTGAGGAAATGACACAGGGAGTTGGAAGCGAAAATGAAAGCGAGTATCTTTAACTTTTGAAACACCGAATCGTCGTCGATTTCGAGGGAATGAAAAATTTCATAAGGAGGGAGGTTGTAAGACCAAAATTTTTAAATAAAAGGAATTTCCTTTATTTATTATTTTGAAATAGTAAGGGTTGATTTGATTAATGTGGATAGTTAAGGGTTAAATCATAAATATTTAAAATAAGCAGTGGTTATAAAATATTCATTTTGTCGGGGAATATTAGTTTGGTGGTGGAATATTAAATCTTTGTCGGGGAATATTAAATGCACCCAGTAGCGACCGTGTGTGGAGCCCATGTGAGCGATTGGATGAGGAAAGCAGCAAAGTTTGGGTGGTTATAAATAGCGGCGTAGTTATTCTGATTAAGGCATTTGGAATACGGTTGGTTAAAATCTGATGTCTGGCGTGGTTGCCTGCGTGCTTTACGGTATTACCTGATATTGTTGAATTATTGATCCTTACGTGAAGATGGCCTTTACTCGATAATTTTCCACGATGAATTCTTTATTCGATATTTTATTTTATTGATTGATAATTGTTGCGTTGATATTTTATATTATTGTTGTTCGATAATTGTCCTTTGCCTGATATTTCCATTATCGGATCGATAATTCATATTATTTGAATAATATTATTAGATAACATTATTGGCAATGTCTAGAAAGTTACATCAGGAGGTTTGGTCACTAATTGCGGCGCTTGATGGAGAGAGATCCTTGTTGGAAGCCCCTGCTCACAGGAGCGGCTGGTTGTCATAATTGTGATTACATAATATTATTTGTGAATAATTAATTATTGATTCATATGATAAGGAAATATTTATTTTATATGAATATAAATGATGGATTTATTTATGTGGTTATTAATGAAGGAATTAATCTTGAGATGTTTTATTTGTATTTTGTCGGATTGGAGGTATTAAAAGATCAAATCGGTTATTATTATAGATTTATTGTGTGAGTTATAATATTTAATCAAATAGTTGGATCGTTGTAATTTTTGGATATATTATACATATATAAGTTGAGTATATGTCCACAAATTTTGAGCAGATTAAAAATGCACGAATGATTTGTTGTGAATTTTAAGAGGTGTCGGATTAGGAAATTAGGTTTATAATTGATTTTGGTGTAAAATTCTAGAATTGAGTGGGCCCCACTTGTGGTTGGTGAAAAAATGTGCTGAATTTTATTTCAAATGTGGTGGGTGGGAATAGTAGCGAGTAAAGCCATCGGTGGCGAGTCGAAATGCCTTGGTAGGGCTAACGTTTTCTATAAATAGAATTTAAGTTAGAATTGAAAATCACACGAAACATAAGTTTCTCTCTTTTCTCTCTCTATATTATTAGGCGTATTTTGTGAGTATTTAGATACTTTGAGAGTTCTTTATTCGATCTGAAGTTTCATTCGACATCACTTGAGCCTTTCCTTAGAAATCTTGATTCTTTGAGGTAAGGGATGTTATTTTCTTTCTCGAATGATATTAATTCTTGATATCATTATCTTTGAAATATTGGTTGGTACTTTTTATCAAATTTGGAACTTTTTCATATCGGGGTTACTATTCATGAGTTCTTATTCACGAGTTTACTATTCATGAGTTCTATTCACGATTCTTATTCACGAGCGTGCGTGAAGATGTTTTTTGTGGAATTTACATCTTTTGGTGTCGAGATTCTTATTCACGTATCGACCTTTATTCACGTATCTGACCTTTATTCACGAATACGGCACTTTATTCATAGAAAAATGAAAATTTTTCTTTTCATCTAAAATATCTATTACGGATACTAGCTTTGATTGTATCCATGTTTTGAATCATTCTTGAATTTTACACCACTATGATTATTTTTGAGGTATTATTGGACATGGATAAAACCAAAGTATGAATCCTTAATCCTTAATCCTTGTCATTTTGTTTCCTTTGGATTAGTTCTTTAAAATATTTTTCATCATCCTCGGTCTTAAATGATGATATTATTGAATATCTTTGGCTTTAGTGCAAGATGAATGATTTCTGAAGAATATCTTTGGCACATGGTGCAAAGATGAGCGGTGTTTAAATGAACATATTAGGTGATGAATATCTTTGGCCTTTAGTGCAAAGATGAGCAGTGTTGAGATGAACATGGCCAGATTGATGAATATCTTTGGCACAGTAGTGCAAGATGAATATTTGATTTGAGATGAATATTGATTGATGTTCTGAGGGGATAAAATATTGATGATGGTTTATTAAATTCATAGATTATAGTAGATTTCATTCTCTACGTAACTCTTACATGAATTATTATTTCCATTGCAAATATTGATCTGAAAAACTTGTTATACATTGTATTACATCAGATTTTTCCTGTTGGAGACTAACGATAATTTGTTGTATATTATCTTAGTCGTAACATTCTTCTTTTGGGCTAGTTGAGCTCACCCTTTTCCTTGTTGTTCCATTTTTCTTCTCGGGGCGAGAATGTAGCGAGTCTTAGTGGGAATATGGAATGAAGGTTCTAGAGAGAGTTGTTTAGTAGTCCTCACCATTATTGTAAAATAATGTATCAATAAATGTGATGAGGATTTATTTGAGTATAAATATTATCTAGAAGATAATATTTGTATTTAAACTCACAGATTTATTGTTGTGATAATAAAGTTGTAGTTGTTTACGTACCATGTATTTGGCGACTCGAGAATGGGTTGGGTGGAATGGACCTATTTTGGGAGTCGTCACACTACTGAATGTGGAGAGGAGGGACATATAAGGTCAAAGCTGTTCAAAGCCTTCAAGGTATCTATAATTGTGGAAAAGAAGGGACATATCGCTCGAAGTTATGCGATATGAAACCAGATCCGGCGTGAATGGTGACTCGAAAGGATGTCGAGAAAAGTCAGAAGTCAGCGATTAGGGAAGGCGTTTGTTGTGGTGGTCAAAATCGAGAACTTCGAGCGAAGTTAGCAGGTTAGTTAATTATAAATTCTTGCGAAGTATATACCTTCTGAGATATTGGTTACTGCCCGTTCTTTTATCTCTCTTGCTTTGCGCTCAGCGTTTGAACTTGACTACGGAGAAATTAGACTTTGACTATTTATGGAGAATCAGTTAGGAGAAACTTTCATTACATCATTTGTTTAGAAATCTTGCTTGATTGAGTTAGCCTTTATCACATTACTGTTAACCTTATTTACTATAGAGATATTTGCTTTTGATGTGATTTTAAGGTTAACTACTCATCGTACCAAATTGATTGCTTTTGTAAGGTTGTTAGTTTTCATATTCTAAGCAACTTTGTTATTGAATTCAAGCAATCAAACCATTGTAGTCAAACATTTTTATCAAGCCATGAAGTCGTTCGTTTATTACGGATGTCGAGTTTTCTTAGTCCGTGTTATGGATTTGAATAAAGACACGTCGATTTGAATAATATTCTGTTGTTATTGATTTTTTGGCGTATTTCTGAAGAATTTCTTGGCTTACTCCCAAGCTTTGATATTAAATTTTGTATCGACTTTGAACGATACAAAACTTCATTTCTAAAATCTCATGTCGAATGGCTCTATTGAACTTGAGGAGTTAAAAATTCAACTATAAATTTGGTACACAGAGCCTTTATTTTGTGACTTCCTTTGTGGAATTCACTAAGCGAACTCTCTGTGGGGGCGTCGTATTAGATGCGATAGTAAAGCGATAGGTGTCATTGTGACGTCTTATCGAAGATTGGGATATGAGTCACGATTGAGAAGCAACCTAAGTCGATTATCGAAAAGGCGTAACTTCTACAGAAGCTTAGTTGGTTATTATCGGAGATTAGTTGAAGGATATTCTCGAATCGCTATTCCATTAGCTTGGTGACTTCGTAGAGATACAAAATTGAATGGAAGCGAGGAATGTGGGAAGAGCTTGAAGAACTCGAGAGGAGACTCATTTAAATACGTATTACGATCGTGCCATCTGGAAGCGAGCGTGGTAGGCGTAGCGTTGAGTAGAAGATCATATCTTGAGGAGCGAGTGCGATGATGTCAAGTATACGCGTAGAGCCCGACTTTAATAGAAAAAGTTAAGGTTGCTCGAAACCCGCAGGCGGGTGATCGTATGAAGAAGAAAGAACTGAAGGAGCTATTAGGGCGAGAATTGATACTTGAGTCCACTCTGACTTTGTGTTCTAACGACTACGATTTGAAGTACAAGATTATGATGGAGGCACCGTCGCCATTTGTAATCCATCACGGGAAGTACTAAAATGTATCGTGATCTTGACGTACATTTTGGTGGAACAATATGAAGAGAGATTGCAAAGTTTATCTCGATGTGTTTATCTTGCCAGCGTGTAAAAGGCGGAGCATCTTGTACCTAAAGGGTCGTTTCAACCACTTGAGATTAGGAATGGAAGTGGGAACACATTACTATGGATTTAGTTCACGGGTCTTCCCTACGGTTTCTTAAAGGCGTCAATCTTATTTGGGTTATTGTTGATAGATTAACCAAGTCTGCTCATTTCTTGCCGAATCGAGAGACTTATTCCTTGAGCGTCTTTCTGTTATATGCGTAAATCGATTGTGAGATTGCATGGCATGCAGATATCCATAGTTTTAGATCGTGACCCAAGATTCACTTCATGATTTTGGGTTAGAAAAAAAGCTATGAGCGCAATTTACGATTCGATTTGGCATACCATCCTCGAAGCGGATGGGCAATCGAAAGGACTACTCGAAACTCTTGAAGATATATTAAAACTACGTGTCTGAGATTTCAAAGGAAGTTGGGATAAGTACTTGCCATTGGTGGAATCCTCATCTGACAATGAGTTATTAAACAAATATAGGCATGGTTCCATTGAAGCATTATATGGGCGAAAATGTTGTTCTCGATATGTTGGGATGAGGTGGGTGAAGCAACATTGTTGGGACCCGAGAGTTAAATACGTATGACTCTGAAAGATCCAAATGATTCGATACGCGTGCTACAAGCGGCACAAGATCGACAAAAGAGTTATCACGGATCTTCATTGAAAGGGCGTGGAATTTAATGTAGGGGATCATGTATTGTTGCGAGTTGCTCCATGGAAGGGTGTTACAAGATTTGGGAAGAGAGAAAGCTCTCGATCCACGATTTATTGGTCCATTTCAAATTCTTGGCCAGAGTAGGAAATGTAGCTATAGACTTGCGTTACCTCAAGGTATGTCTAAGTGTTCATAATGTGTTTCACATATCGTACTTAAAAATATGTGAAAGACCGAACCACGTTATAGAGTTAGAGCCAGGACGAGATAGCCAGAAGACTTAGCGTGTATGAGGAGGTACTGTCAAGATTTTGGATAGGAAGGAGCATGTCCTCTACCATGAAGGTCGTACCACAAGTTAAAGTTTTGTGGAGGAATCATCTTTATAGAGGAAATGACACAGGGTTGGAAGCGAAATGAAAGCGAGGTATCCTCACCTTTTGAAAACACACAGAATGCGTCGTCAATTTAGAGACGAAATTTCATAAGGAGGGAGGTTGTAAGACCCAGAAATTTTTAAATAAAAGGAATTTCCTTTATTTATTATTTTGAAATAGTAAGGGTTGATTTGATTAATGTGGATAGTTAAGGGTTAAATATGCAAATATTTGAAAATTAAGCAGTGGTTATAAAATATTTATTATAAATCGGGGAATATTAGTTTGGTGGTGGAATATTAAATGCTTTGTCGGGGGAATATTAAATGCTGACGGTAGTAGACCATGTGTGGGCCCCATGTGAAGCGATTGGATGAAGAAAATAGCGAAATATAAGTTGTTTTTAAATAGCGGCGTAGTTATTCTGCAGATTAATCTTTGTTGGAATACCGGTGGTTAAAAACACCTTGTCTGCGTTGTTGAGAAGTTACTGCGGTATTGCAAAATTATTGATTCTTACGTGAAGAAAGCCTTTACTCGATAATGGTTACGATAATTCTTTATTCGATATTTTATTGAGTTAATAATTCTTTGCTTTGTTGTTTGATAATTGTCATTACGGTATTTTTCTTTTTATCGAAGCAATAATTCATATTATCTGAATAATATTATTAGATAACATTATTGGCAATGTCTAGAAAGTTACATACAAGGAGAGGTTTGGTCACACTAATTTACGCTTGATGAAGAAGAAATTCTTATTGGAAGCCCCCTGCTTTCACAGGAGCTGCTGGTTTGTCGATATTGTGATTACATAATATTATTTGTGAATAATTAATTATTGATTTATATGATGAGGAAAATATTGATTTTATGTGGATATAGATGGAGAAAATTTTTAAATGACAATTGTTGAAAATTAATATTTTATCTTTTACGATAAAATAATTCGTTTAAATATATTATTTTAATAATATAATAGCGGTGATATTTTACAGCGAATGTGGGATATATGAGTATCTGAGGAGGAAGAGTATTTTGTTGCAATAAATGTTTAAAACATGTTAAACATGTCGGTGGACCCCATTTATTGGTTGAAATTTGATTATAGCTTTTGTAAAAATCGTAGTTTGTGGATTTGGTCAATTTCTATTTGGAATTTGGAAAAACTTTCTTACTGCAAAGTTGTAGAAATTGAATTTCCTATAAAAATCGAGAGATTCGAATTTTTACGATGAAAGGGCTATTTATTATGAATTATTGAAGTTACGAAGTTAAAATAATTGATTTTGAAAGTTTAAAATATTTTAATTACAAAATGTTTTTCATTTTTGAAACTCATTTAACATGTGGTTAGGAGGCTGAATTCAGATTGTTAGTGTGCGTATGAAGTTGTGGAAAATTATAATATATTATATTAAATTTTACGCTTTGATGTTCTAGCGATTTCTATAAATAGGGTCTTGGGTTAAATTAAAAATCACACGAAGCTGAAGTTTTCTCTTTCTATATTATCGGCGTATTCTTGTGAGTATTTTGAGTATACTTTGAGTATTGCTATCTGGTGCAAAGTCAAGTCATAGCTTTATATCAGGTGTTTATTTAGAAATCTTGATCTTTTCGAGGTAAGGGATATTATTTTTTTCGTAATGATATTATTTCTTGATATCATTATCTTTGAAATATTGATCTAAAGTTTTATCAAATTTGGAACTTTTTTCATATGGGGATCTTATTCATGGGTTCTTATTCATGAGTTCTTATTCACGATTCTTATTCGAGATTCTTATTCACGAGTTCTTATTCACGAGTCTTATTCATGAAGCGTGAAGATGTTTTTGTGGAATTTCTATCTTTTGGTGTCGGATTCTTATTCACGTATCTGGAACTATTCACGTATCTGGCCTTATTCACGTATCTGGTCTATTCATAGAAAAAATAAAATTTCTTCTTTTAAGTCCAAAACATATATTACGGATCTTAACTACGATTGTATCCATGTTTTGATCATTCTTGAATTTTACACCACTATGATTATTTTTGAGGTATTTTTGGATGTGGATAAAACCAAATACGAATCCTTAATCCTTAATCCTTGTCATTTTGTTTCCTTTGGATTCGTTTCTTAAAAATATTTTCATCATCCTCGATCTTAAATGATGATATTATTGAATATCTTTGGCTTTGTAGTGCAAGATGAATGATTTCTGAAGAATATCTTTGGCACATGGTGCAAAGATGAGCAGTGTTGAGATGAACATGACCATTGTTGATGAATATCTTTGGCTGTAGTGCAAAGATGAGCAGTGTTTAAATGAACATGACCCGATGAATATCTTTGGCTGTAGTGCAAGATGAATATTTGATTCGAGATGTATATTGATTGATGTTCTGAGGATAAAATATTGATGATGAACTTTTAAATTCATTCATAGATTATAGTAGATTTCATTCTCTACGTAACTCTTACATGAATTATTATTTCCATTGCGAATATTGATGCGAAACTTGTTGTACATTGTATTACTATCAGTTTTTCCTGTTGAAGACTAACGATAATTTGTTGTATATTATCTTAGTCGTAATATTCTTCTTGGGCTAGTTGAGCTCACCCTTTTCCTTGTTGTTCCATTTTTTTTTCTTCTCGGGAGGCGAGAATGTAGCGAGTCTTAGTCGGGGTATGGAATGAAGGTTCTAGAGAGAGTTGTTTAGTAGTCCTCACCATTTTTGTAAAATAATGAATCAATAATTATGATGGGGATTTATTTGCGTATGGATATTATCTAGAAACAATATTATATTTAAACTCACGATATATATATTGTAAGTATTTCACGACATTTGTATTAATGAAGTTGTAGTTTGCTTTTTGTACCATGTATTTGGCGACTTTCGGAATGGGTGTTGTGTATACTATTTTGGGGGCGTCTGGCGATGTGAATAATCTTCTTCTTGACGAACTCACATTTCTTGACTTGGCATAAAGCTTATATTCACGAAGCTTTTGGAGTGTCGACCTCAGTGTTGCTCATGATCTTCATGGCTTTTGGAATAAATAAGGATGTCATCAATAAAGGCGACCACAAAGTGATCTAAATATTCCTTGAATACTCGGTTCATCATATCCATGAAAGGCGGCGGGGCATTAGTCGATCGAAGGACATGACTAGGAATTCATAATGCCGTCTGGGTTACGGCCGTCTTTTGGAATGTCGGTGATTACAATCTTCAATTGGTGATATCCGGAGCGAAGATCGATCTTTGAAAAGAATTTGGCTCCTTTACTGGCTGGTCAAGCAGGTCATCGATCGTGCCGATGGATACCTATTTTTGATGGTGACATGATTGACTCCAGATAATCGATACAAAAATCGCGTACTCCCGTATTTCTTCTTCACGAATAGAGCGGGAGAGCCCCCAGGAGAATACTTAGGGCCGAATAAAGCGATGTCTAACAATTCCTGCGATTGGGTCTTTAACTCACGAAGTTCGATAGGAGCCATTCGATATGGGGCTTTGGAAATAGGTTTTGTCTGGGGTTCAGTCGATACAAAATTCAATTTCACGTTACGGGGTAGGCGGGGAAGTTCTTTGGGGAATCGTCGGAAATTTATTAACAATAGGAATATCGTTTAAAAGCGGCGTATTTTTTATTTAAATCTGTGACATGAGCTAAGAAAGCGACATCAGTTTTTCAATAAGCGAATAGCTTTATGGCTTGAGATAGTAGTGATTGATTTTAATGGTTTGGTGGTTTGAATTAGCATAATAGGTTGATTAGGAATATGAAAGCTAACAACACTTACGAAAACAATCAATTTTTTCGCATGATAAGTAGTTAACCATCGATCCACAGAATCACGTCAAATCTGAGTATTTTTAATGAAATAAGATCGACCGGGTAATGTGAAGTGCAAATTTGAACCAAACAAGACTTATAAGCGATGGATGTAATGAAGGTTTCTCCCAGCGGAGTTTCCACAGATAAATCAAAGTCTAATTTCTCGGTCGAATTTAATCGATGGTATGAGTAGGAGAAATAAAGAATGGGTAGAAACGGTATCAAATAAAGTATAGACTTCATTAGAGTTTATGATAAACTTACAAGTGATGACCTCATTCAGTTCCTTGCTCTTTGGGAGGTCACAACAAAGCGCTTTCCCTTACCTCTGGATTTTGAATTTTTTGGGATGGCACTTTGGTGCCTCCATCTATTGAATTTGTCTTGATGGCAATAATCGAGCTAAGTGACCTTCTCTTCCACAATTATAACATGCTTTGAATGGCATGGCCTTGATTTGGGCCCGATGTGTCCCTCTCCTCGCATTTAAAGCATATGATGGGTGGTCTTTCTCCTTCACTTAACAATGGGTCTTTGGTCTTGACGTCTTTCCAACATTGTTGAATCTCCGTTTCTTGAAATGTCCATTCTTATTGTTTTGTACGATTACCACTGAAAATGGTTACCATATCGGCTGTTGATTCCCTCCACGCTTGTTGTCATAACTTGATGACTACTCTGGCATTTGAGTATTATAATTTTGCTTGGTGCTCTCTTTTATTTGTGTTGACTCATTATCGCGTTCCTTAGCGAGCCTATATTTACAACATCGAATGCAAACCACGGTTTATGAGAAATAAGATGTTGGCGTATCTCAAACTTCAAACCTCTTAAAACATTAAGCGCCATTCTCTTCATTATCCACCAGTGGGGCCTATGACAAGTGATAACTCATGAAATTTTGCCTCGTATTGCGACACGGTCGTATTGTTTTGTTCGACTTGATAAATTCCACCTCCTTACGTATGGCGAATACTTTCGGAAAGTATTTATCATTGAAACGACTCTGGAACTTCTCCCGAGATATCTTGATCTGACGAGTTGAGTACGTTTCTGGAATTCCACCGATGTCGACTCTCCGCGCAGACATAAAAAGCGTGAAAGGAACCTTTTGCTCCTCGGAGCATCCCAGACATCAAATATCTTGGTAATCTATTTTATCCATGCTTCACTTGAAGTGGTTTTAGCTCTCCCTTAAACTCGGGTGGTCAGCTCCTTGAATTGTTTAGCGGTGACCTTAGGGAGTTTCAGATGTTCCACCTCGTTTTGGGCGAGAATTCGGCTTTCTGCTTTCTTTGTTACATAAATTACATAAAACCTCTGAACATTTGATCGTTCATCATTTGGTCGGTGTTGTTGTTTTTGTGAGGATTATCGCCTTCTTGATGCACATTATCACGATTATTGATATGTGGTGAATCAGCGATGCTGCGCTCCATTCTTATTCTCAACATTCTCGGATGTCATTTTGAGATCTTGCCACAAAACAAAGGTTAATTGATATGTAACAAATTATCCTATCTTGACGACCAATAAAATAGCACGTAAACTTAGGTAGGTCAAATACTTAGCGAAGGTATTCCCGTCTCTCCCCTCTAGTACTATATTCTCACATCTTAGCGAGGATCGTATCCTAAGCTACGATACCAAGTTGTGGCGCCCCAAAATTAGGTATACATCACCCGTCTTGGGTGCCCTTACGTAGTCACGAATTTAAATCTGACTTCTTAACATAGCGTAGGTGTGCTGATCGACATAAGCGTGAGTTTAAATACAAATATAAATCTACTAGATATTATCTGAACTCAAAAGGTCCTCATTACAATTATTATCACCTTTATTTCACGAATAGTGAGGGACTACTAATCTTATCTTCAAGACCATCACTCGTTTCCACGACTCGTCCCGGTATATTCTCATTTCACGAAGAAACGGTGAAAGAAAGAGTGAGCTCAACTAACTTTAGTAAGAAATATTATGACTAAGATAATGCGAGAATAAATTATCAATAGTCTTGAACAATATTAAGCGATAAAATACAATAGACAACCCGGTTTAAGCTGCGGTGGAATATCTGATCCATTAAAAAGTCGAGTAGAAAATAAAATCTACTATCTTTTAGGTTTTAAAAGGTTTTCATCATTTGTTATAAATTTGAGACTCGACTTTAATAAATATTCCACATCATCGAATCACTTACACTTTTCTGACGAGGATATTCTTTAGTATCCGACCACAATTATTAATACACTACTGGGCGAGAATATTTGTGTATTCATTAATAATTAAGTGATCGTACCAACAAGCATCCATCGATGCACTTCTGACGTTTGAGGATTTTTAACCACATCATTTGTAACATTACGGTCGTGATTATCTGCAGAATAGTCTCTGGTCATAATCATACCAAGTCCATCCCCATGCACTTCTGAATACGAGATGACTTTAAAAAATATAAACATGAAGATGATGACAATGATATAAAATTGATAAAACAAGTTCAAAATTATTTTATCCGGGGAATTATTAACATCAAATTATCGACATGAATCTTTGTTTGTAGAGTAAAATTCAAGAATGATCGGAAGAATATTTTCATGAAAAGAATCTTTGGATGAAGCCTTGAAATATCGAGGATATTCCACTAATTTCATGGAGTATAGAAGTCAAAGTTTTAACTTATTTGGGTATAATAAAGAATGGAATAACAAAAGAAATCACCGTAAATGCGATAGGCCTTGCAGACGGGTTATTCAGCGAGAATAATAAAAAGCGGAACGGTCGGTGAAATTCACCGCAAGCGAGGATGTTCAACGAATAATAAAGAAGGAACCCGGATCGGTGTAAAACACTTGCGAGATAGGATATTCAACCAGAATAATAAAAAGCGGAACCGGTCAGTGTAAAACACCTGCGAGGATGTTCCAGCAGAATAATAAAAAGCGGAACCGAGGTCGGTGTAAAACACTGACGGGATGTTCAGCGAATAATAATAAAAAGCGGAACCCGGTCGAATTGTAAAACATCTGAGCAGGATGTTCCAGCAGAATAATAGAAGAATGTCACCAAGTATAGGGTAAACCAACATACGGAGTTATTCCAAGCAGAATAATAAGCGATGGAATAACAACGAGTTCTCTTCCGTGAATAAGAAAGAATAACACCCACTTACATTTGGTAGGAGATTGAATCTTTACTGGCGGTGTAGTAACAAAATACTCTTCTTCTTTCTCTCTTATTCTCTATACTTTCTCTCTCTCATAGCTTGAATGAATTAAGTGAAAATAATGAAGCCTAGGCCTCTATTTATAGAAGATTTCTAAACTTAGCACTGCTTAGTAATGAAAAGCGAGTGGCAGCGGTGTTGGTTTGGCCTTTGTAATGTGAAGCGACAGTGGTTCGGCCTTTTGTAATGTGAAGCGACAAGTGGTTCGACGTCTGGTAAAGGTAATTACTTATTAGAAGGTAAATACTATTGTGAAGGTAAATACTATTCACGAGGGTAATTACTAATTAACGAAGGTAATTCTTATTGTGCCGAAGGTAAATCTTATTCACAGGGGTAATTCTTTATTGTGAAGGTAATTACTATTGTGAAGGTAAATCTTATTCACGCGAGGGTAATTACTATTGTGAAGGTAATTCTTATTGTGAAGAGACTCTTAGATGATGACATATAGGCCCCCATGCAAAATAATCAAACTTACCCTGAATCATTTTATTTTTCATCGACACATATTTAATCTTTCAACAATTATTAATCATTTATAACGTAGTCTCGATTATTGATTTTATCTTATAACATATTATCTGGATAATCTTTGTGACAATAATTGAATCGATAATATAATAGATATGATCGTGATTCTTTATGTGATAATTGAGCATAAATTTGGTGACTTCTCGCGTAAGCATCGATAATCAATCTGAGTGTCTTCTTGTCTTACTCTGGCGTATTCTTTGTACTTTTACCATAGGGTAGTTGATAGTTTTAACGGTAACACCTCCGCCGTCATTTTATAAAAAATATTTTTGTCGTTTTCTCGATCAGAATGATAATTACATTATGAGGTCCACCGATGATTGAGCCATTATCTGAATATTCCACTAACAAAAAAATATTCCCAGAATGAAGCAGATATTTTATAACAACTTGCATACTTTGCAAAATTTATAAATATTACCTGACTATAACATTATATCAAATTTATTCCATAATATTCAAAATAATATTTATAGAAAAATTCATCTTTATTTATAAAAATTTGGGGTCTTCTGACTATGATTATTTTGAGGTATTTTGAACATGGATAAAACAAAGTCTGAATCCTTAATCCTTAATCCTTGTCATTTTGTTTCCTTTGGATTCGTTTCTTTAAAAATATTTTTCATCATCCTCGGTCTTAAATGATGATATTATTGAATATCTTTGGCGCTTAGTGCAAGATGAATGATTTCTGAAGAATATCTTTGGTAGTAGTGCAAAGATGAACAAGTGTTTAGATGAACATGACCAAGTGATGAATATCTTTTTGGCACGTAGTGCAAAGATGAATATTTGATTCGAGGATGTATATTGATTGATGTTCTGAGGATAAAAGATGAGCGATGAACTTTTAAATTCATACATAGAAGATAGTAGTTTGCATTCTCTACTTAACTCTTACAATGAATTATTATTTCATTGCGAATATTGATTTAAAATTTGTTGTCTATTGTATTACAATAGATTTTCCTGTTGAAGACTAACGGTAATTTGTTGTATATTATCTTAGTCGTAATATTCTTTATTGGGCTAGTTGAGGCTCACCCTTTTCCTTTTGTTCCATTTTTCTTCTCGGGAGGCGAGAATATAGCGAGTGCAGTCGGGTATGGAATGAAGGTTTTAGAAAGAATTGTTTAGTAGTCCTCACCATTTTGTAAAATAATGTATCGAATAAATGTGATGAGGATTTATTTGAGTATAGATATTATAGAAGATAATATTTGTATTCAAACTCACGATTTCTGATTTGTAATAATAAAGTTGTAGTTGTTTACATGCCATGTATTGACAACTCGGAATAGGTGATGTATACCTATTTTGAAATCATGACAAACATGAGACCATCTAGTTGAAGCATCTATTAAAACCATGAAATATCAAAATGGGCGGAACAATGGTTGAATAGGTCCACAAATGTCTCCTTGAATTCTCTCTAGGAATTTTGGGGCTTCTTTATAAACTTTTCTTGGTGATGGTCAAACAATTAATTTTCCTCGAGAACCACGCGACCTGAGGAAATTCACTACTAGGAAAAACCTTCTTTATCTTTTAGGCGATGACGATAAAATTTTCAATAATCTGACGCATCGTAGAAGTACACGGATGGCCAGGTTTTTCATGCCCAAAGCATAAGGGATTTGGGATCTATGATTTTGGAATCATAACATTATGAGACTTCGATTGCTCTAATTCTCATAGTATATAATTAGGAAGAAATTGAATGAAGTTTTTCTAAGATATTCTTTTTTTCGAGAAATAGTAGAAGTAATGAGAAGATATTCATTATCATTCTCATTGGTTGTTTCGATGTGAAAACCATTTAGTCGAATATCTTTAAAACTAAGCAAATTTCTTCTTGATTTACTAGAATATAGAGCATCTTTGATAAAAACTTGTGTCTCATTTGGTAGCAAGAAACTAGCTTTTCCAAATCCTCGATTAAATTTGATGTGCGGAGATAGTTCTATATTTCCCTCGACTTTGATCGGTTGTGAAAATATTTCTCATTTGAAGGATTGTATAAGTTGTTTGCCTTTATGCTAAACATATATCCTCCATATCCATTAAAAAAATGGTAAACACGTATAAAACATAAATAAGAAAAGTTATATTTCAAATATAATTTTATTCATAGAAATACATACCACATATAGAATAAAAACTAATAATATTATCATGCAAGGTGTTTAATTAAAACAAGAAATTAAGCGATATCCCGAAAGATACTCTCGGAAGGTTCGATAATATCATCAACCTTTTCCTCATTTTGTTGGTCGTTTGGTGAATCATCAACAATATTCAATTGATGATTAACAAAGTTTGTTTTACGCCTCCATTACTTTGTTCTTTTGAGACTCACAGGAATAAATTAGCGGATGCCTCGGCGTCTGACAGTCTGCGACCATATCCATTCATCCCTTTAAAACAAACATCGATTTGTTCTTTTTACGTATTGCATTTTCTTTATTTTTGCAGAGCTCGAGACAACACCACTTACGGTGGCTTGAATTATCGTGGTTACGAAATTACGTTATTACGATGGCCTCGTTTATTCTTTCGTTCCCAAGGCTTCTTTTTATATGAGCATCTCTTGTCACGTTTATTACTGCTTTGAAATGGCGTCTTTTGTTAATATCCGTGATGGGGTAGCACCCGTTGGCGCGTACTTGATAGTTTTTCAACAACAATTCATTATTCTTTTACGCAGCAAGGAGGATGAAACAACAATTCACTTGAATTTTATGAACTTACTACTGTACATATTGTTGTGACGAGAATCATGTTGGTGGGATGAAAAGTTGAGAGTGTTTTCTCTACAACATTTGGGAGTCGAAGCTGGATCTCACTTGAAAGCCAAAGTAGAGTTATTACATAAACATTGGAACTATATTAGTAATTAATTTGTAATCTTGTAGCCTTAAATTAAGCCACTCAAATTTGGCATTGGAGAAACAACCAATTTTGTTGATCAAATCTTTCCTTGATTGTGTCCGTAAAAATGAAAGGATCTTTGGTATTAAATACTCGATCTTTAATCCTTCATCAATATGGTGTGAAGAAAAATTATGGCTTTTGCATTTTGTCTTAAAGTAGTTGTATTTCTGATTGATGGTCTTTTCTAACTCATTTGCACTAAAGGTGCGATTACGCATCAAGTGCCCAAGCGAATAGTTGTCTCCGGATATTTTCAAAATAGAAAAATCTATTTTGCCAAATTTACCATCTATTACAGGTTAAAACACAATTATTATTTATTAAAACAATAAATAATTGCATATATGGAATATGAAAAATAAACTACGTCCGACCTCAGTGGTGATAAAATGCAAATATAAATATTCTTATATTTATGTTATTAGCATAATCTGAAATGGATCTTCACTTTGACATGCGATGGTTAGCATGGCAGAGTTATTCAAGAGAATAATAAATAATGGAATAACATAAAATTTCACCATAAATACGGTAGTCCGGCGTGGCGAGTTATTACAACGAATAATAAATAATGGAATAACGAAGAATTTCACCATGCATGCGATAGGCCAAGCCCATACAGACATGTTATTCTCAGCGAATAATAAATGCGGAATAATAAATAATGGAACGGTCGGGTGAAATTCACTGCAAGCGAGATATTAAAAGCGAGAATATTAAATCGTAATAATAATGGAACAAATCGGGGTGAAATTCACAAAGCGGGATATTAAACCGAGAATATTAAATGCGAAATAATAAATGGTAAAAGGTTCCCACTTAGTGTTGTAAGATTAACAAGGATAGATGGTGCCATTGTAAATATGAAAATTTAAATGCAATTATAAGAATAAAATTATATTATTGGTGGTATAGCCCAACCGGTAGTATAATAATAAATTACAAGAATTTAATTTTACTTGATACCGGTTGGTTGAAACTACGTGTTGATAACGTGTTATAAAACTTTAGTAAAAGTATAGAAATATACTCTTATAATTGCTCTAATAATATTTAGAGAAAAGTAAGAGAGAAAAGAGAGAAGAAAATTATTTTGGAAGTTCCACTCTCTTTCATTCAGTAGCATCCCTTTTATAGAGAATGCAGGAGAGGAGAAGGAATTCAAGAAGGGTGGGCGGGTGAACAGGTTCCTCATCATGAGGGAATCAACTTTTAACAATAGAAAATATTTTACTACTCTTTTACTTTTGTGTGAGCCTGTTTTTGGAAATGTGTACATAGATATGGGTTAATTGCTTTGATTGATTCGTTAGGGTCACGTCATAACCAAATTAAATCAGCATGGTTTAGTATAATATAAAGAAAATTGATATTTTCAAAACAATTTTATTATTTTTACATGAAAAGAGTTACAATAGATGTATAGAGACGGTTCGGTTTTCAAAAAAAAATATCAGAATTTTTTTTATTGCGAGTTTATCAGTTTTTTATATAAACCACCAACACCATCCATCATATGGAGGTTTGCTTTGGTTTGATCATTTAGTTTATAAGCCACCCAAATCACCTCCTTAATTGTTGCTTAAAATGTAAGTGCGGTTAAAATAATTATATAAGTGCCGCTATTATATTTGCTTGAATAGAATTAATTATTGTAATTCTGACAACATCAACATCGACATCTCTTTATAAAATTCTCAAAATTTTCAAATCCAAAGAGTACAAAAATATTTAGGCAAACTACGTACATAAACCACCACATAATGTAAATTTTAGATTTTCCAAATCAACAATCAGGTACAAGATCTGCTAATTAGGTTTACGAAATTAACTTATACTTGAATATATAGAGATGCAATTTAAGTAAAAATAAAATAGAATATACTCCCTCCCAATATATATATATATATATATATATATATATATATATATATATAAGATTAATATTGATTTTTTGAAGTCAATTTAAAGGCAAAAAATGACTTGAATTATTTTTATTTTAGTCAATACAATAATGAACATTGTTAACTAATATCTAACCATTATTACTCATTGTAAAATTTATTATTTCATATTTTTAATATATCATCACAATTTTGAGTTTGAATATATCTCAAATTAACTTTTAAAAATAAATAATATTTTTATAATTTGGAAAAGTGAGAGTACAATTTTCTATTACAAAGTATATACCACTAATATATTTAATATATATAGAGTCAGGCTGGGTTGATTTATAAAGATTTTGAGGGTTCTAAGCCATTACCAAACCACCTCAAATAGTTTGATTTAACTCCTCATCTCCTAGTTGGCACTATAATATGCTTGAAAAGAAGATGAAATCATGACCAAAAAATGAAAATGATGCAAACATATTTTCAGACAGAACGTAGCTAGCTACGTCTGGTTTTTCTTTTGAGCCAGCCTGCTTCAAGTATTCAAACAAGCTAGTCCTACGTACCTCACAATTCACATTACTCTTGCGAATCTTAGTTTGTTTGGATTCTCTTTTTTATTTTTTTTCCCTATGTTTTAATTTTATTTATTTATTAATGGGATATTTAAAAAAAAACATTACCAGACCGGAAGAGATGATTAAAGAGTTGGAAAGTAACGAAACTACATGTTAACAATTGGCCGGCCGGCCGGCATGACACTCTTAGAAGTCATGTATGTAGTGGTGGATCAATATATATATATATATATATATATATATATATATCTGTGATCCGGATCTTAAAAATTTCATCACTTATCCAAATTCAAAAAACACTCCCACTTTAGCGATGGACCGGTGGCGGTTCGGTTATACTGGCAAATGTAGTCTATATTTTTAACGACGGACAACATATAAGCGTCGCTAAAAGTATGAGCGACGGTTATATATAAAAGCAAATCGTCGTAGAGAGTGAGCGGGTGAAAAATGAATAATGGGTGAACTTAAGATCGAATATATATATATATATATATATATATATATATATATATATATATATATATATATATATACGGTCAGGATCAGTCATCTACTTATCTTCTTTCACTCATGCTCTGCCCTCCTTTGGCGGACGATTTGATTCATACTGGCAAATCGCCTATACTTTTAAGCGGCGCTATATGTTGTCAAAATCGCTAAAAGTATAAGCTGACGGTTGTATAACAAACAAATCGCCTAAAGATGGGTGACACGCGATGAATAAGATAAGGGTATATCTGATCCAATCACTATATATATATATATATATATATATCATAAACTAATATCACTTTTGTGCAAATTAATTTCTTCTTTATATTCATCTATCGTGAAGTTGGCTAGTGTATGGCTTGTGGCGGAATTGTACAATCTATCCCATCAATTCATAAATCATTATGGCCTTTTTGTTATGTGTGGTGACTCGATAAGCGTGTTGGACCACCTCTTTACCTAAAAGGTTAACTTATTAGGTTGAGGCTCCTGCCAATCTTTTATAAAGCTAAATATACACTCTTGAATTTATCGATGTGACATATCCCGACAATCTTCACCTTTTACTTGAATACCCATCACAAGTATCGTGTGGCGCCCCAAAATTAGGTATACATCACCCGTCTTGGGTAAATCGGATACATGGTACAAAATTCAAATCTGAACTTACTATCTGGTTATGGGTATGCTGATACGACAAAAACATAATTGTGAGTTTGAATACAATTATTGTCTACTAGAGATTATACAAACTTCGAAAGGAGTCCTCATTACAATTATTAACACCTTTATTTCACCGAATAGTGAGGACTCTAATCTTATCCTGCGGGCCGAAAGTCACTCCGTTCCCAGAAGTAGTCCTACTTTATGTTCTCATTTCACAGAAGAGAGCGGTGAAAGAAAAGTGATCACAACTAGCCCGATGAAATATTATGACTAAGATAATGCGAGAATAAATTATCGTTAGCCTTGAACAGTGTTAAGCGATAAAATATAACAACATCAAGTTTAAGCTGCGGTGGAACAAAGCAATCCATTAAAAAAGTTGAGTAGAGAATAAAATCTACTATCTTTTATGATTTAAAGGTTTTCATGACTTTTGTTCTTTGGGACTTTCGACAATAAATAATCCACATCATCGAATCACCTACACTCTGACTGACGAGGATATTCTTTAGTATCCGACCATAAATTATCCATACCTTCTGACCCGAGGACATTCGTGTATTCATTAATGGTCATGATCATACCAACATTTGTCCATCGATGAACTACGGACCAATGATAACTTTTACCACATCATTTGTAACATTATGGTCGTGATTACATTAGAATAATCCTGAGTGTAATCATACCAAATCCATCATGCCTTTCTGATCCACAGATGACTTTCAACATAATATATCCATGAGGATGATGACAATAATATAAAAATTGATAAAACAAGTTCAAGAATTAATTTATCCGAGGAACTAATAATGTCCAATTATCGACATAATCTTGCTTTGTAGAGTAAAATTCAAGAATGATCGGAAGAATATTTTCATGAAAAGATCTTTGGATGAAGCCTTGAAATATCGAGGATATTCTACTAATTTCATGGAGTATAGAAATCAAAACTTTAAACATTTGAGTATAATAAAGAATGGAATAAAAAAAGAAATCACCGTGCATGCGGTACTTGGCATAGGCAGGTTATTCAACGAGAATAATAATAACGGAACGGTCGGGCAAAATTTATGCAAACCACGATGTTCCGACATAATAATAAAAAGGCGGAATCGGTGCGGTGTAAAACACACGAGCGGGATGTTCAACAGAATAATAATAAAAAGCGGGAACCGAATCGGTGTAAAAAACACAAAACGAGGATGTTCGATAGAATAATAATAAAGGCGGAACCGGTCGGGTGTAAAACACCTGAAACAAGATGTTCCAGCGAATAATAGAAGAATGTCACCAAGTATAGGATTAAGCTGGCGTATCTGAGTTATTCAGCGAGAATAATAAGCGATGGAATAACAGCAGTTCTCTTCGTGAATAAGAAAGAATAACACCCCTTACATTAGTAGGAGATTGAATCTGCGGTAGTATAGTAGCAGAATACTCTTAACTTCTTTCTCTTTATTCTCTACATACTTTTCTCTCTCTATACTTTCTCTCTACATAGCTTGAATGAATTAAGTGAAAAATAATGAAGCCTTTAGTCCTCTGTTTATAGAAGATTTCTAAACTTAGCACTTGAAATGTGAAAAGCGAGTGGCTTGCGATTGATGATGTGAAAAAAAAGTGGTTTGGCCTTGTAATGTGAAACACCAAGTGGTTTGGCCTTTTATAATGTGAAGCGACAATTGGTTCGGCCTTGATGTATAAAGCAGCAAGTGGTTTGACGTCTGGTAAAGGTAATTACTATTGTGAAGGTAATTACTATTAACGAAGAGACTCTTAGATGACATATGGGCCCCCATAAAATAACAAACTTACCACAAACATCTCATAATAGACTCTTTATATACATCAAGGATTGAATAAATATTACCACAAATCATTTTATTTTAATCGAACACATATTTAATCTTTCAACAATTATTAATCATTTATAACTTATCGTCTCAATTATTGATTTAATAATATAACATATTATCTGAGATAATCTTTGTGACAATAATTGAATCGATAATATAAGAGATATGATCGCGGCGATTCTTTGTGCAATACTTGAGTATAAATTTGAGTGACTTCTCACGTAAGCATCGATAATCAATCTGGTATGTTCTTATGCAACCCGCAGCGTATTCTTTATACTTTTACTCTTAGGGTAGTTCAGCGGTTTAACGGTAACACCTCCACAGTTATTTTCATAAAAGTATTTTTTATCGTTTTCTCGATCAAATGATAATTTAGTTAATGGGTCCACCGATGATTGTCTGAGTCGTCACGAATATTTTCAGAAATGAAAAGAATATTCCCAGAATAAGCGAATATTTTATAACAACTTGCTTACTTTGCAAAATTTATAAATATTACCCAGACTATAACATTATATCAAATTTACTCCATAATATTCAAAAATAATATTTATAAAAATTCATCTTTATTTATAAAAGTTGGGGTCTTCTTGAAAGTAGTATGCACACAAACCAATCATGTTTGATGATAAAGCATATACTTTGTAACAATCTTATTCATTTATTAATAAAAGTATTAATTTATTAAAGGCTTTTAATTATCTACGTGATCTTTGTTTTTATAATATGTGATAAACCCGTAGTTTTAAGCGATGCTTTTAGAATAATGATGATGATCATTCTAATGAGATCTAAATTCTTAGAAAGCTTAAAACTAAAATAGTTCCCAATCATTGGATTACTAAATTGGGGATTAGTGAATCCAGGATAGATTGAGTACATCGTTCTTCTTTCGTTGGATGAGGATGATTGATCTCGTGATCATTTGTGTGGAACAACTAAAGCAGTATGTAGGTCTTTATTAGAGAATAAGTTCACTTGAATATGGCTCATTAAGGAATACCTAATGGAGTTTTATTTGCTGTCGATAGGAATTCTGTAGTGATAGTAATCTGAAGTAATCCTTGGACTTGAGATCATCCATGATATCTTGTGTATGATGAGTTATACTTTGACTTATTCCTTAAGACCCTTAGGGTATATCGAAAGGGTATGCTTGGGTATAATAAGTTGTACATGGAGATAATGTATGATCGATAAAGAATCTACCACTTACAATAAAAGAAGAAATGTCTATGTGATTAGATAAATGACAACCCGGTGGTCCTTGGCGGCGGAGAATGAAATTAGAAAGGAGTTTCTAATTTGCATTATTTGAAGTTGTGCATTTAAGGATGAAATACATATAATTAAATAAAATAAGACTTGTGATAATTCCATGTCTTATATTTAATTGGGACATTGTATGGTGGAAGGATTGAATTATGCAGTAACTATTTACTCAAAAGGTTCTTTAATGATTAATGTTGAAATCTATATTATCTGGAAAAGTAGATTGATATTTAGAGAACTTATCCTTTATTGTAGAATAAATATTATTTATTTAAATAAATTAATTGTTTAATTTATTTATTTAAATAAGATTAAATTATTACAATTGATTTATTCACAATGGTTTAATATGGAGAACACAAAAGATTCGCACCGTAAAAGGAAGAATAATTATTTAAGAAGTTAATGGCATAATCGTAATAATATGTTATGTATATTTAACTTAATCTATGGTGATAGAATAAATTAAATAACTTAATATTTATTATTTAATATTTTAGAAATATTAAATATAAATTAATAAGAGGAGTCTTATTAATATTATTACAATTATTATTATTTTAATTTCTAAAAGAGTTTAGGAATTAATTTAATATAAATACTCTCATTTATTCTAATTGGATTAGGAAGAAAAATTAGTTAAAGGAGTTTAATTAATTATCCTAATAAGATTAGGGAGCTTAATTAATTAAAAATTTAATTAATTAAATAAATCAATTCATTAATTGTTAAGGTGGGTTGCCCACATACATAAATAAGAGAGTCTTATTATGGGTGAGGGGTTGTTGACTTTTCTGACGTCGTAATTCCGATAGTTGGAAATGCGCCCTTTTACATCTGAGATAGGAAAACCTAGGGTTTAAGCGATACCCTTAACTTCTTGAAAATTCTTTTCCTTGGTGGATCACCTCTGAGGCCAAACACTTGGGTGGCTAACGTTGATCGAAGGAAGGAACCACACGGTGAATTCAGTTGAGCGAGAAAGGATTTGGAGGTGAACTTGTACACGAGGAAGCTCGATCTTGAGGTATGATTTTATTCTTTATCTTTTCGTTTAATTAATAATTGTGCGTAAAGGGTGATCAAGGGTATCTGGTTTGTGAAAATTTTAAACTCACGATTTTTACACGTTTATTTAATTTTTACGAATTTGATTGCGTTCATGAATATTACAAACCTAACACTTACAACCTCCGTTTCTTATGAAATTTAAGCCCTCAAAATTAAGTGCATTACCTAGTATATCGAAGATGTAAGGATACCTTGATTTCATTTGATTCTAACTCCCAAGTCATTTCCTCGATATATCGTGGTTTCTCCATGAAACTTTGACTTGAGTATAACCTTGGGCGTAGAATATGTTCCTTCTTATCAAAATTTGAGCAGGGAACCTCTTACATCGTCAAATCGTCCATTATTTAAATCGGATTCTAACTTTCGATAATGTGGTTGGGTCTTTCACGTATTTACGTAACATGGATATGTGAAAAGCGTTATGTCGTGAAAGACGTACTTGGCGGTAAAAGCGAGTCTATAGGCCCACGGTTCCTACTCGATCGAGGATTAAAAATGGTAGATGAATCGAGGATTGAGTTTTCTCTCTTTCCAAATCTAAGTAACTCCTTTCCATGGAAGCGACCTTGATAACACATGATCTCTATATCGAATTCCCACGTCTTTTCGATGAAAATTAACATAACTCTTTTATCGATCTTGTGAGGTTTTTATCGTTGTCGGATCGTTTGAATCTTTTTAAGTAGTCATACGTACCAACTCCAGTCCCAACAACGTTGCTTCTTCCCTCCTCATCCCGGCATCTCTTGGAGAGCGGCACTTTCTTCCATACTGGCAGCTTGAATGGAGCCATGCGATACTTGCGATAAGCATTTGTTGTAGGAAAACTCCACGATGGTAAGAACTTGTCCCGACTTCCCTTGAAATCAAGGACCACGAGTCTCGATAGATCTTGAGAGTTTGAATAGTCCTCTCGATTGTCCGGTTAAATGCGAGGATGATATCTTAGAAATTAAATCGTGAAATCTGTGCCCGTAGCTTTTTGCAAACTAACCCAAAATCGTGAAGTGAATCTTGGGTCTCGATCGAAACTATGGATCTGGGCATACCATGCGATCTTCTGATCTCATTTATATACATCTGACGAGGCGTTCAAGTGTATAAGTTTCTCCGTATCGGTAAAAATGGCGGACTTGGTCAATCTATCAACAATGACCCAAATCGCATCTATGTCTTGAGAAACCTTAGGAAGGCCGTGCTTGAAATCCATGGTAATGTGCTCCACTTCCATTACGGAATTTCAGTGGTTCTGATGGACCTTTTGGTGCTTGATGCTCAACTTTAACTTCGTTGACAATTTAGACACCTTGAGATAAACAACGCTATCTCTCTCTTCGTATTTCTCCACCAAAATGTATGGCCGAATATCATGATACATTTACATACTCCCGGGATGGATTACAAGCGGTGTGTTGTGCGCCTCCATCATGATTTTATACTTTAAATCGAATTCGTTAGGAACCTGAAATGCGGAGTTGACTCAAGTATTCCTTCTTCGCCGATTCTTGCTTCGGCGTAGCACCTTCTTGTAATTTCTTCCTCATCGCGCATCGACTCCAGTGCGTAACTTGGCGGCTTTAACTTTATTGATTAAAAGTCGGTTCTACTTTCGTATATTACGCCATCATCACATAGGTCCACAGGTCTTTAATTCTATCTCCATAATTTGCAAGTCACCTGAAATGGGCCTTTGCGTTGACAATATCGCATTAATACTTGCGTATGATCTTACTACTCGATCGTCGGCTACCACGTTCGTTTTTCGAGGATGGTATTGGATGGTATGATCATAATCTTTCAGCAGTTCGAAGCCAGCGTTGTTGTCGCGTGTTGAGTTCCTTTTGAGTAAAAGAAATATTTGAGGCTTTTATGATCAAAGTAAAGATCTCCACCTTCTCCCCATCTGAGTAATGCCTCTAAATTTTAAGTGCAAAGACAACATGTTTGACTCTAGATCATGAGTAGGATAATTCCTCTCATATTCTTTGAGTTGTCTTGAGGCATAAACTATGACTTTCCCGTATTGCATGAGAACACATCCCGACCCTTTGCTCGAAGCATCACTTGTAGATGACAAATCCCTCAAAGCCAAATGGTATTGTCGAGCAGTCTTTGAAATGAGTCTCCTTTTGAGTTCTTAAAAACTCTTCTCACGTTCTTCGCTCAATAGAACTTTGTATCTTTCAAGGTCGGTTGAGTTAATGGAGTAGCATTAGAAAAATCCTTCCCACGAATCTCAGATAATAACCCGGTGGCCAAGAAAAGCTAAATCTTGATCATTTGATTTAGGTTGCTCCCGACTTTGAATTGCTTCATCTTTCTTTGGGTCAGCCAGGATATTCCATGACTTCATACTACGTGCCCAAGGAATGCTCTTTGTAAGACCCACTTATTATTAATGAAATTTAATTTTCTCTGTTTATTATTTTGAAATAGTAAGGGTTGATTTGATTAATGTGGATAGTTAGGGGTAAAATCATAAATACTTGAAAATAAGCGAAACTTCGCATTTCTTCAATTTGGCATATAGTTGGTTTTCACACGAAGCCTTTGGAATTACCGACGAATGGTCTTTCGTGATCTTCCGACTTTTGGAATATATAAGGATGTCATCAATAAAAGTGACAACGGCCAGATCCAAATATTCCTTGAATACTCGGTTCATCATATCCATGAAAGCCGGGGCATTAGTCGGTCAAGAAAGACATGACTAAGAATTCATAATGCCGTCTGGGGAGTTCTAAAAGCGATCTTTGGAATATCCTCGGTTCTAATCTTGGTGATGATACCGGAGCGAAGATCGATTTTTGAAAAGAATTGTGCCTTACTTTGGTCAAACAAGTCATCAATACGAGGTAGAGGATACCTATTCTTGATGGTGACATGGTTCGATTCAGATAGTCGATCTAAATCATCGTACTCCATGTCTTTCTTCTTCTGACAAATAAAGCAGGGAGCACCCCGAGGAGATGTCTTGGGGCCAGATGAAGCAGATGTCCAACAATTCACGTAGTTGGACCTTTAACTCTGAAGTTCAATAGGAGCCATTCGATATGGGGTTTTAGAAATGGGCTTTGTGCGGGTTTAAAGATCGATAAAAATTGAACTTCACGTTACGGGGTAGGCCGGTGAAGTTCTTGAGGAAATCGTCGGAAAGTCGATAACAACGGGAATATTATTCAAATTTGGCGTGTCTTTATTCAAATCCATAACATGGGCTAAGAAAGCTTGACATTAGTTTTTCAATAAGCGAATAGCTTTATGATTAGATATGGCGGTGATTGATTTTAATGGTTTAGTTGCTTGAATTAAATCTGACGGGGTTGGTTAGGAATATGAAAACTATGACCTTACGAAAACAATTAATTTTGGCATGATGAGTAGTTAACCAGTCAATCCTAAAATCACATCAAAAGCAAGTATCTTTAAAGAGATAAAGGTCAGCGGGTAAGGTGATGGTGCCAACTTAAATCAAACAAGATTTATAAGCGATTGGATGTGATGAAAGTTTCTCTAGCGGAGTTTCCACGAGATAGGTCGAAGTCTAATTTCTCGGTCGAGTTTAAGCGTTGAGTACATGCGGGAGAGATAAATGAATGGGTATGCCGGGTATCAAGTAAGGTATAAACTTAGTGAAATTTATAAATAGCTTACAAGTGATCACCTCGTTTGGGTTCCTCGCATTATGACCGATCCTGACAAAAGCGCTCTTCCGGAATCGTTGACTTTGACTTTTACAGAACGATCTTTTGAGTCCAAGTCCCATTGAACTAGGTTTATTCTTTGTCTGATCTCGGCGATATGTCCTTCCTTTCCGAATTATAGCATACCTTGAGCTGTTGTGGGCGGTTTGGTGATATGTCCCTCTTTTTAGCATTTGTAGCATATGGCCGGTGGTCGTTCTCCTCCACCAGAACCGATTCTTTAAGCCTTTGTCGTCTTCAGCATGGTCGTTGTTAAATCTCCTCTTTTAAAATCTCCTCTCGACTAAACCTTATTTTCATGGCCATGATTACCACGGAGTGGTTACCATTTTGTCCGTCTGTTTCTTTCTCATTTGGTTATCATTATTACATTGTTACTATCTACGAGTGCGATCTGGTTGTGGTCCCTCGGTTATTTGTACTGCTTTCGTTATCTCGCTCTAATAATTGAGCCACATTTTGAACTTGTCTGAATATAGAAAAATTTATGAGAAATGAGATCTTGGCGTATCTGGGTTTTGAACCTCTAAGAAACATCCGCGTCATCGTTCCTCATTCTCCACCAAATGAGGTCTGCAAACTGGATAACTCTGCAAACTTTGCCTCGTCTTTGAGACACTTGCGTCGTATTGTTACTGCTCCGGTCTAATAAACTCCACTTCCTTCCGTATAGCCCGAACACTTTGGGAAAGTATTTGTCATTAAATAGTTCTGAAAGCGTCTCCCAGACATCTTTGAGTCTTGGTGGATGGATGTCAAACTTCTGAGACTCCCACGATGAATCTGCCTCACCACGGAATATAAAGGTGGCAAATAGAACCTACATTCCTCCGTGCATCCCAGACATCGAATATCTTGGTAATTTGCTTAACCCGTGTTTCATGCTTACGTGATCGGATCGGCTTTCCATAAATTACAGGTGGTCCCCTGACTCTTTGAAGCCTTTGCATTTTGTGACAACTTGAGTGAATTGCTATCATTTCCTCCTCTATTTTGAACACGAGTCTCCACTTATGCGATTTTTGCATGAGCTGCAAAAAACTTCTAAACATCCCTCGTTCATCATTTTTGCTCGATTGGTGTTGTTCACGGGAGGAACATTGCCCGACTGTTGCACGTTCTCCTCGTTGGTGAGTCTGAGGCGTCTCCACGGTCTCATTTCCATGTTAATATTCTCGATCGACATTCTCGAAATCTTGTCGTAAAAGCAAAGGTTAATTAAAAATCAATATATCACATAATATCCTTATATCTTGACCATTAAAAAATAAGCTTAGGTAGGACACCTTTAGCGAAGGATTTACTCGTCTCTCCCTCTGATTACATTCCCGATCTCATTGGAGATCGTATCCCTAAAGCTACGATACCAAGCTGTGGCGCCCCCCCAAAATAGGTATACATCACCCATTACGAGGTTGTCGATACATGATGCGAAATAACTTCTGACTTTATTATTACAATAAGTAAAGCTGTGAGTTTGAATACAAATATTATCTTACAAACAATATCTATACTCAAATAAATCCTCATCACATTTATTGATATATTATTTTACAAAAATGGTGAGGACTACTAAACAATTCTTTCTAAAACCTTCATTCCATTACCCACAGGCTAAATACTCATTATATTACTAGCCTCACGAAGAAAAATGGAACAAAAAGGAAAAGGGTGAGCTCAACTAGCCCGATAAAGAATATTATGACTAAGATAATATCAACAAATTTATCGTTAGTCTTGACGAGGAAAAATCTAATAGAATACAATAGGCAACAAATTTTAAATCAATATTACATGAAAATAATAATTCATTAGAAGAGTTAAGTAGAAAATCTGAAACTACTATCTTACATGTATGAATTTAAAAGTTCATCGTCTATCTTTTATCCACAATACATCAATCGATATACATACAGAATCAAATATTCATCTTTGCCTACTCTGAGGCGAAGATATTCATCGATTAATCGTGTTCATCTAAACACTGTTCATCTTTTCTGACGAAAGATATTCTTGAAAATCATTCATGCTTTGCTTACTACTGGGCGAAGATATTCAATAATATCATCATTTAAAATGAGGATGATGAAAATATTTTTAAAAAAGCGAATCCGGTGAAACAAAATGACAGGATTAAGGATTAAGGATTAAGTACTTTGTTTTATCCATGTTCAAAAATACCTCAAAAATGATCGTAGTGGTGTAAAATTCGAGAATGATCAAAACATGGATCTGATCAAAGCTAGTTTCGAGAATAGATATTTTGAATGAAAAGAAAAAATTTTATTTTTTGGTGAATAGTCTTGAGTATCGTGAATAATTAATGTCATTATCGTGAATAGTCTTAGATATCGTGAATAGTAACTCAGACACAAAGATAGAAATTCCATAAAAAACATCTTCACGCTTACGTGAATAGTACTTTCGTGAATAGTAACTTCATGAATAGTAACTTCGTGAATAGTAACTCATGAATAGTAACCCCAAACATGAAAAAGTTCAAATTTGATAAAAGTTCCAACCAATATTTGACATAATGATATTGAAGAAATAATATCATTTGAGAAGAAATTAACATCCACTTACTCGAAAGATTAGTACTTACAAATTTGGAATCTAGGGTATAGTCTTTGAAGGAACTTACTGCCGTCTAACAATACTCAAAGTATACTCAAAATACTCACAAGAATCAACTCGATAATATAGAGAAAAAACTTGATTTACGGTGTGATTTTCAATTAAACACTAAGCACCACTATTTATAGGAAAATCTTTAGAACACAGCGCAGAAAATTTAATATAATATTAATATATATATTAAGATTTCGCCCACCTTCCTAGATCTGATCTCAGCTCATTATGCACATGTTGTAGCCCACAAAACAAACAAAAAACGTTTTTATTATTTAAAATATTTTAAACTTCCAAAAATCGATTATTTGAACTTGAACTTGATAATTCATAATAAATAGCCATTCTATCAAAAAATTCGAATCTCGCGAGTTTTTATAGAAAATTCAATTCTCTACAACTTTCGAGAAGAAAGTTTTCCAAATTCAAAGCAGAAATTGGCCAAAATCCATAAGCGGGGGGATTTTCACGGTATATAATCAAATTTGATCGATAAATGGGGTCCATGACATGTTTAATATGTTTTAAACATTTATTGCAACAAAAATACTCTTCCTCCTCGTATACTCATATATTCCACATTAGTTGTAAAAATATCACCATTATTATATTATTAAAATATAATAATATATTTAAAAATTATTTTATCGGAAAAAAGATAAAATTTCAATTTTCAACAATTGTCACATTTAAAATTTTTCTCCATCTATATCCACATAAAATCAATATTTTTCTCATCATATGAATCAATAATTAATTATTCATAAATAATATTCTGAGAATCCACGATATTGTGACGAGGCGGTTCAAGGAAGAGGGGCTTTCGATAAAATTTCTTAACTTCTTGGTAGCGCGATTAGGTGACCAAACCTCTCCTTAGGCGAGAACTTTCTAGACATTGCCAATAATGTTATCTAATAATATTATTAGGATAATATGAATTATTAGCTTGATAATGAAAAATCTTGTGTAATGATTATTTATTGAAACAACGACAATATAAAATATCAATGGCGACAATTATTAACTTCGATAAAATCTTGAGCGATAATTCTGTAACCATTATTGAGTAGTGCCTTCTTCGTAAGAATCAACAATTGGTGCAATCTGGGTAATATCTTCTTGTGTTTTAACCATAGGGTATTTTAACGATGATTAGCAGTAACAACTTCTGTAGATTTTTTAAACCACTTATTTTTGTCGTTTTCTTCATCGATCACTTTCCGTTATGGGGCCCACATGGTTTGTCTTGGTCGTCTGCGAATATTCCCAAAGCGATGCGAATATTCCGACGAAGCGAATATTCCCAAACAATGATGAATATTTTATAACCACTTGCTTATTTTGAAGTATTTGCGTATTTTACCCTAACTATCCACATTAATCACATCAACCCTTACTTATTTCAAAATAATAAATAGAAAATTAAATTTCATTAATAATAAGTTGGGGTCTTACATTTAGCCTTCAACGGTGTTAAAGCGATAAAATATAACAACATCGAGTTTAATTGCGGTGGAACAAGCAATCCATTAAAAGAGTCAGTAGAGAATAAAATCTCTATCTTTTATGATTTAAAAGGTTTTCATGACTTTTATCTACGGGACTCGACAATAAATAATTCACATCATAAAATCACTTACACTACTCGACGATAATATTCTTTAGTATCGCGACCACAAATTATCCATACCTTTTCTGACGAGGACATTCGTGTGTTCATTAATGGTTACGTGATCATACCAACAACTTTCTATCGATGCCTTTACAGACCCATGATAACTTTTACCACATCATTTGTAACATTACGATCATGATTACCTTAGAATAATCACGATCGTAATCATACCAAGTCCATCTATACTCACTACGAATACAGATGACTTTAAACATAATATAAACATGAGGATGATGACAATGATATAAAATTAAATAAAAGCAAGTTCAAAATTAATTTATCCAGGAACTAATATTAATGTCAAATTATCGACATGAATCTTTGCTTTGTAGAGTAAAAATCAAGAATGATCGGAAGAATATTTTCATGAAAGATCTTTGGATGAAGCCTTGAAATATCGAGGATATTCTACTAATTTCATGGAGTATAGAAGTCGAAAACTTTAACTTGTTGGTATAATTAAGAATGGAATAACAAAGAAATCACCGTAAATGCGATAGGCCTTGCAGGCGAGGTTATTCAACAGAGAATAATAATAACGGAACGGGTCGAGGCAAAATTTGCCGATAGGATGTTCAGCCAGAATAATAAAAGGCGGAACCGGTCGGGTGTAAAACACCACGAACAAAGATGTTCAGCAGAATAATAATAAAAGCGGAACCCAGATTAGGTGTAAAACACACGAGACGAGATGTTCAGCGAGAATAATAATAAAAAGCGGAACCCGAGTCGGTTGTAAAACACCTGAGACGAGGATGTTCAGCGAGAATAATAGAAGAATGTCACCAAGTATAGGGTAAAAGCGGCATTATCTGAGTTATTTGAGCAGAATAATAAGCGATGGAATAACAACAGTTCTTTTTAATGAATAAGAAAGAATAACACCCACTTATATTAGTAGGAGATTGAATCTGCGGTAGTGTAGTAACAGAATACTCTTCTTCTTTCTCTTTATTCTCTCATACTTTCTCTCTATAAGCTTGAATGAATTCATGAAAAATAATGAAACCTTTGGGCCTCTATTTATAGAAGATTTCTAACTTAGCACTTGAAATGTGAAAAGGCAAGTGGCTTGACGGTGGTGATGTGAAAAGAAAAGTGGGTTGGCGCACGTAATGTGAAACACCAAGTGGTTTAGGCGCTGTAATGTGAAACAACAATTGGTTAGGCGTCACATGTAATATGAAGCAGCAAGTGGTTTGGCGTCAGGTAAAAAAGTAATTACTATTGTGAAGGTAATTACTATTAATGAAGAGACTCTTAGATGACATATAGGCCCCCAGTAAAATAACCAAACTTACCGCAAATGTCTCATAATAGACTCTTTATATACATCGAGGATTGAATAAATATTACCACAAATCATTTTATTTTTACTCGACACATATTTAATCTTTCAACAATTATTAATCATTTATAACTTGTCATCTCGATTATTGATTTAATAATATAACATATTATCTGAGATGATCTTGTGACAATAATTGAATCAATAATATAAGAGATATGATCACGGCAATTCTTTGTAGCAATAATTGAGTATATTTGAGTGACTTCTACTCGTAAGCATCGATAATCGATATCGTGTTACTCTTATCTGACCCGCAGCGTATATGAAAGTAGTATGCTACTGCAACCGATCATGTTTGATGATAAAGTATATACTTTGTAACAATCTTATTCATTTATTAATAAAAAGTATTAATGTATTAAAGGCTTTTAATTATCTACGTGATGTTGTTTTATAATATGTAATAAACTTCGTAGTTTTAAGCGATGCTTTTAGAATAATGATGATGATCATTCTAATGAGATCTAAATTCTTAGAAAGCTTAAAACTAAAATAGTTCCCCAATCGTTGGATTACTAAATTGGGGATTAGTGAATCCGGATAGATTGAGTACATCGTTCTTTGCTTTCGTTGGATGAGGATGATTGATCTCATGATCATTTGTGTGGAACAACTAAAAAGCAAGTATGTAGGTCTTATTAGAGAATAAGTTCCTTGAGCATTGACTCATTAAGGAATACGTAATGGAGTTTTACTTGCTGTCGATAGAAATTTACGTAGTGATAGTAGTCTGAGTGATCCTTGGACTTGAGATCATCATAGTATCTTGTGTATGATGAGTTATACTTTGACTTATTCCTTAAGACCTTTAGGGTATATCAAAGGGTATGCTTGGGTATAATAAGTTATCGTGGAGATAATGTATGATCGATAAAGAATCTACCACTTCTAGTAAAGAAGAGAAATGTCTATGTGATTCGATAAATGACAACTCGATAGTCCTTGGCAATGGCGAATGAAATTAGAAAAAGAAGTTTCTAATTTGCATTATTTGAGTTGTGCATTTAAGAATCGAAAACATATAATTAAATAAAATAAGTCTTGTGGTAATTTCATGTCTTATATTTAATTGGGACGTTGTATGGTGGAAGGATTGAATTATGCGGTAACTATTTACTCGAAAGGTTCTTTTATGATTAATGTTGAAATTTATATTATCAGGAAAGTCGTTGATCATTGGGAGGCTTATCCTATTGTAGAATTAATATTATTTATTTAAATAAATTAATAGATTAATTTATTTATTTAAATAAGATTAAATTATTCTAATTGATTTATTCTGTTGGGTTTAATATGGAGAACTAAAGGGTCACACCATAAAAAGAAGAATAATTATTTAAGTAAAATGGCATAATCGTAATAATAAGTTAAGTATATTTAATTTAATCTATGGTGATAGAATAAATTAAATAACTTAATATTATTATTTAATATTTTAGAAATATTAAATATAAATTAATAAGAGGAGTCTTATTATTATTATTACTATTATTATTATTATTAATTCTAAAGGGTTTGAGAATTAATTAATAAAAGTACTCTCGAATATCTAATAAGATTAGGAGGCTAATTAATTAAAGAGAGTTTAATTAATTATTCCCGATAAGATTGGGAGCTAATTAATTAAAATGAGTTTATTTAATTAAAATAAAACCCGATTCCTTAATTGTTAAGGAGGGTTGTCGCGTCCATAAATAAGAGGTCTTATTATGGGTGAGGTGGTTGTTGGCGTTTTCATAGAATCGTAATTCGATAGTTGGGAGAATACACCGCACTGATGAGAGATAGAAAAATAGGGTTTTGCGAATACCCGTCTTCTTGAATCCTTCTTTTTCCTTGGTGGATCACTTCAAGAAGCGAACACTTGGGTGACTAACGTTGATCGAAGGAAGGAACCAAACTTGGGTTGTGGCGCCCCCAAAATAGGTATCATCACCCATTCACGGTTGTCGATACATGATGCGAAACAACTCTGACTTTATTATTACAATAGTAAAGCTGTGAGTTTGAATACAAATATTATCTTACAAACAATATCTATACTCAAATAAATCCTCATCACATTTATTGATACATTATTTTATAAAAATGGTGAGGACTACTAAACAATTCTTTCTAAAACCTTCATTTCCATACCTCGACTGCGTACTCGTTATATTCTAGCCTCACGAGAAGAAAAATGGAACAAAAAGGAAAAGGTGAGCTCAACTAGCCCGGTAAAGAATATTATGACTAAGATAATATATCTGACAAATTTATCGTTAGTCTTCAGAGGGGAAAAATCTAATAGAATACAATAGACAAAAAATTTTAAATCGATATTATGCGGAAATAATAATTCATTAGAAGAGTTAAGTAGAGAATCTGCGAACTACTATCTTACATGTATGAATTTAAAGTTCATCGTCTATCTTTTATCCACAGTACATCAATCGATATACATACAGAATCAAATATTCATCTTTACTCTTTCTGAGGCGAAGATATTCATCGATTAGTCATGTTCATCTAAACACGTATTTCATCTTTAGCTTTCTGACGAATATTCTTGATCATTCATCTTTGCACTACGAGGCGAAAGATATTCAATAATATCATCATTTAAGGTAGAGGATGATGAAAAATATTTTTAAAAAAGCGAATCCGATTGAAACAAAATAGCCGAGGATTAAGGATTAAGGATTAGTACTTTGTTTTATCCATGTTCAAAATACCTCAAAAATGATCGTAGTGGTGTAAAATTCGAGAATGATCAAAACATGGATCTGATAAAAAGCTAGTATCGAGAATAGATATTTTGGACAAAAGAAGAAATTTTATTTTTAAATTGAATAGTCTTAGTATCGTGAATAGTGTATGCAGTATCGTGAATAGTAACTCAAACAAAGATAGAAATTCCACAAAAAAACATCTTCATGAACTTACGTGAATAGTATTAGTGAATAGTAACTCGTGAATAGTAACTCATAAATAGTAACTTCGTGAATAGTAACTCATGAATAAGTAACCCAGAGCATGAAAAAGTTCAAATTTGATAAAAGTTCAATGAATATTTCGACGTAATGATATTGAAGAAATAATATCATTTAAGAAGAAATTAACATCCTTTACCTCGAAGATTAGTACTTACATTTGGAATCTACAGGGTATAGTCTTTGAAGGAACTTGCTTAATCTAACAATACTCAAAGTATACTCAAAATACTCACAAGAATAAACTCGATAATATAGAGAGAAAACTTGATTTACGGTGTGATTTTCGATTCTAACTAAGCACCTATTTATAGGAAAATCTTTAGAACACCAAGCGAAAATTTAATATAATATTAATATATATATTAAGATTTCTCATACCTTCCTAGATCTGATCTCAGCTCATTATGCACATGTTGTAGCCCACAAAACAAACAAAAAACGTTTTATTATTTAAAATATTTTAAACTTCCAAAATCGATTATTTGAACTTGAGACTTGATAATTCATAATAAATAGCCATTCTATCGAGAAAATTCAAATCTCGCGAGTTTTTATAGGAAATTCAATTCTCTACTGACTTTGCGGAAGAATGTTTTCCCAAATTCCAAACAAAAATTGGCCAAGAAATCCACAAGCAGAGGATTTTCACAGTATAATCAAATTTCGATCGATAAATGGGGTCCTTGACATATTTAACATGTTTTAAACATTTATTGCAACAAAAATACTCTTCTCTCTCGTATACTCATATATTCCACATTCGTTGTAAAAATATCACCATTATTATATTATTAAAATATAATAATATATTTAAAAGAATTATTTTATGAGAAAAGATAAAATTTCAATTTTCAACAATTGTCACATTTAAAATTTTCTCCATCTATATCCGAGATAAAATCAATAATTTCCTCATCATATGAATCAATAATTAATTATTCACAAATAATATTACGAGAATCCTGATATTGTGACCCGGGCGGTTCAGAAAGAGGGCTTTCGATAAAATTTCTTAACTTCTTGGCGCATGATTAGGTGACCAAACCTCTCATTAGAGCGAGAACTTTCTAGACATTGCCAATAATGTTATCTAATAATATTATTGAGATAATATGAATTATTGCTTCGATAATGAAAAATCTTGTGTAATGACAATTATTGAAACAATGACATATAAAAATATCAATAGCGGCAATTATTAACTCGATAAAATCTCTTGAGCGGTAATTCTTTGTAACCATTATTGAGTAGTGCCTTCTACGTAAGAATCAACAATTGGTGCGATCTGGTATCTTCTTGTGTTTTAACCATAAGGTATTTTAACGATATTACTTGATATTTCTTCTGTAGATTATTTTTAAACCACTTATTTTTATCGTTTCTTCATCTAATAAACTTTCGGTTATGGGGCCCACACATGGTTTTACTGGCAAATCGTCTGAATATTCCCAGACGCGATCTGAATATTCCACGACCAACGAATATTCCCAACAATGATGAATATTTTATAACCAACTTTACTTTTTTTGAAGTATTTGCGTATTTTACCTAATATCCACATTAATCACATCGACCCTTACTATTTCAAAATAATAAATAGAAAATTAAATTTCATTAATAATAAGTTGGGGTCTTCTGACCTCCTCTCTTATGAAATTTAGTCCTCGAAATTGGCGTCGTACACAGTGTTTGAAAGGTGAGGATACCTTGCTTTCATTTAGTTTCCGATTCCCGGTCATTTCCTCTATAGCATTATTCCTCCTGAAACTTTAACTTGTGGTATGACCTTTCTTGGCGTGGGACATGCTCCTTCTATCGAAGATCTTGGCGGTTTACCTCCTAAATCGTTAAGTCTTGGCTATTTAAATCAGGTTCTAATTACATAACGTGGTTCGGGTCTTTCACATATTCTGAAATACGGATATGTGAAACACATTATGAACGTGAGACATACTTGGAGTAGCTTGTGAGTCTATAGGCTACATTTCCTACTCGGTCGAGAATTTGAAATGGACGATAAATGAATGGATTGAGCTTTCCTCTCTTCCCAAATCTTGTAACTCCTTCCGTGGAAGCGACTTCGCGATAATCATGATCCCTACACTAAATTCCGTCCTTTCGATGAAGATCCGCATAACTCTTTTGTCGATCTTGTGCTTGTTTGTATCGTTGTCCGAATCATTTGGATCTTTTAAAATGATCAATACGTACTGACTTCGGGTCCCAACAGATGTTCTTCACCCACCTCGTCCCAACTTATCTTTGGAAGCGACACTTTTCGTCATATAATGCTTCAATGGAGCTACACCTATACTTGTCGATAAGCATTTGTTGTAGGAGAATTCCACCGATGGTAAATACTTATCCCAATTTGCCCGCTTGAAGTCTAGGACACACGAGTCTTAATAAATCTTGAGAGTTTGAATAGTCCTTTTACGATTGTCGAATCGGTTTGAGGATGGTATGCGAAGCCCAGATAAATAAATCCGTGCCCATAGCTTTTTGCAAGCTAACCCAAAATCTTGAAGTGAATCTTGGGTCACGATCCAAAACTATGGATCTGGGCATGCCATACTGACCTCACAATCTCATTCAATATATCTTATGCGAAGGCGTTCAGTGAATAAGTCTCCGTGTCGGCGAAAATGAAAGCGGAACTTGGTTGTCTATCAACAATAACCCAAATAGCATTGATGCCACGAAAGCGTAGGAAGACCAAAATAACGAAATCCATGGTAATGTGTTCCTTCCATTTGAATCTCAAGTGGTTCTGACGGACCCTTAGGTACTAGATCTTTCACTTTACTGCGTTGACAAGTTAAACACATTGAGATAAACTTTGCAATCTCTCTCTTGTATTGTTCCACCAAAATGTATGTAGAAGATCACGATACGTATTAGTACTTCGGGATGGATTACAAATGGTGTATTGTGTGCCTCCATCATAATCTTGTACTTGAATCGAGTCGTTAGGAACCTGAAAGTCTAGAGTGGACTCGAAAGTATTCATAACTTCATCGATTCTAAACTTAGGAATAGCTCCTTCTTGTACTTTCTTCTTAATACGCATCATTTCACGAATTGGTGGCTTGAGTAACCTAACTTTTTCTAATAAAGTTGGCTCTGTCGTATATCTTGACATCATCCTTTTCGTTCCTGCATATGATCTTCTACTCAATAGCGTCATTTCTACCGTTCGCTTTTCGAGGATGGTATTGAATAGTGTGGTGATGCGTTAGTCTTTCGATAGCTTTCGAATAGCGTCATTCTAGCGTGTTGAGTTCTTTTGGTGAAAGAAATATTTAAGGCTTTTATGGTGCGAATATATCTCCACTTTCTCCCCATATAGATAGTGCCTCCATATCTTTAGCTTTAAGCTTGTTTTTTGTGACTCTGGAGATCATGGTAGGATAATTCCTCTCATACTCTTTAAGTTAATAAGTGAGGCGTAAGCTATGACTTTCCCGTTGCATGAGAACACATCCTAACCCTTTGCACGAAGCATCATTTGTAATAACAAATCCATCCAGAACCGGATGGTATTGTTAGAAACAGTCTTAGAAATAAGTCTCTCTTAGCTCTTGGAAACTCTTCGCGTTCTTCGTTTCGAAGCAATTTTGTATCCTTAAAGTTAGGTGAGTTAATGGAGTAGCGATTAGAAAAACCGCTTCCACGAATCTCCAGATAATAACCGGTAAGCCAAAAAAACCTCGTCTTGATCCATGAAGCTTGTTTACTCGACTTTGTATTGCTTGATCTTGGCCGGATCACGGATACTCCATTTTGACACCGTGCCCAAAAATGCTACTTCCTCGAAGCGAACTACGCGTTTCTTCAATTTGGCATATAGTTGGTTTCACGAAGCCTTTGGATTACCGGTTTCAAATGGTGCTCATGATCTTCCGACTTTTGGAATATATAAGGATGTCAAATCAATAAAAGGCGACAACGAGCGATAAAAAGTACTTTCGTGAATAGTAACTCATGAATAGTAACTTCGTGAATAGTAACTTCGTGAATAGTAACCCAGAGCGAAAAAAGTTCCAAATTTGATAAAAAGTTCGACCCAATATTTTAGCATAATGATATTGAAGAAATAATATCATTTGAGAAGAAATTAACATCCACTTACCTCGAAGATTAAGTACTTACAAGGCTGGAATCTAAGAATTATAGTCTTTGAAGGGAACTTACCCGTCTAACAATACTCAAAGTATACTCAAAATACTCACAAGAATAAACTCGATAATATAGAGAGAAAAAACTTGATTTACGGTGTGATTTTGATTCTAACCTAATGCACCTATTTATAGGAAAATCTTTAGAACACCAAAGCGAAAAATTTAATATAATATTAATATATATATTAAGATTTCTCGCCCACCTTCCTAGATCTGATCTCAGCTCATTATGCACATGTTGTATCCCACAAAACAAACAAAAACGTTTTATTATTTAAAATATTTTAAACTTCCAAAAATCGATTATTTGAACTTGAACTTGATAATTCATAATAAATAGCCATTCTATCAAAAATTCAAATCTCGCGAGTTTTTATAGGAAATTCAATTCTCAACTTTCCAGGAAGAAAGTTTTTCCAAATTCAAACGAAATTGACGAAATCCACAAGCGAGGGGGATTTCACAATTTATAATCAAATTCGGTCGATAAATGGGGTCCTTGACATGTTTAACATGTTTTAAACATTTATTGCAACAAAATACTCTTCCTCCTCGTATACTCATATATTTCCACATTAGATTGTAAAAATATCACCATTATTATATTATTAAAATATAATAATATATTTAAAAAATTATTTTATCGAGAAAAAGATAAAATTTCAATTTTCAACAATTGTCACATTTAAAATTTTTCTCCATCTATATCCACATAAAATCAATATTTTCTCATCATATGAATCAATAATTAATTATTCACAAATAATATTACTGAGAATCCTGATATTAATGACCGAGTAGGTTCAGGAAAGAGGGGCTTTCGATAAAATTTCTTCTTCTTGGTAGCCTTGATTAGGTGACCAAACCTCTTCTTAGGCGAGAACTTTCTAGACATTGCCAATAATGTTATCTAATAATATTATTCAAATAATATGAATTATTAGCTTCGATAATGAAAAATCTTGTGTAATAACAATTATTGAAACAACAATGATATAAAATATCAACCTTATGACAATTATTAACTCGATAAAATCTGAGCGGTAATTCTTTTGTAACCATTATTGAGTAGTGCCTTAACTACGTAAGAATCAACAATTGGTGCAATCTGGTGTCTTTCTTGTGTTTTTAACCTTAAGGGTATTTTAACGATGATAATTAGAGTATGAAAGCTGTAGATTATTTTAAACCACTTATTTTTATGTCGTTTCTTCATCAATCACTTTCCAGTTATAGGGCCCACTCATGGTGTCTTGGTCGTCACGAATATTCCCAAGCGATGCGAATATTCCACGACCAAACGAATATTCAAACAATGATGAATATTTTATAACCAACTTTGCTTTATTTTGAAGTATTTAAGTATTTTACCCCCTATTATCACATTAATCATCGACCCTTACTTATTTCAAAATAATAAATAGTGAAAATTAAATTTCATTAATAATAAGTTGGGGTCTTACATTAACCTTGACGATGTTAATGCGATAAAATATAACAACATCGAGTTTAAGCTGCGGTAGAACAAGCGATCCGTTAAAAAGAGTCGAGTAGAGAATAAAATCTACTATCTTTTATGATTTAAAGGTTTTCATGACTTTTCATCGGGACTCGACAATAAATAATTCACATCATAAAATCACCCTTGCTTTCTGACGATAATATTCTTTAGTATCGCGACCACAAATTATCCATGCCTACTGACCAAGGACATTAGGTAGTGTATTCATTAATGGTGGTGATCATACCAGCAACTTTCTATCGATGCCTACGGACCAATGATAACTTTTACCACATCATTTGTAACATTACGGTCGTGATTACAAAGAATAATCACGATCGTAATCATCATACCAAGTCCATACATGCCTTCTACGACCCACAGATGACTTTAAACATAATATAACATGAGGATGATGACAATGATTTAAGAATTAAATAAAACAAGTTCAAAATTAATTTATCCGAGGAACTAATATTAATGTCCAAATTATCGACGTAATCTTGCTTTGTAGAGTAAAATTCAAGAATGATCGGAAGAATATTTTCATGAAAAGAATCTTTGGATGAAGCCTTGAATATCGAGGATATTCTACTAATTTCATGGGTATAGAAATCAGAAACTTTAACCATTTGAGTATAATTAAGAATGGAATAACAAAAGAAATCACCGTAAATGCGATAGAAATACCTTGGCGAGTTATTCAACGGAATAATAATAACGGAACGGGTCGGGCAAAATTTGCATCGATAGGATGTTCCAATGAGAATAATAAAAAATGCGGAACCCGGTCAGGTGTAAAACCTGAACAGATGTTCAGCGGAATAATAATAAAAAGCGGAACCCAGTTCGGTTGTAAAACAACAGACGAGGATGTTCAGCGAATAATAATAAAGGCGGAACCGAATTCGGTTGTAAAACCTGCTGAGCAGGATGTTCCGATAGAATAATAGAAGAATGTCACCAAGTATAGGGTAAAGCGGCGTATATCTGAGGTTATTTGAGCAGAATAATAGCGATGGAATAACAGCAGTTCTTTTCATGAATAAGAAGAATAACACCCACTTATATTAGTAGGAGATTGAATCTTTATGATAGTGTAATGTAGCAGAATACTCTTCTTCTTTCTCTCTTATTCTATATCTTTCTCTATATAGCTTGAATGAATTCATGAAAAATAATGAAACCACTAGGCCTCTATTTATAGAGATTTCTAGCTTAGCACTTGAAATGTGAAAAGCAAGTGGCTTGGCAGCGGGTGATGTGAAAAGAAAAGTGGGTTGGCGCATGTAATGTGAAACACCAAGTGGTTTGGCGCTTTGTAATGTGAAACGACAATTGGTTAGGCGTACATAATATGAAGCGGCAAGTGGTTTGGCGTACGGTAAAGGTAATTACTATTAATGAAGGTAATTCTATTATTATGAAGAGACTCTTAGATGACATGCCATTTATAAAATAACAAAACTTACCACGAATGTCTCATAATAGACTCTTTATATACATCAAGGATTGAATAAATATTACCCTAAATCATTTTATTTTTAATCGACACATATTTAATCTTTCAACGATTATTAATCATTTATAACTTGTCATCTCGATTATTGATTTAATAATATAACATATTATCTGAGATAATCTTGTGTGAATAATTGAATCGATAATATAAGAGATATGATCACTGACCAATTCTTTATGATAATTGAGTATAAATGAGTGACTTCTCATTAAGCATCGATAATCGATATCGTGTGTGCTCTTATCTGACCCTTGCAGCGTATGAAAGTAGTATGCACACAAGCCAATCATGTTTGATGATAAAGTATATACTTTGTAACAATCTTATTCATTTATTAATAAAAAGTATTAATGTATTAAAGGCTTTTAATTATCTACGTGATGTTGTTTTATAATATATAATAAACTTCGTAGTTTTAAGCAATGCTTTTAGAATAATGATGATGATCATTCAATGAGATCTAAATTCTTAGAAAGCTTAAAACTAAAATAGTTCCCCTGATCGTTGGATTCTTAAATTGGGGATTAGTGAATCCGGGATAGATTAGTACATCGATACTTACTCGTTGGATGAGGATGATTGATCTCATGATCATTTGTGTGGAGACAACTTCAAGCAAGTATGTAGGTGCTTATTAGAGAATAAGTTCACTTGAGCATTGTTCATTGAGGAATACGTAATGGAGTTTTACTTGCAGTCGATAGAAATTTACGTAGTGATAGTAGTCTGAGTGATCCTTGGACTTGAGATCATCGTAGTATCTTGTGTATGATGAGTTATACTTTGACTTATTCACGAAGACCTTTAGGGTATATCAAATGTGGCGCCCCCCAAATAGGTATACATCCACTATTTTGAGTTGTCAATCATGAGTGCAGAAACAACTACAACTTTATTATTACTGCAATTAAAGCTGTGAGTTTGAATACAAATATTATCTTACAGCAATATCTATACTCAAATAAATCCTCATCACATTTATTGATACATTATTTTACAAAAATGGTGAGGACTACTAAGCAATCCTTTCTAAAACCTTCATTCCATTTTGGCTTTCTTACTTTCGTATATTCTAGCCTCTTGAGAAAAATGGAACAAAAAGGAAAAGGGTGAGCTCATTAGCTTCGATAAAGAATATTATGACTAAGATAATATCTGACAAATTATCGTTAGTCTTGACGAGGAAAAATCTAATAGAATCTGATGAAATGACAAATTTTAAATCGATATTACAGTGAAAATAATAATTCATTAGAAGAGTTAAGTAGAGAATGCAAACTCTTATCTTACATGTATGAATTTAAAAGTTCATCGTCTATCTTTCATCCACAATAACATCAATCGATATACATCACGGAATCAAATATTCATCTTTTCTTTCTGAGCCGAAGATATTCATCGATTAGTCGTATTCATTTAAACACTGTTGTTCATCTTTTTGCTACGGGCGAAAGATATTCTTGAAAATCATTCATCTTTTACTTCTGATTTGAAGATATTCTTAAAAATCATTCATCTTTACCTTCTGGGCGAAGATATTCTTAGAAATCATTCATCTTTTTTATTTCTGAACGAAGATATTCCATAATATCATCATTTAAGGCGAGGATGATGAAAATATTTTTTTTAAAAGCGAATCCGATTGAAACAAAATGACAAGGATTAAGGATTAAGGATTAGTACTTTGTTTTATCCACGTCAAAAATACCTCAAAATAATTATAGTGGTGTAAAATTCGAGAATGATCAAAACATGGATCTGATCGGCTAGTATCGGAATAGATATTTTGGACAAAAGAAGAAATTTTATTTTTAAATTGAATAGTCTTGAGTATCGTGAATAGTCAGGTATCGTTGAATAGTCTTAGATATCGTGAATAGTAACTCCAGAGCACCAAAAGATAGAAATTTCTACAAAAACATCTTGGCGACTTAATGAATAGTACTTTCGTGAATAGTAAGCTAATGAATAGTAACTCATGAATAGTAACTTTCGTGAATAGTAACTCGTGAATAGTAACCCATGAATAGTAACCCAGAGCATGAAAAAAGTTCCAAATTTAATAAAAACTTGGATCGACATTTGACGTAATGATATTGAAGAAATAATATCATTCTGAAAAAAAATAATATCCACTTACCTCGAAAGATTAGTACTTATTTGGAATCTGGGTATATAGTCTTTGAAGGGAACTTACCGTCTAACAATACTCAAAAGTATACTCACAAGAATCGCTCGATATATCGAGAGAAATAGAGAGAAACTTGGGTTTACGGTGTGTTTTCGATTAACTAAGCAAGCACCTATTTATAGGAAAATCTTAGAACACAAAGCGAAAAATTGAATATAATATTAATATTTTTTCACATTTTCTTTAGCCCTATAAACAATGATCTCAGCCCATTTGAATCACATGTGAGGCCGACTTAGTTGCAAAAAACGTTTTTTCTCAAAATAATTAACTAAAACTCCCAAAATTAATTATTTGGAACTTGATAATTCATAATAAATAGCCCTTTCATCAGAAAAATTTGAATCTCGCGAGTTTTTATAGGAAATTCAATTCTCTACAACTTTCTGAGAAGAAAGTTTTCCCGATTCCAAATAGAAATTGGCCGAAATCCTGAAGCAGGTGATTTTACAAGTTTATAATCAAATTTGATTCGATAATTGTGTCCCACAAACACAAAAACATGTTTAAACATTTAATGCCTCAAAATATTCTTCCTCCTCATATACTCCTTATATCTCATTAGTTTATAAAAATATCATAGATTAATATATTATTAAAATAATATATTTAAATGAATTATTTTATCGAGAAAAAGATAAAATATTAATTTTCAACAATTGTCATTTTAAAATTTTCTCCATCTATATCCACATAAAATCAATATTTTCTCATCAATAATTAATTATTCACAAATAATATTACGAGAATCCTGATATTGACAACGAGGATAGGTTCACAGGAAAGAGGCGACTTTCGATAAAATTTCTTCTTCTTGGCGCTTGATTAGATGACAAACCTCTCTTTAGCAGAACTTTCTAGACATTGTCAATAATGTTTATCTAATAATATTATTCGGGATAATATGAATTATTGCTTCGATAAAGAAAATCTTTGACGTGTAATGTGATTATTGAAGCAACGACCATATAAAATATCAATCAGCGACAATTATTAACTTTCGATAAAATCTTTGAGCGGTAATTCGTAACCATTATTGAGTAGTGCGTTCTTACGTAAGAATCGATAATTGGTGCGATCACGTAATCTTCTTCTTTATTCGACAGCAGCGTATTAGTGTGTTTTAACCATAGGGTATTCAACGATATTACTTGGTAACAACTTCTGTGATTATTTAAAAATAACTTATATTTGTAGTTTTCTTCATCCGATCACTTTCCGTTATGGGGCCCACATTGCATTTGCTGCGTCGTCTACGAATATTCCACAGCGATCTGAATATTCCACGACTTGACGAATATTCCCAAGCGATAATGAATATTTTATAACCTTGCTTATTTTGAAATATTTGCGTATTTAACCCATAGCTATCCATATTAATCAAATCAACCCTTACTATTTCAAATAATAAATAAAGGAAATTCCTTTTTATTTAAAAAATTTGGGGTCTTCTGACCTCCCTCGCTTATGAAATTTCGTCCTCGAAATTGATGTGCGATACACAGTGTTTGAAAAGGTGAGGATACCTCGCTTTCGTTTAGTTTCGATTTCGGTCATTTCTCTATAGCATGATTCCTCCATGAAAACTTTAACTTGTGGTATGACCTTTCTTGGCGTGGGACGTCTCCTTCTATCGAAGATCTTGGCAGGTACCTCCTAAATACGTTAAGTCTTGGCTTTATCTCGTCAGGTTCTAACTTTCGATAACGTGGTTCGGGTCTTTCACATATTCTGAAATGGGATATATGAAACACATTATGAACACGAGACATACTCGGAGGTAGCAAGTCATAGGCTACATTTCTACTCGGTCGAGAATTTGAAATGGACGATAAATGCGTGGATTGAGCTTTCCTCTCTTCCCGAAATCTTGTTACTCCGCTTCCGTGGAAGCGACTTCACGACAATCGCTGATCCCTACATTAAATTCCGTCCTTTCGATGAAGATCCGCATAACTCTTTTTATCGATCTTGTCTTGGTTTGTATCGTTAGTCGAATCATTTGGATCTTTTAAATGAGTCAATCGTCTTAACTTCTCGGGTCCCAACAATGTTGCTTCACCACCTCGTCCCAACGTATTGGAAGCGACATTTTAAATCCGTATAATGCTTGAAATGGAGCCACACATACTTGCACGATAAGCTTTGTTGTTGTAGGAGAATTCCACACGATGGTAAATACTTATCCCAACTACCTTTGAAATCTAGGACCACGAGTCTTAATAGATCTTCAAAGAGTTTGAATAGTCCTCTCGATTGTCATCTGGTTTGGGGATGGTATCTTGCGAACTAAATGCGAATCCGTGCCCGTAGCTTTTTACAAAAAGCTAACTTGAAATCTTGAAGTGAATCTTGGGTCACGATCCGAAAACTATGGATCTTGGGCATGCCATGCTGACCTCACAATCTCATTCACGTCATACTAGCAAGGCGTTCGAGGAATAAGTCTCCGTGTCGGCGAAAATGAAAGCGGACTTGGTTAATCTATCAATGATAACCCAAATAGCATTGATGCCTTGAAAAGCGTAGTAGGAAGACCCGTATGCTTGAAATCCATAGTAATGTGTTCCCACTTCCATTCAGGAATCTCGAGTGGTTGCAGCGGACCCTTAGGTACAAGATGCTCGCGCTTTACGTTGGAAAGTTAAACACATCGAGATAAACTTTGCAATCTCTCTCTTCGTATTGTTCCACCAAAATGTATGAAGATCACGATACATTTAGTACTTCGAGGATGGATTGAAATGGCGTATTATTGCCTCCATCGTAATCTTGTACTTGAAAATCAATTCGTTAGGAACCTGAAAGTCTAGAGTGGACTCAAAGTATTCCTTCTTCATCGATTCTAAGCTTAGGAATAGCTCCTTTGTGCTTTCTTCTTCATCGCGCCGACTCAAGGGTTGGGTGGCAAGCGACCTTAACTTTTTCTATTAAAGTTGGCTCTGTCATTATACTTGACATCATCGCTTTTCGTTCCGCGTATGATCTTCCTACTCGATCGTCGGAATATCACGTTAAACTTTACCATGATGGTATTGAATAAATATGGTCGTAGTCTTTCGATATAGTTCGAATAGCGTCATTTGCCGCGTGTTGAGTTCTTTTGAGTGAAGAAAATATTTAAGGCTTTTATGGAGTGCGAATATATCTCCACTTTCTCCCCATATAGATAGTGCCTCCGTATCTTTAAGCGGCAGCTTATTGCTTTATGACTCTAGATCATAAGTAGGATAATTCCTCTCATACTCTTTAAGTTGTCGCGGCGGCATGCTGATGACTTTCCCCACGTTGCGTAAGAACACATCCACAACCACTTTGCACGAAGCATCATACATGAACAAATCCATCAGAACCGGATGGTATTGTTAGAACAGTCTTAGAAATAAGTCTCTCTTTAGCTCTTGGAAACTCTTCTCGCATTCTTAGCTCCAAGCGAATTTTGTATCCTTAGGAGTTAAATTTGAGGTTAATGGAGTAGCGATTCGAAAACCGCTTCCACGAATCTCCGATAATAACCGGTAAGCCCAAAAACTACGTACTTGATCCTGGGCTTGGTTGCTCCCGACTTTGTATTGCTTCAATCTTGTTGGGATCAATGCGGATACTCCATGTTTGACACCACGTGCCCAAGGAATGCTACTTCCTCGAGCGAACTTCGCGTTTCTTGAATTTGGCATATAGTTGGTTTCACGAAGCCTTTGGATACCGAACGAATGGTGCTCATGATCTTCCACGGCTTTTGGAATATATGAGGATGTAAATGATAAAGGCAACAACGAATTGATCCAAATTTTCTTTGAATACTCGGTTCATCGTATCCGTGAAAGCGCGAGCATTAGTTAGTCAGAAAGACATGGCTAAGAATTCATAAATGCCCATCTGGGAGAGTTAAAGGCGGTCTTTGGAATATCCTCGATTTTAATCTTGGTGATGATATCGAGCGAAGATCGATTTTGAAAAAAATTGTGCCCTTACGGTTGGTCAACAAGTCATCGTCACGAGTGAGGATACCTATTCTTGATGGTGACATGGATTCGATTCAGATAGTCGATCAAAATCGCATACTCCGTCTTTCTTCTTCTGAATAAAGCAGGAGCACCGAGGAGATGTCTTGGGGCCAGATGAAGCAGATGTCCAGCAATTCTGTAGTTGGACCTTTAACTCCACGAAGTTCAATAGGAGCCATTTGATATGGGGTTTTAGAAATGGGCTTTGTGCAGGGTTGAAGATCGATAAAATTCAACTTCACGTTACGGGGGTAGGCGGGAAGTTCTTGAAATCATCGTCGGGAAAAGTCGATAACAACGGGAATATTATTCAAATTTGGCGTGTCTTTATTCAAATCCATAACATGGGCTAAGAAAACTTGACATCCATTTTTAATAAGCGAATAGCTTTATGATTAGATATGGCGGTGATCGATTTTAATGGTTT